>JAVLUX010000201.1:667500-1267500 GCA_032164185.1 Moxostoma hubbsi | reverse complement strand
AAGTCCGTAATGTCTTGTAGTCAGATTTAAAGACTCCTCAGCCCCCGGGGCCTACTTCTCTTGCCCGGTGAGGGGCCTGATTCACTCGTCTGCCCAGTGAGAAGGACGAGTGCCCTACAACCTGCTGGCATTAGAAAGAGCACGCAGATGGCTCTATTAACCAGAGACAAAGACACACAGATGCTCTGTCCCTGAGTGGAGAGAGAAAGGTTGGACGTTCGATCCCATTCCTAATCTTTCACTCTCTCGCTAATGGATTTTTGTGTTTCTCATCAAACAAGAAAGGATAGGATAGGTTTGATTGGAATGTAGAGAAAGTATTGCACTTTGGAGTCAAGGAGAGACAGCCCTGCTTTCGCTCTCTCTTTCTTTTTTCCTCTCTGCCAGGCTGTCGCTTTGCATTAACATCAGCGCTACAAACCATCATCATTCCATCCCTACTGCTAATTGTAGACACAGCTGGGTCCCAGCAGGAGCACTTCTCAAACAGCCTAGGCCTCAGAGAGCAGGCCTAGTCACACACATCCATACACACATAGAGCCACTACCACCAGCAAGGGCAGAAAGAGGCAGAGTCACAGGTTGCTTGTAATCCCCCCGTACCCCCCACAGAGACCTCCGCCCCCTCCTCGGCATTCCTGCTTTTGTAAGAGTGTGTTTTTTTTTTTCGAACTCAGCCCTTACCAGCTCTTTCTTTTTTCTATCCCTCCTGTAGGAGCCGCTTGCCTTCAGGTGTTTAAGGGTTTGATAAATGAGAGTCATGAGTGAGTGCGAGTGTGTGTGTGTGTGTGTGTGTGTGTGTGTGTGTGTGTGTGTGTGTGTGTGTGTGTGTGTGTGTGCGTCCATGATGGGGGTGGATGGATGTGTAACCTTACACTGAATTCTGTTTGTTGCCCCCCTGCTAGGCGCAATGGCTTCCTGTAACATGTCAAAGATGAGAGTGTGAACACAAGCTTAGGAGCATGTCTTTCTCGCATGTGTGGATGTCTGGTGTGGTAGGGGGCAGGAGGTCGTTGTGGGGGCCCTGCAGATGTTCATGTGTGTTGTATTGGTAATGATAACACACGTCCAACAGACATGCGCCTATTCAGGCAGCCCTTACATTTTGCGATATCAGATGGAACTCGTTAGATGATCACAGATTTTTTTTTTCTGTCCCCTTATCCGCTTCTTTCATTATGCATTCAGAGTCATGATCCTCCTGTTTTGGCTAGCAGCTATTGCCAGCTTCCTGCTGCTCAATATCCAAAAGTGCCACAGTACATAATATGCTCTCGGAGAGTCTTCTGTTTCTCTGCTGACAGCAGAACAATGTCCCACTGCCAGCAATGTTCATTTCACAACCAAAACCAGAGAGGACACAGTCATACTGGCCGAGTCTCCAAATTTTGATTCGAAATATCTTTCGACATATCAAAATATACTCTTCCTCTAAAGTCATTACATTTGCTGTGTGATTAAACACTGGAATATGGGCCTACAAACAGTTTACATTTTTTACACAGTGTGAATGTTCCATGTAAATTGGAACACTTTCTAAAAATGTGTATTTGCCATTGCTTCAAAAAATGATGTAGGAAGGCTTAAACCCTCACACAAAAGCATTTTCAATAGCTAAAACTACAATATACAGAGAAATCAGAAAGAAATATTAAATACAAAACCTAAGTTTTCCACTTTACCATTAAGTAATTAAATTAACCAATAGTTGTTGTAGGTATTTAGCTTTGTTAACTTTTTAACTTTAAACAGAAGCAAGGGGCACTTTGTAGGAACAAATGTAGTAGATGCAGAGTGAGCATGAGAGAAAGTCTGAGTGTGAGAGAGAGCAGTTGCTCCAGGTCTGGCCTCCCAGTGGGGGTCCATCGCGGCCCTGCTGCCCGATCTTTCACAGGCACAGAGCAGCAGCACTCGCAGAGCAACACCAAGCTCTGATTCACTGAAGGTACGAACCCTTAACCTCTTGGATCCAATTCTTAAAACCCTTTCAAACACACCTTATCATCACAATTTTAACAATGTACTATAGGACTTGGTAAAAAGTCCCGATCTTCATTTGAACGATGTTGATATTGATTCTTAAATCCCAAGATCGTATTTTTACTCTATGTGGCAACCCTCTACAATGCTGTAAATCCCTTGCATATGTGACCAAATTTTGAGATATGCGGCTAAAAATGTCTATTGCAAGAATTTCAGCTGTGAGATCCTTTTATGAATGTGTTCTACTTGAGGCTTTTATTAACAGAAAAGGCTCTGAGCATGTAGTCAAAAAAGTGTGTTGGTTGACAGAAATGTTTCACTTTCATAAGGACATGGCAATGCTGTGTATACAAATAAAATGTGACCCGCTTAGTAATTCTGAGTCACTTTGACCCAGAATTATAGTTTAAGTTTTATGCTTTAAAGTAAAAAGTACAATCTGTGTTTTCTAATGCTATAACTACTACGTTTCTGCTCCAAACCGTTGCTGAGATATACATTAAATCGTTAAAATGTTGGCTGAGACATTCCTTGTTGACACTAATGCATAACCAATTTTAAAATGTCAAAGTGACACAATATTAAAGAGCAGGTTATGTTTGTTCTTGGAATAGTTTTGTATAATTGTATGGATGAGGCCTCATATTGATACTGTCAAGTGTGCTGCAGTTACCCAAGATCTCCTGAACCTCCAGCTCGATTTATTTAGCTCTTAAACTGTTGAGACTCAGTCAGCTCAAATTACCATCAGCCCAGCTTGATCATAACTAATCAATTAGACTTATAACGAGATCCTCCCCACGGTCCAACATCTGCAGCCCAAAAGCTAATGCACTGGCTATTTAGGAGGTGCTTTGAGTTCAGTGAGTTTCAGTGAATGGATAGGGAGAGCAAATCAGAGACTAAGAGAGGAAGGCTTGTGAAAAAAAAAAAGACCCTTAGCATTAGCAAGCTCATTGTGACTGCGGTAAAGACAACATGTCCGGTGGGAATGATGGATATTTGGATCTCAATGTGACAGAAAGTGCCACAGTTTGAAGCAAAGACTGAACGTAGGCTAAGGGCAGGATGGTGGCTGCCGTAACATGGGCAACATCTCTCATGATCAGTGTCCAAAAGCAGCACAGGAGACAGCTGATGAGATCTGAAACTGTCAATTAGCAGTTCCTGGGTGGAGCTGTGGAGACAGGGAGAGGTTTGGATGAGGATCATGACTGTGACAGAAGGACTTCCTCCAGGGCAAATCGTGTTGGGACCATTTTTATTAACAGGCCCTCTTGTAAAGTCACCATGGTGCTCTTAATGCTTCTTAAAGCAGTAGTAAAAAAAAAATCTCCATTATATGCCTACAAGTGAAATTAGTCTGTGCAGCAGAACTTGTTGCTATATTTGGAAAGTTCCAAATGTATCATCCAAAAACTCAAAAATATAAAATCGTCATGACCATCGATTTAGAGACAAATCAACACTGACAGGATAATCAGCCGTCCTTTGATATTAGCTGGTACAAAAGAGCTGTTCAGATTCTAGTCTTAAAATCCAGAAGACAATTAGTATTTTCAAGCCATGAGTTCTCTCTGGGATATCCTATTGCATTGATAATGTTGGTTTAAGATATTGAAACTGAATTTAAAATTACTTGAAGAGACTTTCACATGTTGTGAGTGTACACAAAACAGAAAATCACTATAGTGCTTTTTTAGGAACTTAGCAGCATAATTTTTTCAAATTCAAACTTGTAGGCAGCATATGTTTTGTAAAGTCTCTTCAAGTAATTATAACCACTGGCCTTGTTTTTCTCATATATCAAAAACTGCCACTACCACAGTGAATTAGCTTTGTGTTTTGTCTGAACAGATATAGCTAATGCATCTAAATTTAATAGCATTCAGATTATATGTTGTCAATTTGATAGGTTGTTTAAAGTTTTATCAGATTAAGTTGGTGAGCATTTTGGAGGTCTTGTACTCTGAGGATTGGAAAGGCTGTGGATTTTTGTTCAAATAATCTGATATTGGTGTTTTCATCTTTTTTTTTTCTTCCTACAAAACAATTTCCTACACGTGTATGTGTTTGTGTAGATGTGTCTTCATATGTCTTTGTGTGTGGCAGCATTTATATGTGTGTCTGTCTTTGCTGGAGAACAATGTATTTGTGTTTCAGCAATGGTACACCAGCACAATGAATCTCCTGGGCACCTGGCTAACAGACCGAATGGATCTGCAGTTGCACGTGTATCAGCTGAAAATCCTCATCAGAATAATAAAGGTAAAAACTACAGCATCAATGACAACTCCAATAGAAAAATAAGATCTTTTTAATATCTGAAATGCTTCTTATGAACAGCAATCAGATTAAACGGAGAGCAAATGAAGACTTTTGCACAGGGTTTTCACCAAATGTACTTGTAAACACTTGCTATAAAACACAGACACACCAACCAATCAGAATCATTCTACAGAGGTGGATCAGCCAAAGGAAAAAAAAAACCTCTCCAGCCTCCGCTTGTTCACAATTTTTTCAGCAAGATCAACATGAGTTCATGTTTTGCAAGTACACATTTATTTCTGTCCATTCATGGTGTGTGGATGCACCTCACAAACAGGCATGCCTTTCATGCTAGACAAATGTGGAGGAAGGAACTTTTTTAACCCCACAAATGTTAGGTTTTGAACTGAACAAAGAAGGCCTCTCAGCAAAGAGTTGTTTTTCAAGTCATTTGGCCAAGACTAACAAGTTAACCATGCAAATGTTTAATTATTGCTTGGTTTTCCTTATCTACCTTACAGCAACCAAATAGAAACTATGCAAGTGTCACTTCACACAAATATGTTGCAATATAGGGCCTGAAAAATAACTACTTTTTTATTTTGTGTTGTTTGTCTTTGTGCACGTGCGAGCGTCATTTTCTTGGTGTAATGTCTACAGAGGGGCATTAAAAGCAAGTTGTGAAGTGAGTTGTTTTCAGCTGAACAGGGAGCCTCCTTTAGCCTCCTCGTTAGCATGCCCGCCTCCCATGCTGAAGACTCCGGCTCAAATCCTGTTCAGAACGGGTCAAGCAGGACCGGTTACAGTGGTGCCGTGACCCAGATGGAAGTGAGGATTAGGGGATGAGTGCAACAGGAGCCAGCTAGTACATGATAGCTTTGTGCTATGTGTAAACCTCACTCCCCTGGCCTCAAGAGGCACACTAGTAAATGAAGCAAGAGTCTTCAGCCTCTTTGTTAGTGCGACCGCCTCCCATGCCGGCGATGCCGGTTTGAATCCCTTTCGGAGCAGGTTGAGCAGGACAGGTTACACCTGAACACTATGCCTCATTTAACAAAATGTATGTATTAACACAAAATTTGGGACATATCTGTCCCATTGTGTGATTTTGCTATTTTTATTTTGTTGCAAAAAATAATTAAATAAATAATAAATAAACATAAATAAAATATAATCTATAAAAAATTTAGATAACCAAAACAATAATTAAAAAAACACCAAAAATAGGCAGATGCACAGGTAGCTGTAATAACCTTGACACGACCACACGCACCAGCCCGTTGGCCAACTGGCACATAGATGCGTACTCAGTGCCCTACTGGCACTGGCACCGTGTCTCACAGTGGCACCGGTTCCATATGGAATACTACTTCAGAACAAGCCCTCACCACATATCACCTAGGTTCCCTATTTCTCAATTTCCTACTTCTGAACCCCCCAATTTTTGTCCTTCTTAACCATAGCCAGGAACTCCCTTTCTCTGCTTCCTCTGCCAATTCCTTCAAATACTTTTTTGAAGCTGCTCCTACAATGCCAAAAAATGGTGCTGCATTCCCAATCCCATAAATCCTTGACACCCAACCTCCACAGGGTAGGTGGCAGTCCTCCATCCATTTTCCCTGCATTCTGCGGCCAGGTCAGCATATTATAACTTCTTTCTCTCCTGACCCACTTCCCATGGAACAGTAAGCTCAGTCATTGCTATTTTCCTAGCTGAAGTCGACCACAACATTACATCCGGCCTCAAGGATGTAATGGCAACCTCGGTAGGAAATTTTAGCTCAATACTTCAATTTGTGTAAAAAGGAAAATTATGTTATGTTATAGTATTTATTTGTCTTCCTGCCATGCTGTAGAATGGGTACAAATGATGCTACTGTTTTTCTTCTACAAGAAAACATGGGATTTTTAACGCTAATGGTTAAAATAAGTAATGGGACACCATATACGCATATGTAAATAAAGTATAACCTATTTGTGGAATGTGCCAAATATAAAAGGTGTATTATACATTTCTGTTAATATTTATATGTCCTCTATGCAGTGTTATTATAGTTTGGGATTTTTTATTTCATTTTTTGTTTCTATTTTATATTACATTTGTTATTACAATTTAGTTTAGTTTTCATTAGTTTTCACGCTTTGTCTGTTAGTTTTAGTTTAGTTGGTTTTTATTTCAGTTTTAGTATTTTTTATGGCTGCCAAATCTGAGTAATGATGTTAGACTTTTCATTTAAAAAGTCTAACATCATTACATTTCTCGTGGAAGTCTTGTGTTACCTTTATCTAGTGGTTAATGTGGATTGTAAATGTTGCAAATTTTAAAATATAGGGTGAATATGGGTAATGTGACAAAGGAAATTTAAGCTTTATCCACATTGTATCCACATGCATTTCCTTCAATGATAATAATTCATTACTAAACCAATCTTTGGGGAGTAAACAATTAAATGGATAGTTCACCCAAAAATGAAACTTCTCTCATAATTTACTCACCCTCATTCCATCCCAGATGTGTTTGACTTTTCTTCTTCTGCAGAACACAAAAAAAAGTTTATTTGAAGAATATCTCAGCTCTGTAGGGCCATACAATGCAATTGAATGGTGAACAGAGAAGCTCAAAAAAAAAGCACAAAAATGCAGCATAAAATTAATTCATACAACTCCAGTTGTTAAGTCCATGTGTTCAGAAGCGATGTGATAGGTGTGGGTGAGAAAAAGATCAATATTTAGTCTTTTTTTTTTTTACAGTAAATCTTGACTTCAGCAGTCTCCTTGGCAATCATGAATTCAAGCTTGATTATATTTCCTAGTAGCATCTAGCACTCTGCGAAATCTACTAGAAAGTGTAATCGAGCTTGAAATCATGATTGTTCCTGTAGACTGCAGTTTCCAATATGTACAGTGAAAAAGGAGATACATTTTGGTCTGTTCTCACCGAAAACAAATTAGATCTACTCAGAAGACATGGATTAAACCATTTATGGATTACTTTTATGCTGCCTTTATACAGCATAAAGCTTCAAGGTTTTGGACTCCTTGAAGAATTACATTGTATGGACCTACAGAGCTGAGATATTCTTCTAAAAATCTTAATTTGTGTTCAGCAGAAGAAAGAAAGTCATACACATCTGGGATGGCATGAGGGTGAATAAATGATGAGAGAAGTAACATTTTTGGGTGAAATATCCCTTTATCTTTTGGGGGTTTAAATGGATGATTTTACTTTGAGATGGGCGGCAGAGCTCATTTCACGATCACGGGTGGGAAAAGCAATGGTAAATAAAATAACAGAAATTTGAGGTGAATCTTGTTAAAGTCATAAAAAATTAAAAGTTAACTTAATTTTATGATGTAAAAGTGTATAAGAAAATATATATTTTTTTAAATTCTAAATATTTTGTAGATATTTTCAAGAAAATAATTTCCCCTCTGTCACACTTTACCAGTACTACTTTCTGTCTGCTTTTTACTAAGGTAGAAGACATCCTAAGCTTTCTTTAAAGGTATAATGTTATTAGGTTATGTGGCATTTGGATAGTTAGTTTTGGAGTTATGAAAAAGTATTTTAGTTTAGTTTAATTTAATTTTTTAGTTTTGTTTCAGTTAACAAAAATGATTTTAGTTAGTTTTCATTAACTATAATAACACTGCCTCTATGTTTTTACAGAAAAAGTATCGTGATTTCAGACTACAAGGTGTGTTGGACTCCACTCTGAACAGCAAGATGTATGAGACGGTGAGAAACAGGCTGGTTCTTGAAGAGGCAACAGCATCTGTAAGAGAAGGAGGAATGCAAGGAATATCTATGAGGGACAGTGATGAGGAAGATGATTAGATCCTGCCGAAGACAATTAGGTGTGGGCAGTTCTGTCAGCCATTTTTATCGTGGCCTAACATTATGCATGTACACCGCTGTCTATCACTTGTACATGTTTGGATGTTATTAATGTCATAATTAATGACAGACAAGGGGCCAACAAAAGAATTAAATAGAAGTATTAAAACACTCGACATATTATTTGGGGTAAAAAAAGGTTAAATATCTGAAATCCATACCTAAATGTTTTTAAGCAATATGGAGTACCATTTGTAAACAATGTTGTGTGAGATGGTAAGGAATAATGGTTGTTGTGTCCCTGTTCAATGCAAACCATATGGCGCTTCTTAAACGTATTGTAAATACATTAATGATGCATAACTGTGCATAGACCTATTACTTGTTTCTTTTGGAGTGTAGGTCAACTGATATGATTGTATGAACTTGTTCAGATGTTTATATATTCAACTCACTTCCACAATAATTCATAAATCCACAATGTTTTTTTCACCCAAAATGTTTTAAGACAACTTTTTTTTTTAACGACTTAGGTAAGGTGATATGTTTGTAAGTGTATTTTAGAGGTGCAATATATTCCAATAGCTTATTTGTGATATAATTTGAAAAATTCAGAATGTAAAAATTTATTTATTCTGTATGTGGGGAATTTCTCTTAAGCCTTTTGTTGAAACAAAGCATTTAGTACAGCTGCCAGTTTTCATCATTGCCACTATTGTTTTGTGTATATTTCAATTCCCCTCTGTGCAGTAGCTGCATGCCCCAGTTGTTGGAAATCTTATTCGAAATCGAAACCTTTTGATTTTGTGGAAAGTAACTGGTTGATTCATCTTGCTTCTGCCTGATATGAACCTACAGCTGGAATGCAAGAAATCGGGCTTACAAAAATAAAGTAATTCATACTCATATTTCTCTTTTTTGTTCTTTTATTACTAACAGTAAAATAAATAAAGGTCGCAATGTTTCAGTCCAACCAAGTGTACCACTGGCAACCCCTGCTTGGTCTACAAGCTCGAGTATGATTCCTATACCTTCCTTATCTGTAACAGATACAGATACATGCAGATAAATCTTAAAATAAATTAAATTAGCCCCAGGATTTTTACACTCACCACATGCAACACAGGCTTCATTTAATACTTTGTAACAGTTGACAATATTTGCACACAACCATGACTTTCCCACTCCACATACCCACCCACTACCAAGCCACCAAAAACAAGAAAAGGAGATTAACATATTAGGATTAAGTCATAGCTCATCTTCAATGCCAATATTTTTTGACAGAAGGAGATTGACTGACCAAAGATGACACAGACCTGTCCCAAGACAGATCTTCTCAAACAGATTAAAATTTTTCATATAAGATCTCCAAAACAAATCCGTCTGGTCTTCAAAACAATACATATAAATCAAGGGATTAGTTAATAATACTGTGACAAATTAATGAAGATGCAATATTTGAAATATATCATAGTTTGCTTGAAAACACATCTGCAAGGATAAGAAAAACAACCGAAACAAGGTTTAAAGTAACGGTTCACTATCAAACAAGACTTGAAAACAGTAATTTAAATATTTTAGATATGCATGCATTTATATCTTACAAACTGCAGTGTATATGTACAGTGGCCCAAAATAAGTATTTAGACACGTCAATCAAACTTAAAGTTACATATATTTAATTGCATTAGATAACAAAAAAGCAACCCAAGTATATCTGCAAACAGCTTTAGGTGATGATTTTTACTGGATGCATGACATCAGCTGCTTTGCCTAAAGTGTTCTTGTGCTATTTTTTCTTTAAAATAAATGTCACTTGATCTTAAATATGCTATATTTTCTAATGCAATAACTTTGATATATAAAATAGATATTTTCAACTTCTTTATGACCCTACATAAAGATACATTTTATTACAACATTATGAAGATTCTCTAATGTATCATTTCATGTAGGCTGACATTTACATAGTCGTCTTGCTGCATTAAATTGCATGTAGTGTCCATTGGTGCATTGTTAGGTATATCAGAGGTGAAGTGTTTCGTTTAACCCCCTGGAGCACTGACTATGGGCTGTATTGCAGCACTTAGAGTGAGAGAAAAGAATGGAAGAACTTTAACTAGAAGATGGAAATTGCCTTTTCATCTCCTTACTCTTTATGATCCAAACCCACGGATACAATTTGCTTTGTTCCTTGGTGACAGGGCACAGGGCAGGGAAAGACAAATGAGAGAGGCCCAGTGTTAGAATATGTTCTTGTGGCCTACCGCTGTGACCTAATTGTGGGAATGTACGCTTTCTCCAGTGCGCCACTCTCACTTTGATTTCAGTGTAATCAACAGAGGAGGAAAGAAATGCTCTGTCGCCATGCACCGAGTGCCATAAGAGGAGGCTTGGATATCATACATTTAATTTCCTCGTAAATCCTGCCGCAATGCAACAATTTTGAGAGGGAGAGGTCCCAGCGACAGATTAATAGGCAAGGGGATTTATTCTGGCACGATCTGAGCTGTTCTGGCTTTTAAGCCTCTATCAGGTTAGGAAATGGGAATGCTAAGTGTATCCAAATAAACGATTCTCCAATTGACCGTCACAACAAGAACTGGCCCCAGGTTGCGGGAGAGGGTCTTGGAGACGTGGATGCAAGGTGGGCCCCGATTTCAAGCACAGTGTGTGATGTAGTGGGCAAATGAAAAACAGAAATTACAGGCACAAATACACAGACAAATAAGCACAAGATTACATTTGTGTGCCAACGTTGTGTTAGATTTAAACGTTTCAATTCAAGGCCAACAGCGTTTGTGGTTTCACCCTGACTAGTGGAACAGGTGTCACTGTGTGATGACAAGCCGAAGCCATAACTCTCACCTAGGCTATAGCCGACTGTTCTCAGAGGTAGAACTGCTTGTGTTGAGGGATTTGATGGCAGCTCGTATCTCCAAGTAAACCCTTTAAGTAAACAGGTAGATGTCAGATCCATTCAACAAGGACAATTTAAAGCCTCTTATGGTTTTTTAAACTAACCCACAACTGTCTTATCGCCGCATTAGGATGGGAGTACAACGGGACTGATTAATTTTTTTTTTTCGCTTTTCAGTGAAATGAATAGCTTAATGTTTAAAGCAATCTCATATTATGTTCAGCTCAGAGGAACACCATCAGGTTTAGTGTGAGAGAGAGAGAGACAAATCAAGATGAAGATGATGATGAGATGATCATCCTACCATAATCAAAAATGGCTCAGAGGATTAAGTGTGTCATATCTGGCCATGTGACTGGAATTATGCTGAGATTTTACTGCGCCTTACCACGATCTTATCTGCCCTTTTTGGTGGATGCATTGAAATTACTGGAAACACATCCACTACCAGTAAACGTTTGGACACACTTGACTAAATGTATGCTTCTTATTATCTTAAAAAGCTTTTCATCTAAAGGCTTATGCTTAAATGCTTAAAATTATGTTTAGTGGACAAACATAAATTGTGCCACAAATCGAATTGTTCATGTGTGAATTTCTTAACAAAACAAACATTTTTATCATCTTTTTTAAATGGATGAGTTGGAAAAGAATAGTAAAGGAAAAGTAGTCAACAAGTGTCCAGCATACATGGAAAATCCTTGAAATAGCACCCAGCTGATACATCATGAAGTTTAGGTTGAGAGAATGTCCAGAATGTGTCTGATATATGTTTAACCTGTAATAAACTTCACTCGTTGCAAACCTTGATGTTTTATTTTTTCTGTGCTACACAGAAGTTATTGGTTACACTTCACGACAAGGTTCAATTCAGTAATATTTGTTAATAAATTAGTTAAATTGTTCATTTGAAATCAACAAATGCTGTGAATAAAGCTTAACTTATATTGAACCCAGAATGTTCCTTAAAGAAGTAAACTTATTACGCAACTTATTGTGTAAAAGTTGAATCAGTAAGTGAAATAATGCAAACAAATTTAAAAGTATTGGCATTTTATAAATGCTACTGCATATAACCATGAAATGGAATGAACGTGTCATTACTCATGAATTACAAATCCAGGGTGTTGCGTTGTACTACATAGCCTCTCAACAGTGATGTCATGTGGGAGTCTAATAACTTAAGGCATCTAAACACAAATATGCTTCAAATAAGTTTAAAGTGGATACTCAGGCCCTTAAGAGCAATGAGCTCACATCCTCTGCAGCCAATCAAATCTCATTCCCATTCTACACTCATCCATCTGTTCTTGGAACCCTGAAGTGAATATGATAATGTACAGCCTTACAAGACACATCGCCTGCATCCCGCCGTTCCTTCCATCCCCATAGCACTGGAGGGGACATTCCCTTGTCCATTTTGTGGACCATATTAAATTTGGTCGACAGATGAGGGATGTGAATGGTGAATAGGAAGGTGAAGTAGGGTGACTCAGGTTGCCCTGCACCCGCGGCTTTGTCAGGCTTCCTCGCCATTGTTCTGGAAAAAGCATTCAAACCTTTTGCTCTAAGCATCAAAGGTGCAGTTGAGTCCCCCCTTGCTTTGGAAACCACCGTGCCATTCAGAGCTGACATTCAGGAGAACCAACTGAACATGCACATGGGTCAGAAAAATAGAGGAAGTTCGAATGAGCAGGAGCAAAAGTGGTTCACTCGGCACTTGAAAGAACGTTGGGACTTGAAAAGGAAAATAGAGAAGAAAGGTGCACTAAAAGACAATTTTAAAAAGAAAAGAGCTGGCTAAGAGAGCATGCACTAGATAGGGAGCGATGTATGGCTGAGACAACCACACAATAGCAAAAATCTATTGAGGAAATACTGTGTCCATGCAAATGTTTGGCAAATGTGCAGATCTGAGCGATTGTGTCTTGTGTCTATGTGTGTGTTCTGGGATGCTGATGAGAGGTGAACAGACAGGCAGTGAGGTGAGCGGTGTACAAAGGGCAGGTGAGAAACAGAGGCTTTGACGGCTACTGGAATGCAGGCAGGCTTCAGGACAGAAGACCTGGCTGACAAAAGGACTCAAGACCACATTAAAACAAGCCATTTTTTGCAGTCCACAGCAACTCCCTGACAACACAGCTTCATTGCTGTTTTCTTAGCAACTTCGACAGCTACTTTCTTTTTCTCTTACTATTGCTATTTTATTTTTTTATTATTTTTTTTTAGGTTGTGTTTGTTAAAGTAGGCATATCCCCTTTAAAACAGTGATGTGTTTAGGTGCTGAAGCTGCCAAAATATTTGCAGGGATGTGAAAGTTTACCTGGGGATTCAAGAATATGGTTTAGTGTGAAAATACTTTTTCAGACCCTCAAATGGATGGATGGATGGATGGATGGATGGATGGATGGATGGATGGATGGATGGATGGACGGACGGATGGATGGATGGATGGATACAAATTTGGGTTACAGTGAGGCCCTTACAATGGAAGTGAATGGGGCCAATACCTAAACGTTAAAATCATTTACAAAAGTATTTTGTATTCTTTTCAAGGCGTAAACAATGTGTGTTAACATGTTTTTAGTGTGAGAAATTTCTTACTAACATTCTCTGTGCAAACTTATTTCTAATTTTACAAATTCATTACACTTTCCTACCATTTCAAGAGAATTCAAATCAGGATGGTGTTTCACAACTACTCACTAATTTTCCATCCACATATTATATAACCTCTTTACTACATGGTTAAAATCTACATACAACTTTTATTGTTCTATATGTTGTTGCATTGTAACTTTTAGCTATTCATTGGCATACACTGGCCAAAACTTCAATTCTACTATTAATGTAAAAAAAATCTAAAATGAATATGTCATTCAAATAATTATGTAATCATAATTCTAATCAGTCTAAAAACTTGCAAAATCAAATGGAAACTTAACAATCAAAGGCAAACTAAGCAACAGTTCACCACTCTATGTATACAGTATGCACAGAGCTCAAATTAAATCTATTTCAAACCCCCTCTTTGACAGTGAGAACTGATGGACTGGAAACTCATTACTGAATCTGTCCCGAAATGCGCCCAAGGGTGGGATCCCTGGAACAAAGTGTGTCTCTGGAGGTGTGTTGTGTTTTGCTCCTCTGTATCTCTCTTCTCCTGCAATTCTAACCATTCTTAACGTGTTATATCACTTTCTTCCTCATTTCACCCTTAGAACGAAAATTTACACATGGGATTAAAAGCTGCTAAATTCACAGGTGTCATTACTATAATATTGTAAAAATGTATCTTGCTTTTCAGTTCTTCTCTGTAACCCGTCGTAGTGATTTGCGCGTATAATTAATCAAAATAGCAATGGCAACTTATAAGCAGTTACATGAAGTAGGCTAATTGCTGAGAAAGTTTATATGACTTACTTACGTTGCACTTTAAAACACGAATGTAGCCTATAGCTAATGTAAAATATGACCCATGCCATGACTGTCTTAATTAGGATGTTAGCAAACAAGAAAGTCTACATCAAGTTTATAAAAGCTGATATGCACTAAAGAAATTTGGCGCAATGTGCAGCTCAAACGTGACGCCTATTTATGCATCGTGGCATAAATCGGATGTCATATCGAATTAGAAGTTCCACTTCCACCTATATAGCCGAGGACGAGTCTCACTGTGATCACTTTTAAGAAAGACACTCTGGAAAGCTTCGAGTTTAAAACTTGTGCCTTTACAAGCGCAGTCAGCATGTTATAGATGATAAGTGATAAGTGATAAGACAATAGAGTAATAAGAGCACTTTGTTAATGGAATGTAGGTACTCATTTTACTCAGTACTCATTTTAAGTTTTCAAAACTTTATTATTATTATTATTATTATTATTATTTAAAAACACGGCTTTTATTAAACTGTAAAAAAAAACAAAAATATATAAATAATACTTTGGAAAATTACTAAAGAAATGAATACGTTTGATTTCTGTTCAAATTTACATCGAATTAAATTAATAATAATTAATAATAACAATAATATTAAAACGTGTTTATTTCGTTTAAAGATTCCGTATTTTCTATGGCAATTAAGCGCGCCATAATACACACAATTTGTCATGTAAATGATGCTCCGTATTTTGCTGTTTCAAGCGTTCTCTGCTACGGCTGCAGGTGTGCGTAACGGGATATCCAATTCACTTTCCTTGTTTAATATCACCGACATCAAGTCGTGATGACACAGGCCTTATAACAGCACGACTGCATCAAATAACAGCCATTACAGAGACAAATGAACAACAGAGAAATGTATATGCAAACTTCAAAATCTAAAAAGTAGCTATGTCTGACGAACGAATCATAAAAACATTCCATAACAAACATGCAATGTAACTGTTTAATAATGACAGTTTTTTTAAGTGAGAAAAAATACTATCCTATGCAATCGTGTTATTATAACCACGCTTCAAAAATAAATAAATAAATAAAAATAAGTCAATATCTCCAGACGACGCAGTGTGAGCAACTGAGCCATATTCTCCTCACAGTAAAGATAATCACTATTTGAACTTGAAACGCTTCTGCAATAATTTGTTGTGAGTCTTAGTTGAAGTAGTCTGCAAACAAATGAATTCAAGCTGGCCCTCTTAAAAAAAACGAGAGGGCGTCAGGTCATTGTAGCAAGAACACAAAACTCTGGATTCCAGCAAACTTCTTGTACAGCTTTAAAAGGGGCTTTTTCGTTTTGTGCTATACCACTGGCCAGGCTAAGTCTTTTCTTCCCTCCTTTAATCCTTCCCTTTATTTCAGAAAAACTCAAAAACAGGTTTCACGCAGTGCTTTAGTGGCTAAAAGTGAAAGAGCTGCTTCTTTCGGGGCTGAACTCTGAATCGCGCTGGAAAATTGGTTCCTCTGAATAAGGAGGAAAAACGTTTAATAGGATCCGAGGGAGGTTCTGCACTCGCAACCTGTTCTCTAAACAGGTGGACCGGCTCAACTGTACAAACAGTAAGTATAAACCAGCATGGAAAAGCAATTTCAACGAAAAGGATTAGCATCTTGCAATGGCAAATGAAACTATAGCCTGACGGTCCCCAAATCCTTCTCATTAAACCAACTTGAGCAACACCTTTATTTGATTAATCAAATGAATCAATCAACCAATAAAATAATACTCTGAAAGGTGAAAATAAAATTACAGTGCTTTAAAAAGTGGTCATTTTAAACATTTAAAACAGATATAGCAGCTTTATTTTGATCATGGAACGTTTTACCCTGATAAAGGTTATGCCTATATATATTTAAAAAATATATTATTTTTTTTTACATTGAAAGCAAGTACCCTAATATTATAATAAAAGTCGCGACAATAATGCCAATAATGAGATCTAGATTACTGGCAGTTTTCATTTAATACACTCCATCTGTACTTCAAGGACCCTAAATGTGAACTGTGCTGTGGGTGTGTGAGACAGACGATTTGGGACAAGAAACTTAAATAATAATCTGTAGTAGTATCTGTCAAGCATACCACCCCCGTGGCCATGTATAAATGAGCGGCAAGAGAAGGGACAGTCCTGGTGATGGCGTTTCCTTGTCACCCTAATAAGAGCAAGTGATGTCAGCTAAGCGCTCCAGACCGTGATCTTGCGCTGATGAGGACGTCTGCGAGTAAAATGTGACAGTGCAGTGACGCAGTTATCTTTGAATACATCTGCTGTGCGCTTTGGAGAAAAGGTAAACTATTCAACATCGATTCTCTGGCGTAGGTTCACTGTAAGATTTTCGCAAGTGCTGAATAGGAATCGACTCTGGGAGGGGTTTGTCTTATTCTCTGCTTAACGAGCTCTGTAATGTCCTGTTAATTTTGTGTGTACTAGTTAATGAGCATTAATCGGGTACCCCTGGATGCTATTGTTCTGGGGATGTCCATTTGAATTCAAATGTAAGCAAGGTGCTTATTAAACTGGTGCGTGTCCTGGCTTCTCTGGAATTAAACAGGAGAGGACGGGGTGGCTGGTCGATGCTCACACCAAGTTCGGTAGGAATGGCGAGTTCTCTCCCACTGGAAGCAGTGATGTCCTGCCCGAGACTAGATGACAGGAGCGGGGCCATGGCTGCACCCAAGTCCCTGGCCTTTTCCATCGACAGAATCATGTCCAAGACTTCGGAACCGAAAGCCGCCACGGATGAACGCAGAGGACTTGAGGGATCAGAAGGGAAGAAGTCGGTCGGCTTATGCACCCCTATTCCCTGCATGATTCCAATACAGCCGTTCAGCTACGACCTACAGGCCAAGGCTTTAATGAACTATTCTGAGTTTTGGAAAGTTAATTTCAGGGGAGCACTATGCACTTCAGCGGCGATGTGCAAATCCAGTTGTGGCGTCTGCAGCAAAACGGATTCAGGCATCAAGAACTCTGTATTGCCGGGGACCCGGGTTATCAAACCCCAGGTTATACACCAAGCGCTGGCCATGCCTACCAACGGATCGTTGTGTTATTTCAATTACCTGGACTCTGCTTATCATCAGTCCGAGCTACTGAGCGGGCATTTATTTTCCTCAGCCATTGCAAACTCTCACGCACAAATAAGCGCACACCAGAAGCTCCTCTTGCTGGAGAACGCAAAACTTGCCTGCGTTTCACCCGAGAAATTCCCCACACCTCAGTACCCACATAAGGAGCACCTGCCTGGACAGCTGGACCATATTGTGTGGGAGAATCACAATTTGACTGAGAAGAACGGAGTGAAAGCGCATAGCAAAACGAATGACTGTACTAATGACGCGAAGCCCAAGAACTTCACGTGTGAAGTTTGTGGAAAGGTAAATAGCAGAATGCATCTTTTGTCAGTTTCAAAGGGATTTTGGAGAGTACATGCAATAATAATAATAATAATAATAATAATAATAATAAAGACCTGGTATCATGTGATTTATAAACCAAGCCCATTTTGATTTTCTTTTAAAGGTCTTTAATGCGCATTACAACCTCACGCGTCACATGCCGGTACACACAGGCGCAAGGCCGTTCGTGTGTAAAGTATGTGGGAAAGGTTTCCGCCAGGCCAGCACATTGTGTAGACACAAAATAATTCACACACAGGTAAGTAAATTACAGGACATCAATTGTAAATAGTGGTTTTAATAACACGCATAGCTTAAACATATATATGTGTTGTGAATACGCTAGATGTAATTTGTGACCCAAGTGTATGACTCCGTTCACAGGAAAAACCTCATAAATGTAACCAGTGTGGAAAAGCTTTCAACAGAAGCTCAACATTAAACACACATATACGCATTCATGCGGGCTACAAACCATTCGTCTGTGAATTTTGTGGAAAGGGCTTTCATCAAAAAGGTAAGCATTCAAGCTCTGAATTTTCCTTAATTTATTATATATATATATATTGGAGGAGGCGGAGCAAGGCCTTACATTCGTTTTTGAGATCAGTTTAAACACGATTTGTCAGTCTGATGGTAAATACATACTCTTACAAGATTTTAACATTTGGTATGGGTCAAGACACAGACCTTTCACTCCTTTGAACGCCTACAGGTCTCGACTGTTTCGGCTTTGATATTAACTACGTTTGACAACTTCTTGACTTCAACATACAAAGTGCTGATTAAGGAAGGCTTGAAAATGAAACTCTTCGGTTAAATGTTAAACTTAATTGTGAACTGTTGTTGACCTTTAATGGGGGGGACATAACTTATTGCAATTGCCTTTTCAGTTGGAAATGCTTTGGAATGCTTATTTCGTTTCTATTGTTATTTTTCAGGTAATTACAAAAATCACAAACTGACGCACAGTGGAGAGAAACAATACAAGTGCTCAATCTGTAGCAAAGCCTTCCATCAGATCTATAACCTCACATTCCACATGCACACTCACAACGACAAGAAGCCCTTCACCTGTGCAACCTGCGGGAAAGGCTTCTGTCGGAACTTTGACTTGAAAAAACACATACGGAAATTGCACGATAATGCCAGTATATCTGCCGGAAACGATTCTTCCAGAGGACACCAAAACTAAGACGTGAACAGCCTTTGACTGGACATGGACTGATGAACCACAGGATTTTTGTGGCGCTTTAACCTCTTCCACCGACATGAACTAAAATGAACGGGATGGGAGAAATCACATCATCGAGGAACTGTACATAGTCTAATAAACAAGAATAAAATATTATTTAATGAAACCTCTGCCATACAGGGCTGTCAAGCAATTATTTGTAGACAAGATGAAACGAAGGCATTTCATAAATAAACACAACCTATGTGTAAATAAAAATGTTTGATAAATTTGTAAATTTGTTGACGATTGTTGACGCACATATGCTAAAATAAAATCGTACAAAATACTACAATAATGTCGGATCTTTTCAATAGTGGAACAAATTACTTTCAAATGTGTCATCTTCTTTTAAAACGAGTCTGCCTATATTTCACGTGAATTTTAAAAGATTAACAAAAATTCAAATGTAGGCCTTTTCTTCAACGAGTTTCGCATGTTTGAATGGTTTAGGAAATGTGCACAAATTTGTTAGAAAAATATATTTATTTTGTAGTCTTTTTATATTTTAAAGGTATTAAATTGGAAAACACTGTCACGCAAGATTTACGTTAATGTATAATTTATATATTCATAAACAAAAATGAAGGCGATTGCGACAAAATTGCACAGTTTTAAGAATATAAATTAGCCGCAGTAAATCGGACACAAAAACCTCATAAGGTATTGTGATCTCGCAGTTTAGAAAAGTTGAAGAAAAAACATTACCCATGCATCAATCACATATAATAAATGTGAAAAACAAACAAAAAAAGCTACAATCAAATGACTATTTATCTACAGCATAAAGTCATTCAGTCCACAGTTAAAGATCAAAATGACATTTCTGATGTACTTCAAATCCCGTGGTTTCACTCATTCGATACAGGACACTGCCTCTGTGACCGTGCACTTGACTTCAGTTTAATGGCTCAAATTATCAGATAAAACATGGACTCTTGAAAGCCTATTACGTTAATCAACCAAAGAGCCTCAGGGGAAGCTCCAGCGCATCATGTCGTGTTCATCAGAAGGTGGAAAAAGGACCACACTTCTCCCACCTCTCCTCATCACCTCAGCTTTAATAAACAATAATGTATTCCGCGCACGGATCCTGGAACAATATTATTCTTGCACACTAACAGAAATTCTGATGAGAGACAAGCGCGTGATCCCAAATCTCAGTCTCACAATTACAGCTCAATTAGCAATTATGCCCACGTCTGGGACCACGAGGAAGACTAATATTACTAGTTGAATGGTCTATTCACCTCCTTAGAGGCAAGATTTCTAAAAATGCGTTTGCACAGAAGTGTCTTTATTTCATTCGACTGCATTCGAATGTCGTCCCGTGTGGATAGGCGTGATTTTATAAAACAAGATATCATGATATGTTTCAAGAGGAATAAACAGGTCTCGAGAGCTTTACAGTTTGCCATATATGCCATACATTTACTCTACAACAGACATCCTAATGCATATTTACCGTGGAACATCATATTTTCTTTTTCGAGGCAAGCGATAAAATAAATAAAATCAGTCCAAGTTTATATATATATATATATATATATATATATATATATATATATATATATATATATATATATATATATATATATATATATATATATATATATAATTTTCTTGTAAAAAGCAATAATGATGTTTGGTCTAGCCTACTGCATCAAAAAGCAGAGGACGGGGAAAATATTAGGCTAATTAAGATGTATTTTCAGAGCAATACAAGCGAATGTTCACTGCAGGTTGCAGTACATTTCAATTAATTTCTACAATACATTCTATCGAGAATCGATATACAATTTCCCCTTTTACGAGTGGGGAACCCCTATATTTAGTGTATTCGACTTTATGGAGTCTCACAATCTTCATTAACAAATAATAAAATTATATATATATATAGGCCTATATATATATAAACGAGATCAGATTAAACACGATTTGTCAGTCTGATGGTAAATACATACTCTCACAAGATTTTAACATTTGGTATGGGTCAAGACACAGACCTTTCACTCCTTACGCCAACAGGTCTCGACTGTTTCGGCTTTGATATACACTACGTTTGACAATATATATATATATATATATATATATATATATATATATATATATATATATATATATATATATATATATATATATATATATATATATATATATATATATATATATATATATATATATATATATAGGCCTATATGTGTGTGTGTGTGTACCCTAATGTGACCATATCGGCCTGATTTTCATTTTAATTTACATGTCAGCTAATCACTCTTGATGCTTTGACAACGATTGCTGTCCCGTTGCATTCATAATGAAACAAAATACAACATCCACAACAATGATTAAGTTAAAGATACCAGTAAAACATTTCGGGCGAAGAGGTCTGGGAAAATATCAGTGAGGGCGGGTCTCATCAAAAGACATGTTTGTGTGGGGTACAAACAATCCCCTTTGTGCAAAGCTGCCTGTCTTGTATAGTGCCTAAAAAAGATTGCAGAGAAGAAAACAACCTAAAGGCAGACTCGTTGCCCTTTTTTCTGCACTTACCTCTCAAACATCTGAGCAACCAGCTTTGCTTCTAGAAACATGTTAATTGACAACGGAGCTCATTACTGCATGCACATGTAACGCGGCGAGAGAGATTATAGGGACAAGAGCGCTTTAATGAACTGTCAACAGCGGAGAGCATGTACACGGCAGAGATCAGCCGAAATTGAGGCATTTACAAACGACAAAAGCCCGGTTGAGACAGGAAGAAAAGAAGATCCAGACTTTTGTTTAGTCAACTCAATTGATAGTGAATGGAAGATTAACGGGGGTAGCAGCAGCATTTTTAAGGGGGTGAGGATGAAAAGGTCCCAATTAAGTTCACCAAATGTTAACTACATCGTTTCTCTCCGTTTAGCCCAAATGAAATTCTAATTAAACCCTCCTCCTTGCATCATTTTGGAAAGCAATTTCTCTCCCAGTTGGAGAAGAGCGGGCAAGAGAACCATTGCTTCTTGGCATAAAGCGCTCACAAGGCGCATTGTAGCGCATCAAAGGGGAAAGTTAATGAGCGTCAGACGCCCTCTCCTTGGATCTGTTCCTACAGAACGGTGTTGAAAAGATGAGCTCAGCCAAGCGCCTGCATGGTGTTCTAATGTATTTATGTCCAAGACGATCATGATGAAGGAGGTCAATCTGACAATATGTTGTTCAGTCGAGTTCATTCACAGGGAGGAATATTCAACGATTAACTGAGATTTTTTCAAAAAAGAAAGTGCTTACATATACCTTTCCGTGCATAACTGTATATTCCAAGAGACATTAAATCTGATTAATACCATATTTATTCACATTCCTAAACGTAGGATCAGACATTACCCACTGGGTCCATGAGTGGCAGGCAGCGGTGCCCCCATCTCTACCACCGCCCTGCTCGTCAAGGGCACGCTCTGAGAAGGAGCTTTATTGCTTTAAGGTCTCAAGGCAGCCGCATGGTAGCGGAGCGCGGGGACTCTGCCTCGCCGGAATAACATCAATGTCAGTCTCGGGTATGACCTCCATTCAGAAGCTGTCTTGAGGGCTTCGGGCCATGCAGCTGAAGGGGACCTCCTGTCCCCTCGTCCAACACTTTGCCAACTGTCTCTTAAAAGAGACGAAGGTCTGACCTCAAAACACTGTTTCACATTCCACAATCTCAACGGCCCACAACCTAAATATGAATGCAAATAATGTATTATTTTAGGAAATATGGTCATGGGTGGGCCAAAGGAAACACTTAGATTAAATTTAAGGCTAAATGGCAGAACCCCAATAAAGAACTGATGAAATTGCTGTATTGGCTCTATTGAGGACTGATCAGAAATCAGACTCATTGTTTGGCAGGATCAGTAATCTGGGATGTCCGGTGCTAATCTTTTGACCCAGGATGCCCTTTCAGGACATTCTCCACTCCCTGTTTCCTAATGGATGTGTCTTAATGAACTCAGACTCAAAAACCCTGCTGTTAAGCTGATACACTCTTCAGTACACCAAGTTAAAATGCAGGGGATTTGACATAATGCGATGGGTCACTGACTTATCCCTAAGTAGGTGATTTTTAGACACAGCTCAGGTTTGATTTATGAAAGAAATTATTGTACAGTCCAATCCATATATAATTTTAGCATTAAATACATGACAGTGTTAGTGAACACTAAAGTCTGTTCTGCACACACACACACACACACACACACACACACACACACACACACACACACACACACACATACACATACACACACTATTACCACAAAAGTCACCATGGAGTGGATGTTTTGACTACTTGGATTGGAACAGGTTCCAATGAGGGAAGGAGGAAAACAACAATATTGAAACTCAAAATCAATACATAACAGAATTAAGTATACAGTATGTTAGCCTGAACAAAAACACAACAGGACTCCTCTTTTGACCACCACTTGTGCTGAAAAAATAGATTGAAAAAGGAGAGAATTCCCCAACAGGCTTCAGAGCAAAAGTTATTTGCGTTTAAGTGCACTGCATTTAAAAGGGGGTATAAGATCTTTAGTTGAGAAAAGCTCTTTTGGGAGCAATGGTAGTATGTTTCTGATAGAGGCATAACTTGTTTTAACCTGATCTCACAGTGAAATCAGAAAGAGTAGGTTGAGTTTTCTTTAGCAAAAATTTGTATATGCTTACTGAAATTTAAGACACTGCCATAATTGGCCAAAGCAGTAAGTGTAGGGCTTATATGCATGTGTGAGCTCCATTCACATCCAGTTCTTTTCAGATGTATAGGATGTAAAACAATGAAGAGGAACACATATTTTATGGACTCTACCCCCTAACCCAAACCTAACAATTAGAGGAGTAAAAATGAAATGTTAGGGGGACAAGTGCAACATCCAAATAATGATTACTTCCTAGTTTCAATGTGGATACTAATGGGTCTCTCACAATGCACTGCTGGTTGAGCCACGTGGGAAGGTAAACATACGGAAAACGATGCAAAAATGTAGCATGTCAGTGAATCGACATACTGTACTGTCGCCAATCTTAGGTTAGATGAACTTTTGGAAACAGCATGCCAACTTTCTGTGTCATCATGTTGCTTGTTTTGGCAGGGTGAAAATATAATATCTCTAATGTTTCTAAGATCTGATTGCGCCATATTGAAAGCACCATTAAATAAAAACAAATGTTTTTGCAATAGTAAGATTCGTGCAGTATATCATTATCAGCAATATTTGTAGGCTTTTTTTAATCAGTGGAAGCAACTGCAACTGCATTTTCAAAGGTGCACAATAACTGTATTCAATCAGTAAAATAATAAGTAAAAAAAAAAGATATGTTTTATCACCTTACGATAAAGCTGTGGAGATCTGGCTGATGGCCAGATGTCTGAAGCTCAGAGCACAACTACAACATTTGGCCTTGGCTTGGGCTCTGACAGCCTCAGTTGGCAGTGGTGTCTGTAGCCAATCCACCTCAGGGCTTTCTCCATTAGAATACATAATGCAGAGCTAGTCATTTGGAAAGGCTCCAGATCGTGCTCTTCAAAACCCTTTTAGATAATTTGCTGTCTTGCCCTCTACCCACCCCCAGAATTCTCCACCCCTCCATAGCAAACCAACCCCCCCATTTAGAACCCTCGACTGGTGCCCTGACCTCAGGGGCAGGAGTCCCAGCTGAGGAGGAAGGGCAGCTGCCAACCACCACCACTTCAACCCTGACCATCCAGATGATCGCGTTTGTCAAGCCGCCACTCCGTGTCACTCAGTCCTGGTTTGATCATCCAATTAGGCTAGGTCAGGGTTGGCCATCTTTCCCTCCACGGAGAGACCGAAAGACAAGACCAAGAACTAATATGATAGAAAACATGGAGTGAAGATAAAAGTATATCCTATGATGCCATAAATGCACTTTAGTCAAAAGTTACAGAGATAGAGAGAGCAAATTTTGACTGAAAGGTAAACAAGTAACATTCAAGATTTTATACACAATGGAAAACATAATATTGGAAATAAATTTCAAGGAATATTCCATATTCAATACACGTTAAAGTCAATCAACACCATTTGTGGCATACTGTTGATTACCACAAAAATGTATTTAGTCTTGTCTCTCTTCTTGAAAAAAGCAAATATCAGTTACAGAGAGGCACTTAAAATGAAAGTGAATAGGGCCTGTCCATAAACATTAAAATACTAATTGTTTTAAAAGTATACCCACAAGATGTAATCATTATGCCTATTAACATGATTTAAGTGTGGTAAAATTGATTCCTAAAATTTTCTGTGTGACATTCCAATTCCAGGATCCAATTTTACAACATGATTCCCATGATGATATAATTCAGTAAACCCTCAAATGGCCATAAAACAACTATTTATTCAACTTTACAGCTCATATAATAGATGGAATTGAACAGAATAATTAATTTAAGTGCTTTTATAAAATTATAAGCTTCACGCTTCTGCCTTTCAACTCTCTAAAACTTGGCCCTATTCACTTCCATTGTAAATGCCTCACTGTCACATCGATTTTTGCTTTTATTTATTTTTTTAAGAAAGGAAGGTTAATTTTTGTAGTGATCAAAATTATTGCACAAATGCTGATAATTGAGCACAACTTGCATTAAAACTGAAACACTTCAATTAACATGGGGATGATTTTTGTTATACCCAGATTCACAAAACCTGTGAATGGGTAATAGCATTAACACACACAAAAAGAAGCTTAATCAAAAAACTGCTATGCATCATTTTCAAAGTTCTAGTCTACTTAACACTCAGTTTAAACTTAAGTAGCTGGCCCTTGAATAAAGAGACAATAAAATAGCAATTATCTTGTGGATTGCCGAAGTACTCAGAATGGCTTTGTGTAATGGCAGTTATGGCCTCATTGCTGCTGAGGGTTCAGGTAAGCGGGTACGAGGTTTAGGGCAACATTCAAAAGCACTCCACATAGACTTGCAAATGTGTGTCTTTGGACAGTGCAGAACTGCTTGCAAAGAAGACTTATTTCGTTTTTGTTTTTTATCTAAGCCGGACATATATTCTTGACAACCAAAGTGACAATGTTGTTTATTCTCTACATTAAAAAATATATATTTTTAAAGAAGCTTACGATAACTTTTTGTCACCTAAGTAGGCAAATGGGGTAGTATGTAAAATAAGATAATGCATTTTTAACTTTTTTCTTGAAAACATTTTTCTTGAAAATTATTAATATGGGACAAATGATATTGACAAACATTTTTCCTTTCATAAAACTATTCATTCATATATAACTAACTAACATACCTAATGTCTATAATAAAATAGCAAAAGCTTATAAAAATGCTTAAAACTTAATAGATTAAAGACTCATAGTTTTATGTCTTGTGGTTCATTAATTTATTTAATTATTCTTTTGATGGAAGAAATCATTGCGGTATTGTTACAGAAAGTGTAGTCAGTACTGCCCTCATGAGGACATACTCTTATATTACAAAATGTATATACTTAAAGTATAAAGTGTATATATACTATGCCTGTATATTATATTCTAATGTATTACCTTAAATATTTTTTCTTATAAAATCTGTGTGTAAATAACATAAAGGCAAGTTGATATATTTGCTTCATTTTCTTCAATGTAGAGTCAAGTGTGTGTGTGTCCCTTTCAAGGCAGAGAAGTTATATACATCACACAGCTGATCTAGGTTTGTGTTGAGGGGTCTTACCCCTGCGTCAAGCAGGTGAGAGATCTTGTTGCTTAGTTTTCAGCCTCGGTTGTTTAAATGATCTCCCAGTCTCACTCGCCAGGGCCTGTCCTTTCCAAGGCAAATAGACCTCCCATTCTGTCAGTTTCCATTCAATTGAGGTCCAATAATGAGTCTATGGCAGGACCACAAAAGATCACCACAGTTAAAGCAATGAATTGATACATATTCAGTTTTGCATCTGATTCTTATATCCTGAGTAGGAAAATGACTTGCTGCCATCTGCATATCAAGCTGTCCATTTCACTCTATTCACTTTAACTCTGCTCTTTTCCAATTCATTATTATGGCCCTGATGAGAACACAGCTGTTCAAGGAGGATGCAGATAGCACCATTTAAACGTTTTCCTACTTATGAGTTAAAAAAGTTGCTTGATAAAAAAACAAAAGTCGTTTTAGTTTATCTGAAAGGAAAAAAGCTAATGTTCAGTACCTCAAGGCTTATTATATCCGAATTAAGAAGAATATTATCAATATTCTTTAAATCCTACAGCAGACATGTAGACTCTCACATGCAAATACATTTCAAATAATAAATGCATATATTGATACCTTGTAATACACCATGACATCTTATTCATCTTAATGAAAATAAATCTTTAACATGTAAATAGAGTTTAAAGGCAGTGAGGCACCTTGTTTTAAATACAATAAAGTCTCCCGTGAGGATCTGGGCATTCCTCTCCTTTAAAACATCAGATGCTGCTGTTCTGTCTTAGCTTTCTGATGTTTATAGTGTGCTTCCATCTGCTGCAGCAGCATTGCTCTTTTACCCAGTCTACATGAGTAAAATTAGACTCATTCAATTTCATTTCAGTAGATAATGATGAAAATTCTGAGCAAGAAAGACTATGAGTCAAGGCAGAGCCTTTTAAGTTTTTTTAAATTAAATCTAATACGTTTATTCAAAACTCATATATTCAGAGTCCTCCTAGATTTTTATTCTTTATATTGGCCAAGTTTCTGTCTGAAAGTGTGCAAAGTTTTTGTGTATGTGTGTGTGTGTGTGTGTGTGTGTGTGAGCATGTATTTATCACTTTGTGGGGACCAAATGTCCCCATAAGGATAGTAAACTCCAAATGTTTGACCTTGTGGAGACATTTTGTCAGTCCCCATGAGGAAAACAGCTTATAAATCATATAATGTTTTTTGAAAATGTAAAAATGCAGAAAGTTTTCTGTGAGGGTTAGGTTTAGTGGTAGGGTTAGAGTTAGGGGATAGAATATATAGTTTGTTCAGTATAAAAACCATTATGTCTGTGTAAAGTCCCCATTAAACATGGAAACACAACGTGTGTGTGTGCGCGCGCACGTTACCATTTGTGAATATAATCGATAGCTACAACTGTATTCTCTACGTCATTAAAATTTAACTTAGCAAATTAAACAAACTGAGAGGACTCACATATATTCGTTTTTCTTGTTCAGTTCAAACTCTTCATGTGTATTTTCAACGCCGCTGTTAATTTCAAATAATCTGAAAATATTTCTTTTATTTTTTCTTTTTTTTTTACACAATTTAACAATAATATAACAAAAACCGACACACTTAACCCAAAATGTTAAATTTTCAAAAGGTTTTCTAGTGCTGAAATACCACCTGAAATCCTTTCGTCACCATGACTACCAACTGTTAGCTGAACCATTGTTAGCTGAAATAACAGATCATGAAAAAATTAGGAGAAGTGCGCTATCTACTGTTGGGAAGATTTGCCTGGAATTTGTTGGTGTAAAAAAATTAAGATTCTCTCACGATTTACTCACCCTCACGCCTTCCCAGATGTGTATTAATGTCTTCTACTGAACAAAAACGAAGATTTTTAGAAAAATATTTCAGCACTGTAGGTCCATTCAATGCAAGTGAATGGGGGCCAGAACTTTGAAGCTCCAAAAAGCACATAAAGGCAGCATAAAAAATAATCCAGACAGATTCAGTGGTTTAGTCTACGGTAGGGAGAGCGGGGTATGTTGTCACACTTTTCTCACTGTCTAACATTTACTGAGCACCATACATCACAATGGTATAAATGTCATACCAAATGAAAGAAGGAAATCTTGGGCACATTTGTTGTAGTCATAACATTTTCATATCTTATCTCATTATAGAGTTGTAGACTGTAGAATAGAGAGTGTGCACTTGAGACAACTTGCCGCATCGGAGGTTAAGTTGTCACACTAGATTATCTAAAAATAAGAACACAACTACTTAATTGTGAATATAGATTTTTATTTATTTTTTTATTTATGATTTTATTTTATTTCAAACCAAAACTGGAAATATAAACTATTGTGCCTGGAGAATCTGGAAAAACAATTATTTAAATCCAAACAATGCACATTTCAATCAAAACACATTAAGTGGCTAGACCACTTTACTTTGAGCTTTAAACTCAAACGTTGTCTGGCTTGCACATAGATCCATGATAACTGAATGGAATGCTGCAGATAACTTGCTTAACATGTTTAACCTCTGAACAAAACAGATGCCCTCTATCTGACTAATCAGACTCATCTCCAGAGTCACAATTCTGGCACACATAAATTGCCTGGCCAGAGGTGCAAGCATCATGGGCCCATTTGTTGCATTTTACACATTTTACCCAGGTCTCCTTTGGACGACTGTTTGAAAATGGCTCTACACAGACGAGGCAAAAACACTCTTCATCATCTGATGATGACTCTTGTATGATTTTTCTTCTTTTAGCTGAGTTGTTCTTTGTAGGTCCATATTTTGACTTCCCACAAGCTTCCCTTTCTTTTGGAACAGCTTTTTGCTAGATTTAGCCTTATTCTTTTCTATTTCTAGTTGCTGCTTCACTGGCGTGTCAGTAAGAATTGCTGATTTGCGTCGTTTTCTTCCTTTGCTAGCTGGTTTTCGGGGGCCAGCTTTTGGATATGGCCGGATGTCCTCTGGAGTAGGTAGCCCACTGTCAGCAATAGCATTGCTGGGTAAGGGTGAGTTGGTGATAGCAGAAGCATAACTGGGTCTGCTAGGCAGAGCAGAGTTGGTGCTGGGGCCTGGCAGAGCAGAGTTGGTGCTGGGGCCTGGCAGAGAAGAGTTGGTGCTGGGGCCTGGCAGAGAAGAGTTAGTGCTGGGGCCTGGCAGAGAAGAGTTGGTGCTGGGGCCTGGCAGAGAAGAGTTAGTGCTGGGGCCTGGCAGAGAAGAGTTGGTGCTGGGGCCTGGCAGAGAAGAGTTGGTGCTGGGGCCTGGCAGAGAAGAGTTAGTGCTGGGGCCTGGCAGAGCAGAGTTGGTGCTGGGGCCTGGCAGAGAAGAGTTAGTGCTGGGGCCTGGCAGAGCAGGGTTCTGAATGGGGCGATCTGTGACGTAGGATGGTGCAAACTCGGTTTCCAGAAATACATCTCTGTTGTAAGGTTGAACCCCAGCCACCCTAAAGCCAGCCTGTATGTTCAAGGGGGTTGCAGCCAAGGGATAGGTAATTGCCACAATCCCAGGAATGTCATAAATTGACATTGTCTTCCCAGGGTTGTTCCTCATCCAGGCATCACATGCGCTGTTGATGTGCCTCTTTAGCGGCCCGTAGACAGACCTGTCTAATGGTTGGAGCCGATGTGAGCAGTGGGGTGGGAATGACAGCATGACTATGCCATTTTCTTTGGCATAATTGAGTCCATCAATAGACAGATGAGACTCGTGGTTGTCCAAAAGGAGTAAACAGGGCTTCTCCTTTGAGCACTTTGTATGTTCACTGAAATGTTTCAGGAAGTCAACAAAGTGCGTGTCTTTCATTCATCCAGAGGAATTTGCCCCTCCTTTGCTGCCAGGTGGCCCGTTGATCAGGAAATGATTGCGGAAGTTGACACGGGGGAAAATAAAGTATGGAGGTATACTATTCCCTGTGGCTGAGACGGCACAGGCCAGTGTGACAAGGGTTCCCCTTTCAGCAGAGGTCAGTGACCCTACTTGATTGAATCCACATCTGGCCACCACTTTCTCTGGTTTATGTACAGTGGTGACCCCAGTTTCATCAACATTCCAGATGTCTCCTGGTCCAAACTTATATTTGCATAACACATTCTCTAAGTTGTCAAAGAAAGCATTAACATTCTCTCTGTTGAAGCTACTTGCCCTGGCAAGGCTAGTAGCCTCTGGCTTTCTCAGTGACAGTGTTGTATGCCTCTTTAAGAAGCCTGTAAACCACTCTTTGCTGGCCTTTTCTTTTTCTGCCCACAAAGGCGCAAACTTCAACTGGTGTGCCACAGCAAACTGGTAGGCAAGCTTTCTGATCTCACTTGGCGACAGACCAAAATAAATGTCAGCTGACCTAGTAATATACTCAACAAGCTGCTTTTCCAAATCAGGTGAAAAAATCTTCCGTGGCTTTGTATAACCAAACATTGTTGTTGGCATGGCTGTCTGACTTTCAATTTCTTCTCTGGTAATCTTTTGACAATACCGAGTCAGAGTACGGTAATTTGTCAAAATCCTTCGCTGTACTTCTGATTGATTTGTTCTGCAACTTTACCTGCCTGACTGCCTTTAACATTATGTCAGGTGGTGTACTGCCATGCTCTGTCTTTCGTTGATAATTTCGAACCATCTTTCTTCCTTCCTTCCTTCAAAAACCTTATTGCAATTACAAATAAATTAGCCTACAATATCACATTGTTTTTTGACCATGTTCTATGTGTTTATTTGTACAGGGGCAAGTTGTCACATGTGACAACTTGCCCCAAACTGACATGTGTGTTAATTTTGGCTAAATCTCAAGGTTAGCTCAACATAGCACTTTAGATAAAGTATCAAAAGACTCGTTACTGTCTCCTCTATTTTGTGCAAAATAATTATTTTTAACATTCATACCTTACAAAGTTGTATTGCATAAAATGTTAAGTGCAAATTTTTTACTTTTTAAGCAGAAAAATAAGAAAATTGTGATAACCTCAGATTAGAGTGATCTTGACCACATATGAACAGGAAGTTGACAATAGAAGAAGAAGTCACACAAAGTGGCTATTTGATTTTTGAGATAGAGCCTCTAGTGTTGGAGTTATGAACAGTGTGACAACTTACCCATGTGACAACTTACCCCGCTCTCCTATATATTCAGAAGCGATATGAAAGATGTGGGTGAGAAAGGTCTTTTTACTACACATTCTCCTCTCTGCCCAATAGGTAGCGATATACACAGAGAATGCAAATCACCAAAAACAAACAAAGAAGAATGTGAAAGTGGAGATTGACAGTAAAATAGGACTTAAATATTGATCTGTTCACTACCCACACTTACTTTTTTGATGCTTTTATGTGCTTTTGGAGCTTCAACATTTTGGTACCCATTCACTTGCATTGTGAGGACCTACAGAGCTGAAATATTCTTCTAAAGATATTGGGTAAACTATTCCTTTAAAATACTTCTGAAATGCTGTTTAAGCATTTTCTTTAATATGACCAACAGTTTAAAGTTTAGAATAGTTCTGCTCCACTGAAAGATGAAAACCAGTTAGAATTCGCCTCTGCACTACTTTCACTTTTCATTATATAACATATTCATTATCCCCTTTGGCGAAAAGTGGGCCTTTGTAGGTATAGCCAATGGTGACACAAAATAAAAGCAGTAGTCCTCTACTGGAATGTTATTGATCAATACAGGAGCCAATCCTTTACCAAATAAGAATATTCTAAAAACCCTGATCTTTCCAAGTGCAGAGACATAAAAAGTACACAAGCTTGTTGATCTATTTTTGAATTTCCTGCAGAGATGGAAAAGGTAGAGCAGAATTGTGGAAATTATATGACAATTACAGGAAATGGTGTCTAAGAAATACTTCACCCCACTGGACGACGCGTGTGCAAAGTGTACAAAACTCAAATTTATTTTTGCTTGTACAGCATGCTGCTTATTTGGACGTTGTGGCTATAGATCATTCTACTTTTGACACTTGACAGAATCATTCTCAAAAATTAACGAGCAACACATTTAAGTTGTTTTTATTATTCAAATGAAAAGTTTTGATGAATTTTATTAAGAGTTGCAGCACACCTCTGTTAAACTCTATGCGTGTCTGTGTCCACACAACCCAACCAGAGCACCATACACGGCTTCTCTTTATGAAGCTCTCTTGCATTTGGTTGTTGGTCTACGCACCGTACACACATAATGAATGATTATTTATTTGGTAAAAAAAAAACCTGACATACTCAGATGTCATATTTATATAAAGGCCACCACAGAATTGCTTAAGAAATGCTTAATTTTGTTTGCCAGGTACATCAAATGCAATATATCTGATATATCCCCATATAACAATTAAATAGAATAAATACTTAAGGTTGTATACAAATAAAAGCTAGTGTGAGGCACAAGAATAAGGATTGCAACAGGTGAAATTGTCTTTTTAGTCCTGTAATTATTTTTAGAGCTTTTATGATTGTTTGATATCAATGTAAGCACGTTATGTGCATGTGTTATGATTCACAATATGCTTATCACGGTTTATAGCAGGCTACTTATTTTCATCAATAATGATACCATTCGGCAGTGGAGAAAATATTTATTTACTTCGACAACTGAAACCACACGCACACAAAAAGGCAACTTTGTTCTTCAATAGAATCATCTGTTACAGCCACTAGAACAGTATTGCATTGTAATTTTATAAGATCTACTAATCTTCATTCATACATCTGTAAAAAACAAAAAAGCATGTCCTTTCAAAATCTCACATTTCAACTTGAGGCATAAAAGGCATCCGATATATTTTGTTATTTCAAAACAATTAAACAGATAAACATAAATCTAACATTTATTAGAGTTAGATTTCATATCACAACCTTGCTTAATCACTGTACTGAACCCATCAGACCTTTTCCAAAACGATTTTGTCAGTGGAGAAACATTTAAACTACATTGTAGAATACCGTTTCTTATTTCATGTTATCAATTTACTAAGCAAGCATGGAATAATAATAATAAAAAAACTCTTCAAAATCATATTCTTCAACTTAAAGTTAATGGATAAACAGCTTCAATTCAAATTCAACTTAAAGCCACGAAGAGCATTCAAATAACTAAAATAATACGAAGCAGAGGAACTAAAGCTGGAACTCATTAAACTAACAGAGTTACATCAATAATCTTTGCTTCGTGTTCTCCACTTTCCATCCCTTCGCTAGGATGATCATTTTGGTTTACTTCCTGTTTGCTGTAACTGGACTTCTTTAGTTCACTTTTTGGAGTTTCTTCTGCAGACTTACTGGTGGAAGATATACAGGTTGAATTCTTAGAATTTACCTGCCCTCCATGAGATATCTCCATTGCATCTAATGTGCTATTGTGATTTGAATTTTCCTCAGATGGCATACATTCGTTCTCTGCAGTAACCTTGACAGTTTCATTTTCACCGTGTTTATTGACATCACCTGACAGAATCTTCTTGGGACCCCACACAAACTTGTCTTTTGACTCAAAATGTTTAAAGGCAAATCTAATTAAATCCCTCCTCTTTGACTTGTCCAGTACAGCAAACATAAAGTAATCCAGTACACTTTGTTTCACTCTTTCAAGGTGTCCATCCACAAGAGTTACTTTCAGGAAGAACTCGACCAGCGGGGCCTGGTAGTGCTGGAATCCCAAAGTCCCCAAAGACTTCAGGATGCGTGTGATACGAAGGTTGTTGTGTGTATTTCTGCAAAACCAAAGAGTTTTTGACCATGGGAAATGGCTTAAATTATTGCATCAACGTCATACAAAATTCCACAAACTGGAAAAACAAGACATTATAAACCTGTTCAGGTTCCAGAAGCGATCTTGCCAGTTATGAGCATATGCCACTTCTCCTGTACGTTCATTGACCAACTCTATGCCGTAGAAATCCAACATGAGCTTGTATGATTCCACCAAATGTTTTTTTGCATTTTCATCTTTACGGAAAAGCTGGAATACAATGGATCATTTTAAATCCAAATGGATCTTTTTCAAAACCATACATTTTAAACCATGATGTTAATAAAACAGTCTCAAACAACAATTCTAAGAATCATCTAAACACATGTTTTAAACTGACCTTTATTTCTTTTTTTGTGAGCACATGTGCGTCCCAATTCATCCCTTGCTCTTGTAATGGAAACAACCTGCCACATAGTTTTGAAATGGTTAGTTTAGAAATGATGATTAATTGAAAATATAATAAACAAATGTATAGAAAGATTAAACAAGAACTCATGGCTTAATATTAACAGGATCTAACCACTGAATGTAGGAGTGAACTCTTTCCAGCCTGTTGTAATCAGCACGCCATTCCTTGTGAAATTCATGAATATGTACATCTGCACAAATAAAGGCAATATATTAATGTTAAACTGGAAACCTACAGTACATACAATAAATATAGTAAATGCAAAAACAAAGTCAAACCAAGGGGGCAGTAAAATGACAAGTGGCACCAAACTCAAAATAAATTGCTCAGAAAAGTATAGGCTATAACAGAGATAAAAGTGAGTCAGAGAGCATATATGCATTGAGAAGAGCACCAACTATTGTGAGTCAAGTGCTCATGGAAGAGATGTGTCTATAGACTTGGTTGGGTCGGGAAGATAGACCTACCATCAAGGTACAGTAAAAGTTATTATTGTAAATAGTTAGTGTGGTTTAATAATAGATTGAACGCAATGCCATACCATCAGGGACAGATCTCCTTAGACCTTGGTAAAACCTCAGGTTATACAAGTCTTCCTGGAAAACAACAACAATAATAAACACACGCACAAACATGAGCTTTCTTTTCTATCTTTATTTTGTAACTGCTAAACTTAATGATTTAATTATAAACTATACACTGCCACGCTAGAATTGGTTAATTATGAGAGTTACAGTTACACAAGATACATGTGATGGATTACTTACTTCATCTCGCTTACCATCATCATCTTCTTCTTCTTCTTCATCTTTGACATTATCAAAATCCTAAAGTTAAAACAAACACAAAGTTATCATACAATACAATCTTATGATCAATATGATATTTCAAGAAAGATGAGGTTACAGCAGACTCGTACTGTTTATATATCATACTACAATATTTTTACATTTACTGTTGTATGATAACCTAGATGTTTCATACTCTCTCAGAAATTTTTTTTTTTTTTTAAAGTACAAAGCGTCACTGGGAGGTACCCTTGTTTTGGGTGCATATTTGTATTTAAATGTATCATTAAAGTTACAAAATAGGTCCTTGGCATACAATTATATACCCAAAATTAGTTTAAAATTTTAACTAAAAGCATACAATAAGTGTACAGCATGTTTCACTAACAGGAATTGACATGTTAATTTTAAATATTTTCTTTTAAAAGGCAATTAAAAACTTACTCTGACTCTATGCCGATAGGCCTGCATGTCCTTTGCAGCATACATGTTTCTTCGACTCCTGTTTGATGCCTGTAAACATGATTTGTTTGTTTATTAAAGCTTTTCATGTGTTGTGCAAAGAAACAGATTGAAAGGGTATATAGAATGTAGATTGGATTGAAATTTTATAAGACCTACTAAGCACAAATAACTTTTTGCCTGATAGATAAAGTTGCAAGACAACTAATATTGTCCCCAATGGTACTGTGGCAGTGACAATGTTTTAGAAAGTTTGGAAACAACTTTTGTCTAAAAACGGTGCTGACCATCATGTGCAATTTAATCCACACATGTGCTTTCATATTAGGCCAGTATAGCCATTTGTAATAATATAAGGAATTGATGAACAAATAATAACTACCGGTAGTGGTGTATGAAATGAGTAAAGTTTTGTACTGTCTGTGCTTTCACACAAGTCCCATTTCAGGACAAATGGATAGTCCACAACAAATCACAAAATAGGCTAACCATGCATCTGAATATCCATACTTCCTTACTATATAGTATGCCAAAAACAGTATGCCAGTCGAGTAGTATGTCCAAATCCATAGGCTGTGTCTCGTTTCGAAGGCTGCGTTCTCCGAATGATGCATTTGTCGGCCGTTTCATCATCGAGTCTCATTTTTAAAAAAACAAGTAGGACATTCCGAATGCAACCTTCGAATGCGACCTTCTTTCATGGGAATTCGGAGGTGTATCTAGGGTTGCCACTTTTTAAGTTTTAAAATCATGAATCACAGCCCCCAACCACAACCTCCACAGTATTAGCAATAAATGCATTGAGTGAATATGCGTTATTAATAAAAATGTTATATCCTTTCTTATATGCTAAAATTAGAACTTTCCTGACCAATGACTTATAAAAAAAACATTATTTATATGTTAAAAATATATTTAAATTTTTTCAATTATTTGTCTTATTAATGTATACATTTTGGATGGTTTATGTAAACATTTTAAATTTTTCCTTTACATGTACTTATTGCATTCATACATTGTTTGATCTTATTGAACATTTATATAGAAAAACTCCACAGTTTGACCACTATTTGTGGACTTTCTAGACGGTCCCTTAAATTTTCCAACTTGCATCAATATTATACAGGGCAGGTGGCAACATAGACATAATAAATACATAGACGCCCTATTGGCCGCCGGAGCGTACGTCAACGGGCCGCCATATTGCGGAGGGCAACATTCCCATTTCTCTCATAATGGGAGTTGAGGAAAAATGCCTGCCTCATGTGCTGCTTGGGGCTGTACAAATCGCCGCACTATTGAAAACAGGTCTCGGGGAATTACTTTTCACAAGTAAGACTGAACATTTGTTTTTGGTTGTATTTGGTCGTTATATAATTAGTAATAGTAACGTTAGTTGGCCACCGGAGTTAGTCAGACTAAAATAGCTTGCTTGCGAGCTGTGAAAGTTGAGACATGAGTTGACATGATTTATAGTATAGTTTTATCTTATATTATAAAGTACTTTTCCTGAAAATCTAAATATTTTCTTAAAACCGACTTTTATGACAAGTACTCGTTTCGGGTAGGCGACTGACATATTGTGAATCTTACTGTAACGTTAGTTAACAGTTAGTTAGTTAGATAGTTGGTTAGCTCACTTTTCTCACACATTGAAGGTTTCCCAAAGACAAAGAGTTGAGGAGACAGTGGGAAGTAGCTATACGAAGGCAAGGTTTTTCCGCAAGCGATTTCTCTGTGCTATGCAGTGAGCACTTCAAGTCGGATGACTTTGACAGGACAGGTCAGACTGTCAGGATTAGGGATGGAGCTAAACCATCAGTCTTCAGTTTTCCGACTCATCTACAAAGAGTAGGTTTTTCATCACTAGATTATTATGATTTAATAGCTTGCCATTAAATTGTTATTTGTTTATATTTTTATTTCCTTTTTAGCCCGTTGCAACCAGGACTACACAAGCCTCAAGGAAAGCTGAGGAAAGCCTGTTAGTGGACTGTTCTCAGCATTTCCAAGAGACTGATCCTCCTCTGCCTAATGCTGTGAGTATTTGTTCTAGTTAAACCCAGAAGAGCTGTGAGCATTATGGCCCTGTTCATATTCAAACCTCTCTGTCTCTCACCGAAAATGACATTTTGATGAAAACAAATAACAATTTTGTCACAATTTACTGCCATCACATCAATTAAAGAGGAAAGCACTCACATTTTCAATCAGACAGTCACATCAGGTATATAACAAAAGAACAAGTTTGGGTGTGTTTGTGTGAGTCAGTCAGGCAAGCATGTTTAAGAATGCAAGCCAGCAAGTATAACATTGTACTAGCTATTCACTAACCAGCTGAGAATGTGTGTCAGGTGATATAAACATTACTCAAAACATTTTCATCCTTCTTTCTACTAGAACCACACCTATGCATTGCCTCAAGCTCTCTCCAAGCACATCAGGGAATGTGGCACCACAGGATGAGACCGTGTCGCTATCAGCTATCGAAATGTCATCTCTAGCAGTAGATGATTCTGAGGAGCTTCCATCCCCTTTTATAAACGTTTCTGCACTTGTGTGTGACCACAGCTACCTGCCAACCCGCTTTGGTAGCCTTGTGGACAATGCCCTTGTGTACATTTCAGGTTTTGTGGTGCGTCAGATTTTGAGAAAGCTTTCCTGTGATGTGTGCCGTGCTAGCTTGGTGGCAGATGCTGTACCTGCGTCTTTTGATCAGAACTACCACTTGCTTTCAATGAAAAACAATGGAGGGCTGATGATTCCTTCTGAAGGTACAGTGAAGGTGGTCAGATCAGCAGAGCGGTTTGTTCGCCAGTCATCCTCTGGGAAACCGGTCAGAGTTTCTTTGATCAATCAGTTTGTCAGAGCTGAGATTGGTTCTGAAGATGTGTTTTTTCTCAAGGAGCACATAGAGGAAACACAGTTTGGAATTGACAACCATAATTTTTCTCTCTTGTCATTAGTTGTGTCTGTCTTTCACAAACTGAGGATGCACCACATTGCCAAACTTAACACTCTGACACTACAGAGTGGCAACTCAAGAAAAAAGCTATGCAAAGCAGTTCTTTTCAAAGGGTTTTAGCTCTAACCCCCTGTGACCCAACAAAGGATTAGTGATTATAGATGATTGATGGATAGCAGTGAAATGAACAATTTACTATTTTTATTATTGTCTTTATTATTCTGCAATTAATATTACATTGTATTTGCTATTATTATATTATACCACTTGCGATTTATCAATCTATTATAGTTACGGTGTTAAATTATTGTACTAGTCACTATTTAACTTATTAATTTTTATTGACTATATTCTGTAATTAATACTTCATATTCTATTGCTATTATTATAGTATTATACATAAAGTATATGCTATTACCTATAATTATTATATTATTGTACTTATGATATTATATAATTATACTATTCATTACTATTTTATTTGCTGTATACTGTTTGTTTATTTTATTGACTATACAGTAAACTATTTACTATTACTTCTCACTTTATCTTTTATTTACTATTTGCATTGCACTGTAGTTGGACCGTCCATATAATATGTAGTATCATAAAGGATCCATCAGTTATCTTTGTTATTGTATATTTGGAGTATCTATCTGTAAATATCCAATATTTTAGTGCTATAAAAATACAGAAAGCACCTGCATGTGTGATTTGCTGATTTGTTTTATTTTCTCAATGGCTCAATTGTAAGCACAAGAGAAGCTAAATTCGGATTAAAGACAGAAAAAGTTTTTTCCACAATAAGAAAACTTTATTTCATTTAATATGAAAATTAAATTATATCTCAGTATGGGGGTCTTCACAATTCTTATCCAAGAATAAAAAGCCAAATACATGACAAGCCTGAGCTTTGACAATTCCTTATTTAAAAAATAAAATGTTATAAGTCTAACTATCGAGATTTTAAATAACTAGAGACGGAACTTTCTGTACACCATGTACGAACCACTGAAATCGGTTGATAAATGTAAACGTTATTTTTGTTTTTATCCAGAAAAACCGCAACTCAACCGTTTACTTGCATTTGATTACAGCGCAGTCTTGCCCTCCGCAAAATGGCGGACGCGTTGACGTATCGCAGCAACGTTCCAAAGCGGCCAATAGGGCGTCTATGTATTTATTATGTCTATGGATGGCAACGCATCCTTTGTGGGCACCGACAACCCACAATTCTTTGCTTCAACGGAAATTGACAATACTTGTCTAAAAGAATGACGCCAATTTGCCTGTAAATATGATGCTCAAACGCAAGTAACGTTAATTTCCAAGTTGAAGTACCTCAGTAGACGGGTGTGGAGTATATAATATGTCTAATTTTAAGAAATATATAATTAAAGTATTAGACTAAAAGACTGTCTACATCATTATAACGCTCCTAAAATATTCCTCATACATTCTCTTCCAAATGGGCTTTGTTCCCTTCTCACTCAAAGCGCTTTTTAAAGAGTGGCGTGCTGTCATAGCAACCATGATGAGTTCTGTTTCCGTTTGTCCTACGAAGGCTGTAGCTGTGTCTCGATTAAAAGAGGCTTGATTAAAGGAGGACGCTCGGTATACTAGAGCCTTCAAAGGACGCGTCCTAGTTAGCACGCAGCCTTCGAAACGAGTCACAGTCATAGTATTCATAAGACAGTAGGCGAGTAATGCCCGGACGACCAACTACTTCGGGCAGGAATCAGAAGTGTGGATCGGTTGAACAATGTTCTATCCCAAAATGCACCGGGGGACATCATGTTCAAACGCTGGATTTAAAACAAATGGCGGAGAACCGCGAGGCGGAAGGCTGCTTTCAATAGTAAATGCTGTGTATACACAAAGAACGTTGCACAATATCACGTCATATATTCTGGTCACGGGACCATTCTTTCGTTCCCGGATGTTAGTATGTCCGAATTCTCTTTATACTGTCTTTCGCATACCTAAAGAGCGTTCTGTTTACCAGCCGAGAATTGCGTTTATCATCAAATATAGTATAGGATACTGTTAAAGTATGCGAATTCGGACGCAGATTAAGTATTTTTCGAGTAGTCTTAATGTAGGCTACAAGACTACCCGAAAAGGACTTGTAAACAAACAATTGTGGATTATCGAATAAACGTTCCAATTATCACTGGAGTCCGGAGAGCAGTACTCGAAGAACATACTAAAATAAGTCAACACGTACCCAGTTAGATGAATCCCATTCTTTCTTTTTTGATATTTTAGTTGTGTCTTCGTCTTCCCATGTGGAGTCCCACGCGCAGTTATCATCTGACTCCATGTCAAACCGGCAAGTAACTGGCAAACTTATGCTCCTTACAAAACGCCAAATCTGGTTTAAAAGGCTCCGCAGCAGACTCCAGAATAAGTGTAGTTGAACCAGCACATCAAAAGGAAACATCCGAATAACCAGTCGAACAACCCGTGCTCAACCCTCTTTCTGGCAACAGAAAATGAAAGTTAAAGCTCATGGTGAAACGAAAGCATTTATGCAGTTAAACAAGGAAGGACCTCGAGGAAAGTCAAGGGTTGCCAGGTCTCGCCTCAATGTTCAGCCAAAATAACATTTAAAATGGAAGATTGGATTGTGAAAGGATTCTGTAGCTACTTCTTCGGACACAAAGATCAGACAATATGCATATTTTCCTGAATGTAATGAATTAATTGTTCATTGAATGATTACGTATCTAAACTTCACTTCTTTACGAAATAAAGACACACTTATGATGAGAAATTAAGAGTGAAGGTTTTTATTTTATGTAACATTAATTATTTCTGTCGATCATTAACTAGACAGTCCTAAACTTTTGTGGCGTAAGCACAAACAATCAAGTAACATTATGACTCCAGTAAAAGGAAGAATGCATATTTCTTGAGGGGGAAAAAAAGCATAGAGTGGACTACATGTGAAAACATCTATGGCCTGCAAGACCCCCTTTTAAGTCTCTCTTGTCCTGCCTATTACTCTCACAGTATTTACTCACAGATTCAAAGTAAAAGTCTTTGTTCTCCTAATTACTCTATTCGTATTTTATTTTAAATATTAGAAGTAAAGCATATTTTGCTTGGGAAAAGTAACCTAATGTTCAAATTAAGAGAGAGGGGGGTAAAAAGAAAAAGGGCTGCTCTAGTTTCCAGTTATTATCTTCCTGTTCCATTAGACATGCCTCAAATAAAAATGATACATTGTAAATCTCAAAATTTTATCGTGTGTTTGAGAGGCGTGCCATATCTGATTTGAAGGTTTGAATCATAGACTGTAAAAAAAGCCAGGAAACTATTTGAGTTATTAAATCATTCTAACTTTTTGTAAACCCCTACAATATCTTCTTTATTTTTTATTATTATTTTCCCATCTGTTTGTGGGATAATTCCTTATTGAAGAATGTACTTTACACATCTGTATCTCAGTCTACTATGATGTTTAAACTAATATATGTTAGCCTAAAATGTTCTTTTATTGTTGAATTGCAATAAAAAATAATAAAAACATCACAAGATTTTTTTTTTGGCATATGTCAGCATGACATCAGAGCATGTCTGGCCACACTGGACACATTTCTAACCGGCAGGAGCCAAGATGGTGGTTGAGTGTATGGTAGTGTTTTAGTGGTGTGCTAAACCCCCAGGAGGTTAAAGCTAAAAGACTGAAATAAAGAAACTAGTCTTTAGGATATAAGTTTATAACTGTTGAGAAGGCTTTTTTGGTAAATACTTGGCTCACTGATGCACAATAATGGGCAAAAAAATGAAAAACCTATCCCTCCAAGAAAGTGTCCTCTTTGTGTCATCCACCTCGTGGACGAATTTAGCAAGTTGCATATGGAGGTAGCTCAGAGGACATTCATCTGGAAACGAATATTGGAGCCCATGAAGTTGTTTTGCAATGTCTGCTTGCTCTACTCCTTCAAAAAATCTTGCTGGAGCTAGAGGCAAAGATGTCACACTACGTATCTACACTTTATAGTGCGATCCAGAATCTAACTGCTAAGCTCGACAAAACGCATGAGAAGGTATTGTCTATCGATAAGACAACTGCAACATCTTGTGATCAAATATACAAACTGTCGGAGAAGATATCCCAGATAAGTAATGATATCAAGATGCATTCCAATAAGATCGAACAGCTGGAAAAGGATGTAAAGGGACTGCTGGGTGAAAGCAAATATCTGAAAGAAAGCCTGGAAGAGATACAGAGATATTCGTGCAGGTGGAACCTTAAGCTACAAGGTGTTGCTGAGTGCTGTGGAGGAAATTTGAGAGATGTTAAATATTCAAGACAGGCTGGACCAACTGGGTATCACTGGACCAACTGGGACAGAGAAGATCTGATAGAACACCATGGAACATCATCATGTGATTTACTGTGCTATTCTACAGAGACATGCAGCAAAGGACTCCAGGTACTGAAGGGACAACATAATTTGCATCAAGGAGGCACTGATTAAATAGGATCTGGATGCAAGGGCCAAACTTTGGCCGCAAGTTAAAAAGGCTTGTGATGATGGAAAGAAGACTTCTTGGAAGGGTCCCCATGCTTTTATAAACAGTCAAAGACTTGAGCCTGTCCCTTGAGGAGAAGAATAAACTTGAAGGTGAAAAGTAAAGAGGCTGTCTTTCATTGAGCAGTACTGGAATATTTGTAACATGTGATGCCTAAGATGTTCATGTGCCACCACTCGCAAGTTAGGCCCAACTATGTCTATGCACTTTTGCCAATTTAATAAGGTTATATTTAGCTTTAACCACCTCTTTGTTTGTTTGTTCTTATAGAGGTAATCTTAATTCATACTACATTCCTTAGTTTATAATTATTCTGTTCTGATCACTGTTTAAGTTTCCTTTTGTTTTTCCCATAATGCAATAATTTGAGTTTAACACTTTGAATATTATTTAGCTAGATACTGGGGGCATAAGAGACTCTTAAAAGGAAAGCCTTATTTGTATATTGCAGAAGAACAAATGCTGACTTGATATTACTACAAGAAACTCATTCCTGTGATAGTGATGTTAGATTTCGGAGTACACATTGGCGGATAGATCTTATTTTAGTCATGTTCCAGTCATTTTGCTGGTGTGCTTACTTTAGTCAATACGCTCAAAGGAAGTACTCTTGAGACGATTGCTTCTACTGAAGGGAGATTTGTTATTCTTGTTGTCAAATTGGATAATACCTCATTCATAATATGTAATGTATTTGGTCACAATTTAAGTTCTGCCAATAAGGCTTTGTTTTTATTTTTGCAGGGGAAAATTTAAGAACTTAAGAGTAAATACCAGCACACTTTTCTTATGATAGCTGGGGACTTTAATTAATTATTTAGTAACACTATTGATAGATACCTTCCCAGGATGGGCTCTTTTTCTGATTTGTGTGACAACTTACAAGTAACAGCTGAATGCCATTATTATAATCCAGATGCAAAGGAATACACTTGGTGTAATAATTTACTAACGCGTAAATCAAGAATACACTTCTTTTTGATTTTTAATTCAAAAGTGCAATATGTGGCTGACATTAACCATCAATATGCACCATTCTCTGATCATTTGCTGATAGAGTTGAATTTGTGAACAGAACAAGGTAAGAGTTCCCTCCATGGATATTGTAAAATCAATAATAATAATATCCTAAATGATAAGGTGTTTCATGACCAAATTAAGGGATTAATTAGTGAGATTTTTACAGATAATGATCTTGCTTCACATAGTAGTAAATGGGAATATTTAAAATTTTAAGCCAGAAAGTTGGCCATACATAGATCTAAAGTACTTAAAAAATTAAAGCGAATAGAGAAGCTAACTTGTTATGCAAATTGAACTTTTTAATTAAAAAAGAGAAGCTCTCCGTAGAGAAAGTCAATCATTTAATAGTATTGCAGTTAGAATTAGACCAATTATATATTGAAACTGTTAAAGGAGATTTTGTGAGATCAAGAGCAAAATGGATTGAGGAAGGAGAAAACAATACAAGCTTTTTCTTCTCACTTGAAAAAAGGAATTTCAAAAGAAAATATATTTAAATGCTGCAAATGAATGGTTCAATATCTAATAACCCTAAATAGCTAGAAAATTATGTGACTAGTTTTTATAAAGATTTATATTCTTCTAATTGTCAGGCGAACCTTTCTGAGCAATATTTGCAGCAACTTAAGGACTTTATACCAAATGTAAGCGATGACTTTAAATTACTGTGTGAAGCTCCCATAACTTTTCAAGAAATCAAAGATGCGATGAATTCAATGAAAAAGGAAACTCACCTGGTTCTGATTATCTAAATTTTGAATTTCTTATGCAATTTTGGGAACTGTTAGAGAAACTTTTTTTGTTAATTGTTCAGGTCTGCTTAGAAAATGGTGTAATGATTCCAAATATGAAACAGGGAGTGATTTCTCTTATCCCTAAACCAGATAAAGCTGCTTACTTGATAGATAATTGGTGACCGATTACTTTGCTATATTTTGATATAAACTATTCGTTTCCATATATGGCAAAAGATTAAAACAAGTAATACACAATGTCATGAATGAAACGCAAACTGGTTTCATGAAGGGATGTCACATTAGCTGTAATATCCGTCTTGTTCTGGATCTTATTGATTATAATGAAATTGATTCAGACGATATTATAATATTCCTGGATTTTTATAAGGCTTTTGACACTGTGGAGCACCAGTTCCTTAATAATCAATTCCCCATGTGGGAAAAGTAAATTGTGGTGTGTGTGTGTATATATATATATATATATATATATATATATATATATATATATATATATATATTACACACACACACGCACACACACACAAGCAATATCACACGAGCAAGAGTGCGATATGGCCCTACATCAACACTGCTGTGAATCGGCTGCAGCCAATCTCAGCAGTACTGATTTAGGGCCATATCGCGCTCATACTTGTGTGATATTGCTTATATACAACAGTTCAATGAACAAGAAAATGTAAAACAAATTAGGAAAAACTGAGTACGGTCATAAAAATGCATTTGTGCATGGAACTACTTGCTTATGCCACGGATCAGAATCTGCCATTACTGGTTCAAAATAAATTATGTGTCCAAGCCTCACAATATACTGTATATGTATTACTACTTTTCACACCTGTCTGCACAAAGCCTTAGTTTTATATACATCCTGCCATTTCTTAGCTTGTGGTAGGTTCTTAATAGTAAAAATGTAGTGAAATTGAAGTAAACAACTTTTATGTTGAAGCCACGTGTAGTCGCCCATGCTCTGACTTGCTCTGACCAGCACTCTTCTCCGAGTCACATTAGCTAGCTTGTTTGTAATCAACTCTCTGTTCACCTGACTCAATATGTTTCACACGATTTTATAATAAATACAATAGTGTCAAGTGTATGAGTGAAAATGCTATTGTAAAACGGCAGGCAAAACTGCTAAAAACATATAGATTTGCCCTTGAAGGTCTCTGCGTTGTTCTGTCTTTTCTGAGCACTGAAGTAAAGCAATTATTGTTAATAATTTGCACTTTACAAATTCATCCCGTTATTAATTTTATCTGACTCCAATTTTATATTAATCTGACTCCATTTTTATGTTGACCTCTAATTTAGAATTAAAGCTCTAAATACTTTCTGATCATTCTTTTATTTTAATCATTTAAGTTATTGATTACTCTAAATCCTCTTCTATTCATTTACCTTTTGATCAGTTATTCAAACTGATAGTCTTTAAGTGGCTTCCTCCTACATTAAAGCTTCAGTTATGATATAAATGATTCTTAAAATGGTATTCTCCTGCTCGGTTTCTCCAGAGCAGTTTCTCCTATTTTAAAGAACCAATATTGATATAAATGATTTCAGAGGAACACAGAATAAATCAAAAAGTAACAATTTATTTGCCAGGTAAGATTTAAAACACAAGTTAAAGAAACAAGTCAAAGAACATACCTGGCAGTTGAGAATACATGTAATTTCAAAGCATGGGAAATCCGAATGCAGATTTCTGTTATTAAAGTTACACACAGTGAGGTGTGGGATCATGTGACTACAGAGAACCTTGAGCTCTGGGCCAGCCTTCCTTAAATATCCAGACAGAATACACATTGTGAACGAAATGGTATTATCCTTTGAGAATTTGGGGGTGAATGGGTTCTTGGCTTCCTGGTGTTTTCCCTTCAAGGAGGGGTATAGACCTCTAGAGTTATTCAGTATTTGGCAAAGACCTTATAACTTTGTTGTCATTGAGTTTTATAAACCTGGGGACAAAACACTATACCAGACGCATTGAGACATTTTAAATGATACCAAACATGTTACACTAGTTACATTATTTGTGTACATCAGATATGATACATACAGATCTTAGGTGAGTTTGAGGAGATTCTGAGCTGAGGGGGAATGGATAAGGAGGAGAGGGGAGAGAATGGGACAGATGTGGAAGGGCAACAATGAGGTGTGAATTTTGCAGTCTTCGCTCAGTGGGGTGCGGTGCCTCAGGAAGAGATGCTAATTGTGAGAAAGTTCATTTGTTGATCTTCTCGAAGTTGATCATCAAAGGCTCTTTGCCTTTGAATGTAAACACATTGTCACATTGGCACCCAGCCTTACACTATCATACTGTATGAAGAAGGAGGAGCATTTCTAGCTGATCAGTCATGATGCTAAGAAAATTGCCATGCCAAGACATTATTTATTGAATATATTTCAAACCACCGAGAATGCTGTTTTAGAGGTGTGGAACGATTTTGTACATCCTTAAAATCTAATAATTACTGATTTTTGATTTTTAAAGTTTAGATACTTGATGACAAAGACATTGATCAAGTGTTGAGAAATGCTGGTGTAAAGAACTCTGTAAAATGTGACTAATTAAATATTCTCTTTTTAATATGGTAAATAATTATTTTCTAACATTTGTCAACCTTTGACCGTGATATGACGCAATACATTTTATGAGAATACAGCTGAGCACCTGTTAAAAACATAGGCTATTTATAATGATCCCTAGTGGAAGTATTTTAAACAAAAACTTGCTATACAGTACCTACATTCAACCAGTAGGGAGAAGTGTTGTCTTGTTTTATCATGCAAGTCTTTGAGCAGAGGTGTCCATACTAAGCTTTAACAACTTTTGGTCCACACAACCAAACACAAAACCTTCCATATATTAATGAAACATCTAATATTTAAAGATGCTATACATATTTTAACAATAGTTTACTGAAACAAATCTTAACTGATGAGCCCTCTGCAGTACCATTATGGGACAACGGCCCACAGGATGGTGGTGTGTTATAGAACTATAGGAGTGAACTTCTGCTTAAAATGTGAAAAGACTTTAAGAAAATGTCTAAAATATGAAATGGATAATTTTAAGTGGTAATGCTTTCATTATGATGTTTCAGGCCATCATGTTGCTGACGGACTCCCTCTAACCTAGAAGTCATGAGCTGTGACCATACACCTTGGGTAGGCCAATTAAATCCTGGAGCATCTCTGTCCAGATAATTCCATTGAAACCTTCATGGCAATGTGACAACTTGAACTTACTCTATATACATCATCGAAATACACTACACATGACAAATACTCACATTACTGTAATTAAGTAGTTTTTAGCAGGAATTTTCCTTTTTAAAGTAGTTTAAAAATTGTATACTTTTAAATGAGTTAATTTTAAGTACTGCAACTGCACTTTTACTGCGCTATTTTCCCACCGTCTCTGTTGGCTACTTCCCTGTCCTGATTTTATTTTTATCTATCACGTGATTGGCTAGGGAGAGTCTCGTGACTCTTGACCCTCAAATCAAATTACACACTTGAACGGAAGCTGTAGATCTGGTGCCATCTGTGGAGGATCCCTCAAGCACAGTTCAACACCTGAAAGGACTTTTCACAGTGAAAAAGGCCATTTGCATGATTGCAAATGTATCATGACTTGCTCAAGTCAGATATCAGCATTAATCCTGCCTCTAATTTGAAGAAATATATCGAGGTAAATTTCATTTGTTTGTGCTTATAATGTAGCATGTAAATTAGCTATCTATCACTGAGATTATTGGGTTGATGTGAGAGATTTTGGCAATGTTATCAATAGGGCTGTGCAATAAAATTATCTAGATGTTTATCTGAAAATAAATGAGATATCGATAATAAACTTTTGAGTAATTATCTACACTTCGCCTATGCTCTAGAACATGGGTGTTCATTACATCAATCGCATAGCAAGACAACCACTGTTTGATTGATCTAGATAAAATATAAAAGATTGACTTTTTATATCCTGATGTCTGTAGCTGCGTGTTGTTTGATTTACAGGCATCTAATGTTTGAGTGCTAACAAGGGTTCATGCCCAAATGATCAAATCCACTTTATAATTCCGCCATTGCCCGTCTTGGTGAGGCATTAATATCAACGTAGTCGATTTGGTCTAAAGTGAGTGTAAACACTGGGACAACAAGCATATTTGCATCAAAATGTTGGACTTGAAGTGTACATGTAACTGAATTGAGCACTGTCTAGTAGGCTGTCATATAAAGGCTATTAATCAAACAATATTAACAAGGAAATGAGAAAACCACTCACTACTTTTGGCTGAATAACTTGAGTAGCTTTAAAAGTATTAATGCAATAGAATAAACAGTGATATTTTTTAATAATATTGTTAGTTTTTTACTGACCCCTGATGTAGAGTGTGTTCGTTTTTTATAATAAATTACCAGGAAGGTAGAGATGATAAAATATTTTATAATTATGCTTAGCCATTATCATGTTTTTTCTAATGCCTGATAGAAAAGTATCAACCTTTGTATAGCAATTCTTCAGGCAGAACATTCCTCCTGTCACAAACCTTATACAAGAACTAAAGCTATGTATTCTCAAAAGGAGGACAATGTGGCCCCTCATGTGCTACTTAAAGAAATTGTTCACTCAAAAATAAAAATTCTCTCATCATTTACTCACCCTCATACCATCCCAGATGTGTATGACTTTATTTCTTCAGAAGAAAACAAATTAAGATTTTTAGAAGAATATTTCAGCTCTGTAGGCCCATACAATTCAAGTGAATGGATGCCAAGATTTTATGCTCCAAAAAGCACATAAATGCAGCATACAATTAATCAATATGACTCCAGTGGTTAAATCCATGTCTTCAGAAGTGATATGATAGGTGTGGGTGAGAAACAGATCAATATTTAAGTCCATTTGTGCTAGAAATTCTTAACCCTGCCCAGTAGATAACGATATGTATGAAGAATGTGAATCACCAAAAACAAAAGAAGAAGAATGTGAAAGTTAAAGTGGAGATTGACTGAGCCGGAGGAGAAATTATAGTAAAAATTTACTTAAATATTGATCTGTTTCTCACCCAACCTATCATATCTCTTCTGAACACATGGATTTAACCACTGGAGTCACATGGATTAGGCTTTTTGCTGATTTATGTGATTTTTGGCGCTTCAAATTTTTGGCAACCCTTTCACTTGCATTGTATGAACCAAAAGATCTGAGATATTCTTCTAAAAATCTTAATTTGTGTTCTGCTGAAGAAAGTCAAACACATCCAGGATGGCATAAGAGTGAGTAAATGATGAGAGAATTTTCATTTTTGTGTGAATTATTCCTTTGAAGCCCGATGTGGCCCCTGTACCAAACCACTGCTCTACCCCCTCTATTGTGCGGGACATAACACACCAAGTGACCCTGCTTTTTTAGTGGGTTTTCATTAGTATTTATTATTTCTTTATTTTTTCCATTCCTTGCATTGTTTTGAACATGGTTTATGTGCAACAGTAATTCTCTCTGTCAGCATTAAGGAAAATTTAGAACCTATACATTTTTAATATAATCGTTTCATACATTATCATATTGAAAATACATTTTTCATCTTATAATTTCCGTAATCATGTCGCCCTTTAATAAAAATGTTTAAAATCAGACTCATGTAGTGTTTACAGTATCATAGATAAGTGATGTATTTTAAAAGCTGTCAATCACAAACATCAGTAAAATACTTATATGTTTTTTTTTTTTTTCCCTGGTAAACAGCCATAAAAGGGAATGTGAATTACAGTATGTGTGCTACATTTTTAAATTGCGGCTTAGAGTTTTTATTTTAAAGTGGTATAGCTTTCGCAACTCTTTTACTCTTACTTGAGTAGATTTTAGGACAGGTACTTTTACTCTACTCATACTACATTTTTTAAGATGTAACAGTACTTTTACTTTTTAATTTTTCAGTACAATTTCCACCCCTGAGCATGACCCAGATCTTGTCTATAAGCACTGTAAATTATGTTGGTAGTGAACAGTAGGGCTGAAAACTTCCTTAAAGGGATAGGTCACCTAAAATAAATATCTTTGACAATAAAACAGAAATAGTTTACCATCAAACTTATGTTATTCTCCTCTAGTAATAGAACGCTTGCCTTCATCCTTTGGAGTCAGCAGCGGCTGAGGTCGCGGCACGCCACTCATATCCCACACTCTTTCCTGCACTTGAATATGAGCACCAAAGGTTCTGATTATTCCATTATCCCCCTGTGATGTATTTTCCGTGGTATGGTCCCCCTGTCGGCAGAGCTCCCTCTGCCCCCCCAGTCACTGTGTTTGTAGAGCTCCTCCCCGTCGAGGCAGGACCTACAACCGCGCCACTTCCATGTGACGTATTTACCACATGTTTACCTACCCTGTTGGGCAGGATGTGGTCTCCGCGAGATCTTTTCCCCCTGAAAGAATAGGATTGGAAAAGAACGCCTTCCCCGATGCGTGTTATATCGTTAGATGGCCCCAACCGCATCTAACACTCTATGGAGAGAAAACAGAGAGAGAAAAGGCTGCGGCTGGCGCGGCCTGCTCCCAGGGATGTGGGGAACTATACGACATCTCTTGGGGCGTTGGGGAAGGTTACATGCAGTCTGATGCACCTGCTTTTTTCGCACGCAACAGCTTGCTTACATCTGAATCAGCAGTCCACGTAACACATTCAGTGTATTTAAATAGGGACCCCTAGTGTCACTACATTGCCACAACGTCGAGTGAGTGACAGAAGGGGAACATCTCGGTTACTGTCGTAACCTCCGTTCCCTGATGGAGGGAACGAGACGTTGTATCCCTCTTGCCACAACACTGTACTAAGCCACTGAAAGGGCTGGGACCTTACCTCAGCTCCTCAGCTCAAAACCTGTCTGAACAGATGCATGCTTCACTCCTTTAATACCCATATTTCTGGGGGAGGGACATAAAAATTCTTTTCGCCAATTCTCATTGGCCTTTTCTCAAAGATAAGAGGTAACCGAGGTGCTCAAGAGAGACACCTAGTGTCACTTCATCGACACACCGTCTCGTTCCCTCCATCAGGGAATGGAGTTTACGACAGTAACCAAGACGTTTTGGAAGTAAATAACATCAAAAGGGATTTTTTTTTTTTTTTTTTTTTTTTACCTCTGAAGACCTTTAGCTTTTGCCTACATTTTAGAAGCCATTGTTGCACGTAAGCATTCTATATGTACAATAGCATCTTATAAACAGCAGATGGCTCTATGTCAAAAGCCTTTGTCAATGCCTAAGAGCTGAATCATCATGGCTCCTCATTCTCTTTTCTCTGTTCAAATACCTGCTGCTAATGCACTTGTCAAAATCCACAATTGTAATCAGATAAAACCATCATTGGTATAAACCATTTCACACAAGGATTAGATATGAATGGAATATTTGCTCTGCTTATGAATGCTGGTTTGTTCAATGAGTGTCACCAACAGGTGTCAAAGAATATTAATATATTCAAAAGCTGTCTTCAGTTCTATCGGAATGAATATGATAAATATGATCAGTGATAAGTAATGCAACATTCCCTAAGAAATGTTAAGTGTGCTAAAGGTAACAGCTATCTTAAAGACATCTAGCACTGTGCTCAGTAGTCATACTTTTGTTCTGTAGTCATGTCCATCTGAAACGCATTTCAGTCCACATATGCAAAAGTCATTTTCCTTTGTGTCAATCGTGTGTAATGGGTTATTCTTGATGGCTTTATGTAACATTATGTCCTTAAAAATCTTTGTGATGGTTAATAATTACAGTATTTTATTTACTTTCACTTTTCTACTTTCAGGCATAATTTGGGTTCTTTTGAGACATCCATATAGAATATTTTCTGTACTTGACCAAACAAGACCAGATATATATATATATTTATATATTTTTTTTCTCTCATTTTAGAAATATAGTTAAGCCATCAAAACTATGAAATAACATAAATAGAACAATGGGAATTATGTTGTGACTAATCAAATTCCAAAATAAATCAAAACTGTTTTAGATTTTAGCATCTTCAAAGTAGTCATCCTTTGCCTAAAATTGTAAAATTGTTGTAAAATATTCAATTATACACCAAAACAACATTAAAAGTTGTATTCACTTTTTCATAGCACTTTACAGGCTTAATCACACATGATGAATTGGAAATAATTGTTATAGCATGAGAGTGGAGTAGCTCTCAGCAAAGGTTTAATAAGCCTTATTTTAAAGCCAAGGAAGCACACAGATGCTTCAAAAGTACCATGTACAGAGCAAGAGAATGCTGAATATCATGCTCTTTAGCGTTCTGAAAGGCAGTTAAACTGCACTAAATACAGTATTTCTATAATTTCAGTAAAATTTGAGGATTGCAGCTCCACTCATTGTCATATAGTAGATAAATTGCACTCTTTAAAGGCAACCAGTCGGGTTTCTCCTCTGTATTGATCTTACTTGACCATGTACTGTATTGCTTTTATCTTTCTCTTATGACATATTTTATTCCATGCACAGGCCGAGTGAAAAGCTGGGGTCAAAAGGCAGGCCTTTGTAGCTAGCTTTACAGCTATTCAGCCAATAATAGTACAAAGTAAAATAGGCAAGCTGATTGCTTTCCTTGACAAACTACAAATGTTCTTTAGAATTTAATTTGTCAAAGATCACAAAGATTTGATGATGGTTACTCATTTGTGATACTTGTACAAACATTCATGAGGTTTAATAATGCCACCTCCTCTGTATAAAAAGGTTTACTTTGAACTATGGGGCAAATATACAGCATTTGCTTCCAGACAGAGTGAATTAAAGGATTTGAATTCATTAAAGGTTTATTTGCTTCTCTAATGTACTGTTAGAAGCAAGTCGTTTTATCAGAGGTTGTTGCCTTATGCTTTTTTGGTGTGTGGCCTATCCACACGCACATAGCAGACAGGTTTACTTCTGTTAAATGGGACATTTAAAGGTGATTTGAAAGTTTAGTCATAATTTGTTACAATATGACCTTCAAAGGACCCCCGAGGCTTTATCATTTCATACCCCACTTAATAGTGTTATTGCACATCACATTTTCCTCTTATAAAAGTCTATTTCAAAACTTGCCCATCTGGCAGAATTTGAATGAGAGCAGATAAAGACAGCCTACGGAGATACAATTTGTTAAAACCCTAGGCATTCAGTCCAAAAGATAACAAGTGCATCTTGAAGGATTTATTTTTTTATCTTAACAAAATAAACTGAAAGGACAGAATGGAGGAGAATTACTAAGGCCTGAAATATGAACAGATATTTATTCATGACTTCAGTCCATAGAAACTTGTAAAAGAGTGACGCTACAATTTTTTGGTATCCTTGATCTTGGATGGAGGACGGGTGACTTCGATCCATTGCAGTGACTCTTCTCTAAATAATATAACATGCTGAGGTAATGCTTCATGCCATTTATCTCTTCCTGACTGACAAGCATCAATCTTGTCACTCACTTGTGTTTCATTGCATTGAAGAGGTATATTGATTAGACCTGCAGTGATTCAAATAACTTTGAATGGCTAAAAAACAACAAAAAACTTTGTGAGCTGCAACCTTTTGCTGTTTAATTATTTATAATGGCTACAAAGTTAAAACTTTGCAATATGTTTTTTGTTTTGTTTTAAAATCTGCTAATATACATCACAGAAAATAAAGAGCAATGTAAGAGCTACAAAAAGTACTTTTCCAAATACTGATTGTTTGACACTACATTATTTTCTTCCCATTGTCTTATTAAAAACTCTCAATAAAGAAAGGTTTTTATGGTTTGCCATTTGCATAAATTTTTCATGCCATTTAAAAGCATTCATATCTAAGAAAGCTGTGGTTCATATTACATAATATATATCAGTTCTGCTCAAAGGGGTTAAAATTGTGCACTGGGTTGTCAGGGAAATCAGTAAATGTTAGAAATTGTTGACTTTTTATTGTTTCATCATAATTTCAATGTTATATCTGTTTTTCAGACTCATTTAACCATGTTTGAAACACACTCTTCATTGCAATTGTGCTTTGTGGTAATCTCTGCCAACTTTTCCATTAAGCTCAGATGACAGGATATCAAAAATATTTTGTTTTTCATGAGCAGCCAACTTTTTACTGAGGCTATTTTTGTCCATGTCTTAACACAAATGATCATTCTGAAATGCACCATTTCAATTACCTCTCTACAACAAAAACAAATGTTCACTGGGCCAGATTTCAGTTAGCCTTCACTGGAGAATTTTTACAGTTATTATAAGCTTTCTGTTGGACATGAAGTAAAGTTATGAATACCCCACCGGAATGATGAGTAATGATAAATAGGACTGTACTGAACTAGTTTAATGATTAGAGCTAACTATTGTTCGTCTCTTAGAGATTAACTAACTTTGAGATTAACACAAAGAGAGTCAAGGGAACGACATGAACAGCAATATCCTTCAAAAGCTAGTGAGGCACTACGTCTATGTACCAGCAGAAATATCTATGGAACGGTCATTTATTCACATTGCAAAACTTCTATGTTTCATTTGCTTTACCATTGACAGTTTTCTACAATATGTGGGCCAAATATTTTGTGTTCATACAGCTCTTAAAGGTGTGTAGAAATGTTCCACTTGGATGGAGAAATGCTTTAGTTACACTAACTGTCCAATGTGACATAATGTTTTGACACCCTAGTCACAGGCGTTAAACGACTCTGAGTAATGCATCATATCCTACCAAACTTTTTGATTGGGACAAAGCAGAATTTTTACGGTAATGTGTCTTGATCTCGTGCATGTTCAAACCGTTAATCTTATGGCTTTGTTCACATACAGTATAGCATCAAAAGAAAACCTTTCCAGTAATGTTACAACTTCTCAGTTCGGGAAATCAGCAGAGCTAATTTACCTGTTCACACATGACCCCTAAACAGAAAAATGGCGCTAAATTTCTGGAAAAGGCTGAATGTTTGAAAGCGTCTATTGGCTCAATCAATGGCACATGCTTGGGGCATGCCTAACTGTTTGTCCAACCAATGAAAGATGGGGGAGGTGTGTTTGGGAAAGTCATTATTTTGGCAATTCCGTTTGATGTCGCTAATGGCACAGAAATCACACACTTCACCTATGAGGTTATGCGCCATGTTATGTTTTTGTACTGTATGATGTAATATTTAAGTATAACTAGAAAAGACTTATTCTACTCAGAGAGCTCTAAAAATGTTTAGCAGGCTTCAATAGTTTGTTTGAATGCACCCCAGAAGAGGTCGGTTTTGGCTGGTGTAGGCTGCTTTGTTGTTGGAAGATCTCTCCTGGGTAAGTGTGCTGTACGATAATCTCACTCTGATGGCAGGGAAATGCTGTCTTTGAACAAAGAGCTTCTGCAGCAGATAAAAACCTCCCTTATGGTTGAGATGTGATTAAAGTTTCTCTCTCAGATCTCTGTGTGTCTGTCGAGGGGAAACGATTTTGCTCAAACAGAGAACTGGGGAGGATCTTGGATTTGATAGGTGGGTGGGTTGGGGATCTAATAGTAAAAAGAACAGTCTAAGTGCACTGAAAATTCCTGTCGGGTTCATGACAGATACTGCAACTGACTGTAACCAGGATTACTGATTGTAAATACAGTATATAAAACAATGTCTGTTAGAGTCAGTAGTCACATTTGGTATATAAAGACTGAAATCTTTGTTGCACTTTATTTTACAGTACGTGTATGTGGTGAGCATGGCAGAGCCAACCGGTGCCTGGGCAGAGCAAGGCCGGGAATATATTTGGTGTATAACTTCCAACTGCGTCCCACACCGGCCTTGCACTCCAGCAAGGGGAGGCCGGAGTACTTAAGGAGAAGAGGCAGCGGCATATATGAGAGAGATGTATTAAGCTTGTTCGCATGTCTGAATGTCTTTATGATTTGACGCAGCTGGCGGAAAATCAGTGCAATTTTTGGTTTCTTTACACACTGAAAAGTGTCATTAAATGCCTTTATGTTTGTCAAACTGGTCCCAGCTTCCTCTTTTTCCATCTTTAATTGTTATACTGGTGCTGAAACCCAAGAAGGAGGAAGGACGCGCCATCAAGGAGTCCTCATCGCTGACTGAGGATTGCAATGCTAAGGGAGTACTTGATCTGGTGGCGCTGGAGCACTGCATAAACTGGCAACTAGAAGGGACGGCTGATGTATCCAGTGATATTGCCCGGCGATGTGTTTGTCAAGCCGGTCCCAGTTTCCTCCTTTTCCATCTTTAATTGTTACAGTGTACTTTCTATACACTTACAGTGTATTTACCCAAGAAAATATGGAGTAATTTTTGGTAACTACATGTCCTTAATATGGGTTAAGTTTGGGGTTAGGTTTAGGGTTAGTATCTAGTAATTTCTGTAGTTGTTGTAATTATATAGTAGACTACGTAAATATAGAATAGCACTGTAAAATAAAGTGCTACCGAAATTTTTGTAGGCAGCAAGGCTCCTAACTAGCTTTTGGACCAGAATTACAGTGTGAGATGAAAAAAAGGTTATTAAAGATGAAATCATTCAATCGCTTCATATATAGCACATATGTGTGTACAAACACAATCTCTCGTTCTCTCTTGGCTCTCAAGACTGGTCTGCCTGTGATTTGATGAGGTGTAATAGGACTCATTCTCAGTAAACAGAGATTCTCTCAGTTGGAGACCTTAGTTGGCTACATCTTCTTTGCTGTTTTCATGTTGCTTTCGACATATGTTGTAAACTTGGGTGTCAATGAAGTTATTTGCTTTCTGACCCTTGAATTTTAAATTGAGTTCTTTGTTCTTTTATTTTTGTTGTAAAAGTTTGGATTTGAAAATGGGTTGGCGTGTGAAATTGGATGATGAGAACTAACAGATGTCTCTGATAATGTCTCCATAGAGTTGGAACAGTAGAGCTATGTTACCTCCTTATGGCAGAAGTTCTCTTTTGGGAACTTTTTTTTTTTTTTTTTATAAATTCTATAAACAAAAACCAGGAATAACAATAGATTGATATAATTTTAAAGAATTGCATGTTCGATAAAAACATGTTTAAACATGTTGTTTTTAGCATTACTAGATATAGTATCACAAGTCATATTATTATATTATAGCTTATTGTCTTATTTTAAATAATTTAAAGTCATTTTGAGGCCACCTTGGAAGTTTGCTGATGCCCCTGGTGGGCACGGCCCCCTGGTTGAGAACCTACAGTACAAACAAATTGTATAAATGATGATTGTTTCCTGGCAAGTTTTGCAAATTATCCTACCACCCCTTCTATCCCACCCACATCTTCCATTATATAGCCAAACAGGTAATGATAGGAGAAAATATTTTAACAATGAGAAATGGGAATAGGAAGTCCCTAGATTAATAGGAATAGGAAGTCCCCAGATTAAGTTCATTCTGTGCTAATTACCTTTACCAATTAAATAACAAAAGTTAAATTAGCCTTCTGTCAAACTGTTCAGTGTAAAACCAAGTTATTACTTTAGCTCCAATAATTATTGGAAACAGTTGTGGTAACTTGTGGACTTGTTGTTTTTCAAATTTAATGTATTGTGTACTTTCCTCTGTGTTGATCTCTTTTAGGAAATTAATGTAACAATCACATAAAGCATTATAGCTATTATGCTCAATATTAGTCAATGAATCTAATGTAATATAAATTGCATACATTAAATAGGTCTTCAAACTGGTCTGGTCTTCAATCAGCCAATGGAACCACACCCTCCAACTTTAATTCTTTGAATTCTTCAGGTCTATGAATGAGCAACATCTGGTGGTCCCATCACAAAGAGGCTCAAAGTCTATTTAACGATCGTTCACGTTCTCTGCTCCTCTGTGGTGGAATGAACTTCCAACCTCCACACGACCTGCTGTTACCTTCTCAACATTCAAGAACCAGCTGAAAACACATCTGTTCTACAAGTACTTAACCAACCCACACTAATTGCACTTACTACTGCACTTAATGTAAAAAAAAATATATAAAAAAAATATATTTGTCTCTTTCTTTTGTGATTGCATCTTTACTACTTCAGCACTGTGAGAACTTGGCAGTCCTATACTGCAGATGTTGTTTGTATGACAAATTGCTTGCTATGTGTCTCATTTGTAAGTTGCTTTGAATAAGCGTCTGATAAATGTAAATAAAATACACATACAAATGGCTATTTTGAGTTAGCTGTTATGATAACTTATAATATTCCTCTTAATCATGGCTGTATTGTTACATAAAGAAAAGCCTGGGGTGTAATAGGCATGCAATGTTTAATTACTGTAAATGCCATGCCAGCCTTACTCAAAATGGTTGTGTAACACGGAAGGTTAGGACAGGCTGTTCAGAACCACATTTGTCACACAGCAGGTAACAGTTAGAGGTTCCAGTGACATTAAGAGCTTCAATCTTGACATTATGAGTCAAGTTGTTTCTAGATGGAGGGGACTTTAGAAGGAAATGCTTTTTTCCATTACGTCTTGTCTTTCTCCCTGTTTGCAACCAGCATTTACCTTAATGGCATTATAAGGTCATAAGAATGGTACAACTCCCACAATAATTTGAGAACTAGATGCTCACAAGTTCATTATCAAAAACACACACATACCTCCAAGCATTGTGGCCTTGGCTATTTCCGGCCCACTGCCAGCTTCACAACAGGAACACATGTGGACAAGAGGAGGGATGTGAAAATGGAATACACAGCAGGTGATGAGGGACACCTGATGCAGACTGTACTGTCACTACTGCTGCATATCCAGCGTTGTATCTCTTATTTTGTTGGTTGTCCTCCAAGTAAATGGATTTCGTGTCCTCAAGTTCTGGCTAATTTAGCCGAAACACCTATGAAAGTCATACAGTAGTTCACCCAAAAATAAAAGGTCTGTTGTCATTTACACACCCTCATATTTTTCAAAACCTCTTTGACCTTCATTCTCCTGTGGAACACAAAAATAAATGTTAGGCAAAATGACTGCCACAGACACCATTAATTTTCAGTATTCTATTTGTTTTTCCATACAACAAAAGTGAATGGTGACCTAGAATTACATTAAAGTAATAGTTCACCCCAAAATTTAAATTGTCGCATCCCTGCCATTCCAGTGTGATGGATTTTCTTTTTCCTGATGAACAAAAAAAAAAAGATTTTTAGAAGAATATCTCAGCTCTGTAGGTCCATATACTGCAAGTGAATTGCGTCCAACACTTTAAAGCGCCAAAAAGCACATAAATGCAGCATAATAGTAATCACTATGACTCCAATGGTTTAATCCATGTCTTCTGTAGGGATACAATTAATGTTGGGTGAGAACAAAACAAAACTAATTTTCACTCTACATCTCTAGGCACGATCATAATTTTAAGCTCGATTACAATTTCTAGTGCTTGACACATGTACAAAGTGCTAGATGAAGCTATGAAGTGTAATCAAGCTGAAAACATGATTGCCAAGGTGACTGCTGATGTCAAAGTTTTGGCCACTATTCACTTGCACTCCAACTGAAAAACCTACCTATTTGCTTACCTGATTGTCCATGAGAATTGGCAATTTCTCTCCAATTCTTCTATTACTCCACCCGGTTGTGGTGCAGTTCAGAGGAAACATCAAATAGGCACTGATTCTCCTGCCAAATGTTCCACTAATTCTTCCTCCATTTCTTTGGTCCAATGAGACTTTGTTTAAACCGCAGACATGCTAGTCGAGGTTTTGTTGCAGGTATGGGAGCGAGCTCTGATTTGAATATGATTTTGGCTTTTGTCGGCGATCTCCACAAAAATGTCAATGAGTGAAAATCGGGCCTTAAATCATGTAGTTTAAACTCTGCATAAGTCTTCATTCACTACTGCATCTCAACTTAAGCTCTATGGTTCTTGTACAACAGCAGATATCACCATATGGAAGCACCAGATTTTCCTCATTGCATTCAAACTAGCAGAGCCAAATTCCCTTTGGAATAACTAAGGGCACCAATGTGTGACTGACCATGTGGCTACTCAATGTTTTTTGTAAAGCCCCAAATGTTTTTATCATCTTGTAGTGATGTCAGATTTAAGTATGTGCGTGCATGCAAGAAGAGCACATTTGCGGCTGTGAGTCTGTCTTGGTGAGATTTTGAAAACTGTGTTGAGTTGGTCCTTCTTGATGCATTAAGTACAGAATATTTAGAATTCTAACCCTGAAAACAGAGTATTACAGATGCGCTCAAGGAATTTTCATGAGCCAGGACATTTGCGTTTTTTGCAAAACTGTTTTACTACGACAGTTCATCAAAAACACACACATAGCTCCAATCATTGTGGCCTTGGCTATGAACTTTATTAAGACTAATTTTGGCAAATCAAGCAACTATATTTCTTCATAAATACCCTTTTCAGCCTATTTACATCCTGCTATTGTCTAAACTAACTTTATGCACCTAACAAATCGATATAAACTGTAAATTGTACACACTGCGCATCAAACTACATAAAATTAAAAATACTATTGTTTTGTATTTATTATTATCATATTTTAGTGTTAAAAGCACACAATTTCTAATCTTTTATATATCTGAAACTGAGACAGAAGTTAATGGGACCTTTTAATTTTAGTTTCAGTAATAAATAAAGATTTACTACATACAGTAAATGACATCTCACTGATGGAACATTAAAATGTATTATTATAAAATGTGTTATATTCCAATTTTTTTGTCAAAGGATGACCACATACATATCCGCAGACGTCTGAGCTAAGCCCCGAATATCCACTGACCCTATGACCACCCCTTAGGCTACCCATAATTAGTACCCAAAACCTATCCGGCAAAGCCAAGAAACAAGAAATTCTCAGAAAGTCAAAGCTTACGAGTTGTTGCGTGCTTGACTTTATAACATACAACTCAATGGCTTGATTCCAATGGTGTTTACAAGAAAATAAATGATCATGGAATTAAGAGCTGGAGTTACTGCGTTTTAATGGGCACACCATCCTGGAAGCACATCACCAAACCAAATCCAAATAATACATTTATGAGGCTGATTCCCCCCAAATGGCTCTTTGGTGCTTTTAATACATTGCTCTGTTTGTTTGAGCATCCTGACCAGCCCGACACAGCAACACTGAGCATGTTACACATACAATCTTCCACGATTAAGCCAGCAACATGTATGGTCATGCAAACGACTTTGATTTTCTATTATCAATTTATTATTGTTTATTAAATGACACATACACAGTAGATTTTTGGCCTTTACTCTTGCATGTAAACACCTTTACCAATGTTCTTACCAGCTTATCTAATAAGTGTTGTTTGCGTGTCTGTTTATATTTTTAAGTAAAAAGCAAGGAATAATCAGATTATTTTAGATTTCGTTTTAATGAATCTTTTGTACTTTTTTTGAAAAAAATAAAAAAAATATTATTGGTAGTTATCACATTATTGGTATGCATTTAAATGCGCTCACTAGCTCAACCAGTGAGTCAGGAATTTGCTGATTAGCAGGTCACCGTTAGCCCCTGCTGGAAGATTATGGAACTACACCCTATGATGGCAAAATGCATGTTTCCATTGGTATGTTTTCTGATGATTATTTTTCCAAGAAACATTTTATCACAATTATTTGTGACAGATTGTTTTTGAAGGGCACTTAAAAGCATTAAATAGACTTATATTTTGCCCTATCTGTTGCCATTGATGAGTGATCAGTCACACGGCAGCTGATCCAGGAACTAAGCGCCCATGAGCATAGATGTTGCATCCAGATTGCATTATTCCAGTGAATCCTTCACTAAGCATATGCCATTGAAATGAATGGGAGTGCTTACGGAAAGCTTACTCCAGGTCTTTTAGAGCTCCTTAGGCTTATCTATTCCTTTGATCAATGACAGATTGTGTGAGTTCAGTAAACCTGTCTAAAAACAATCACTATTTTTGCACTTATGTTTGTTGATGCTAATGGTGCAGAAATTACACATTTTATTTTTTACTGCAGCTTATTACAGCACTTTGGAAATGTATTTTCCCCATCCTGATTTCTTCAGTTTTTTTGTATTTTTCATACTAAATTGTTTTAGATCTTTATTAGATAACATAAAACAAAGTCATACTGAGTAAAAGTCACACAACAGACAGATTAATTACACAACTCATTACTTACCTCTTACTGGAGTTTCCACATTGGAGATAAAATACTGTTCAAAATGGTGGAGGACAATGCGGTTTCTAAAGTGAAAGACTCTTTAACAGCTACCGCGAAATAGGAAGAATTACCCCTGCTTGGATGGCTATTTTACCACTTACTACTGCTGAATCAGTTATAATGCATTAATATTATGAACATCAGCTATGCTAATTATTTCCCATCTGCTTTTCTGCTGTTATCTCGGGACGCCAGTCCTGAGGTAAATAGCGTTCGTCAGCTCCAGTTTGTACCCAGCCTCTCACGGAGACTTCAGATGCCCCATCACCATGGACTACGATCTTGAAATGGGATACATAGACTAACTATTGCCAACAAAAGCCTTCATCAGCCAAACAAGGACAATTGCATCTAAGTGAACTTCTGGAATTTAGTCAAGGATGGACTTCAAAGACACTGGTCACTAATCTTGCAGTTCAAACACAATCACTGTCTAAATACTGACCCTTAGCACTTAATAAGTTTAATAATTTTTTTAAATCATGTTTTTTAACTATAAATAATTCTTATTTACATTATTCATGATGTTAGCCAGAGGGGACCTGGCCCCCCATAGTGAGTCTGGTTTCTCCCAAGGTTATTTTTCTCCATTAACCATCATCTTTTGGAGTTTTGTGTTCCTTGCCACAGTCGCCTTCGGCTTGCTCACTGGGGTTATTAATACAATTATTATTTAATTATTTTTAAACACGATAAAGAATCATATCTTATCTAATTCCACAACAAGGCTCCAAACAAAAAATCAATTAAGGAGCCATTGGCTCCTATAGGGGGAAAAACAGGCACCAAATATTTTAATTTTTAACTCCTTCCATTCCTTTTCGTCCCGCAGCTCGCATGCAAGAAAAACTGCACGTGCTAACAGTGTAGTCTGTGGAGCATTCTTCGCAATTATGTGATCACGTGCATTTTTTATGCTTGTTACTGTCACCGTGTTTTCTCAGTCTTTTTTTTTTAAATGGTTAGTTCCTGCAATGAACTCCGTTTTCCCCGCTATTTCTTTGATATAAACTTTTGTAATGTATCTCGGGAAATGTAATGCAAATTTTAAAATCAAAGGGAGTAAATTTTTACTATCGCCAATGGTGACCTTGACAGAAATTACACTCGCAAATAAATTTATTTGGTCACAAATGCGACCATTTTTAGTCGCAGTTTGGAGCCCTGCACAAGGATGATGATTTATCGACTTTATAGACATTACATTTTTATCGTCTGTTAATGCTGAACTTCTGTAAAGCTGCTTTGAAATGATGTGTGTTGTGAAAGGCGCTATACAAATAAAATTGACTTGACTTGACTTGACTTAGAAAGCTGATCTCCAGAAAGCTGACAGCATCTCTGCTTGGGTGTGGCAACAGGTGATCACACAAGCGCAGTCTCTCTCTCTCTCTCTCTCTCTCTCTCTCTCTCTCTCTCTCTCTCTCTCTCACACACACACACACAAACACACACACACACACACACACACACACACACTCACACTCACATCTATCCTTTTTTATCCAATAACTTGGTAGAAACAGCACAAGCCATGGTACTATTTCTGAAGTGACATTTCTGAATTAATAAAAGAGATTTGGCTGAATCATTTGGTTTGAACCAGCAATGGCAGATTCTGATCGGTTGGGTAAGAAAAGAAATGTACAAGTATTTTTAAATTTACAAGTATTTTTTTTAAATTTACTTGTTCATTAAAATGTTGTATATAAGAAACATCACACTCAATCGTGCTATATGGCCCTAAATCAGCACTGCTGTGATTACCTACGGCACTCGTCCTGCGGCCTCGTGCCTGCAGCTAAATCACAGCAGTGCTGATGTAGAGCAATATCGCATTCTTGCTCATGTGCTCTGTATATATATATATATATATATATATATGTAATTGAAGCAAAAAAATTATCCAACACCTATATCACCCATGTGAAAAACTAACTGCCCCCTTAAATTGAATAGCTGGTTGTGCTACCTTTAGCAGCAACAACTGCAAGCAAACACTTGCGATAACTGGAGATCAGTATTTCACAAAGCTGTGGTGGTATTTTGGCCCACTTCTTCTTTGCAGAATTTCCTTAGTTCAGCCACATTGGAGGGGTTTCAAGCATGAACTGCCCATATTAGTTCCACAACATCGCAATCGGGTTCAAGTCAGGACTTTGACTAGGCCACTCCAAAACTTAAATTTTACTTCTTTTGAGCCATTCAGAGGAGGACTTACTCCTATGCTTTGGATTATTGTCTTGCTGCATAATCCACTTGCACTTGAGGTTAAACTCAAGACCAGATGTTCTCCTTCAGGATTTTCTGGTAGAGAGCAGAATTCACATTTCCCTGAATTATTGGAAATCATCAATAGAGAATGCCCTAAATTGCTTCACTGATATTAAGTGCTGGCTGGCAGACAATTTCTTAAAGTTAAATGAGAAGAAAACTGAAGTCCTGATTCTCAGCCCCTCCAACTCCTCTTTATCTGGACTGGTCGACCAGCTAGGTCCGCTGTCGTTAAATGTGCAAGATCATGCAAGGAGCCTTGGAGTGATCTTAGTCTCATCGCTACTTTTAAATAGACAGATCAGTGCTTTTGTTAAGAGCATCTTTTTCCACCAGAGATCAATTGCAAAAGTCAAACACTTTCTCTCTAAATCAGATCTAGAAATTGTGATTCACTCACTAATATCGTCAAGGTTAGATTACTGCAACTCATTGTATACTGGACTTCCTCAAATTGCTTTGTTCCATTTACAGTTGGTTCAAAATGCAGTCACTAGGATCCTTACAGAGTCTAGAAAGTTTGATCACATTAAACCAGTATTAGCAAATTAGCAGTACTGGCTCCCCATAAAATGGAGGATAGATTTTAAAATTATGTTATATATATAAAGCTCTATCTGGTTTCGCACCTCAATATCTCTGTGAGATTCTTGTCCCTCATTCTCCTACTAGAGCACTTAGTTCAGCTGAACAACTTCTGCTGAAAGTTCCTCGTTGTCGCTACAAATTGATCGTGCATTTGCTAGCCCCAAACTCTGGAACAAGCTTCCACTTCATATCAGGACAGCTCCAACACTGCCTTTTTAAATCTGCTTTAAAAACACAGTTTTACTAATTTGCTTTTGAATAAATTTTATTTATGGATATAAATTTTAGGCTCAGGTATTTATATCTATACATCTATAAATAAAGGTTGAGATGAGTTGAGTTAAGTTGCCATGGCCCTGAAGCAGCAAAACATCCCCACACCATCATACAACCACCACAGTGCTTAACTGTATGTTTTTTTGTGGAATTCTGTGTTTGATTTACACCAGATGTAACGGGACCCCTGTGTTCCAAACAGTTCCACTTTTGACTCATCAGTCCACAGAACACTCTCCCAAAAGGTTTGAGGATCATCAAGGTGTGTTTTGGCAAAATTCAGACAAGCCTTAATGTTGCTCTTGGTAAGGAGTGGTTTTCGCCTCGACACTCTTCCATGGATGGCGTTTTTAGCCAGCGTCTTTCTGATAGTAGAGTCATGAACACTGACCTTAATTGATGCAAGAGAGGCCTGCAGTTCTTTGGATGTTACCCTTGGCTTTTTTTGTGACTTCCTGGATGAGTCGTCGCTGTGCTCTTGGAGGAATTTTGGAAGGTTGGCCATTTCTGGGAAGGTTCACTACTGTGCCACATTTTCTCCATTTGTAGATAATGGCTCACACAGGGGTTCTTTGGAGTCCCAGAACCTTTGAAATAGCTTTAAAACTGTTCCCAGATTTATATATTTCAATCACCCTTTTCTTCATCATTTCTGGAAATTCTTTCGACTTTGGCATTGTGTGCTACTTGGTGAGACAATTTAGCCAACTTTATGGTGCTGAAAAAATTATATTTAGGTGTTGATATAACTAAGGATTTTAAGTAACTAAGTTTAGTAACTTTTTGCTTCAATAAATAACATAATTAAAAAACTGTATTTTGTGCTAACTCAGATTGTCTTTGTTTTATGTTAGATTTTGTTAGAATTTTTGAAACAATTTAGTAAAAGATATACACAAAAATAGAAGAAATCAGGGCAAATATTTTTACACAGCATTGTATATTTTCACTGAGTCAGTCATCTTTCTGGACTAGCCACCCACCCCTGCACTGGGCCAAGTGATTAATCGGTTTGTGACACATTTAATTTTTTTGGAGCCGCTGACATTTTTTTTTTTTAATTGTGCAGTTTGCATCTCCGCTTAGCCTCATTAACACCAGTATTGTCAGCAGTGCATTCCTTCACTGGCGAGTCCTCCCAGGACCAGTGAGAATAAATCAGAGCAACTGCCTGGAGTGCTTGTTAGTGATACACTTCTTTAATCAGATAAGGCAACTTTGCCCAATTTACCGGCTGCTTAAGCGCTGGATAAAGTGAAGAGAGAGGGCTGTAGGCCTGTGGGCTGAAAAAGAGAGGGAGCTGCTTACTGTATCTGTAAATAAGGTTGTGTTGACTCCGTCTCTGACAGATAGGCCTCAGTAGGTGAGCTAGTACAGGAGCGAGAAAAAGGAAAATCTGTTCGATTGTTTTGTATTGACCAAACAATCTCTTTTCTTTATTGAAAATACAAGTCTGAGCCCACTTGTGAAAACTTCTATTTTGCATTTTTTTCTAATTTCATATTTTTACAATCACAAATTTTATTATCAGTTTAACAATTTTAGTAAAAAGTTGAATTGAACAGGTGCATGTACTGTATTTCAGAATCTCTATGTATTTGGCATCTCTATCCTTTTACTGCAATGAATCAAGCTGCCATGGACCCCGGAAGTTTGTGCAAAACCTGATGATCCATGTTACCCCAGTATGATTTGAGAATGTTTCCAAAAGCATATCGTTTTCCAAAACGAAATCTAATGTTTTTTACGATGAAGTTATCATGGTTACTGTTACCTAAAACTTTGTTTATTTCGATATTTAAATTAGATTTTGACTCACATATTTTCAATGTTGTATCAACACCACTGTCGGTTAATGGTCAGTTAGACACTGAAAACTAAGTTTCAGCACAGTTATGCTTTTTGGCAGCAGCACAATTTTTTAAATTATGCTTGCATCAGACATTCATCCATGTTGAAGTATGCAAGATTCTACATAATGACTTTTCTTGGGTTTTCATGGTGCTGAAATACTGCTGCTATATTTTTGAAAGCTGCCCTCACTTCACTTACTCTGATCATTGCGGCTAGCCTATAATGTTAACATCTAGTGTAAAGTATATGTTTAATCAATCTTTGTTACATTTTCCAAAGAACTTAACTGATTGATTATCCCCCACCAACAAGCAGTTCTGTGAAGTCCAAATTGGAGGCCTCTCCACATGACTATTTGCAGGTTGTACTGAGTCTCAATCTATTGATCTGTCTGCATCTCAGAGCATCCAGAGACTGCACCAACAACTGCGGCTTAGTCAGCACTCTCTAAAAGACAAGTGGAGGAGAAGCTTGGTGTAGAAGAGGTAGAAAAAACAACATGTATTCAAAAAGTTCCATTAAATCAAATCGCCATTGTTTCAGTGTAAGAGTAGACTGGGCTGCTGAACCGCCTCAAAAAAATAATCAAAATTAACAGAATAATTAGAGTTATAAAATAAACTATTTTAATTTGTTTACATGCTAATGTGCATAATTCAGATGCATATAATATAAAGAGATTTTTTCTTTCATGTGCTGTAGCCAAGGTGAGATTTATGCTGCTTTCAAAGGGCAGTCAGAAATATTATAATTACAAGTTCATATTTACAAGTCATATTTACCAGTGGGAAACTTGTGATGCTGAAAGGGGAGTGTAAACAAGAAAGATGATAGAAAGCAATTATATTTCATTTATGACTTGTTAGATACCATGCATTAATAAATCATATATGCTGTGTAAATATCATGAAGGTTTATTCGCTTATGTTTACTCGCACTACAGAAACAAAGATTTAGCTTTCATTCATTTTGTATTTCTTTTTGTTAAGCTTTTTATTTTATATCTGACTTAAATGCTTGAAACATTTATTACATGTTGTAATAAAAAATGCCCAACCTGGATGTAGGAGCCTCTCAGGTGCACTTAAAGGCAGCATTTATCACTGCAGGAATGCCAGTGCAGTAAAAACACACACATAAAAACACAGATCTGAATGAATATTCAAATGACAGAACGTCGTTTACTTCCATTCATTCTTATTTGCCAAATTGTAGTATTAAAGTATTCTGACTTAAATTAAATAAAAAAAGATAAAAAAAAAAAAAAAAGAAGAAGTAAAAAGCACCTGGTATAGAAGTAAAACATATTATGTATCAGCACTTACAAAAATTATTTAAAAAGGAAGCAAAAGGTTAGGTTTCTGTCCTAACCCCGCCTCCACCCTAATCCTAACCACATGGAACCTGTAAAGCTGAGTACCCTGCCAGGCAGGGACGGATTATGACTTGCATAGGCCCTGGGGCCAATTATCTCCAAGGGCCCTCCTCCACCCAAAAGTTGTTGAGTGTGTGTGTGTGTGTGTGTGTGGGGGGGGGGGGGGGGGGTTGGGTCAAGGGCCCCCTGGTAGTCAAGGGCCCCCTCAAATTTAGCCAGAATATCGATGAAGTCCAAATTATTGTAGGGCGAAAGGGCAAATATGAATTTGCTACAATCAAAGAGCAGATAAATTAAGTGAGTACATGGTAAATGGAATGGTGCTTCCCATTGATTTACAAATGTTTGTATTGATCATGTCTGTAGATAGCACTGTGAGATTTTTTTCCAAGCCTACTATTGACAAATGTTGGGTTGGTGATTAGAAAGATGAGCATGCATCGCTAAGTATCAATGATATTTTAAGATATCAGGGAGAGATTATGTATATACAGGGTCATCTATCTTTTATTGTCAATATTGATTTGCATAAAGTTTGCATTTAATTACATTTCTTTGCCAAAATATTGACTTTGAGATATGTGTGTGTGCCTATGTTTTGAGTGTATGAGAGGTTGTTTATGAGTGTGCATTTGTGAAGAAAATGACTCTTGGAGATTGTCCTCCAATTAATGCCTAATTATGTTCTTGAGAGCAGTTCACTAAAAGGGAATGTAGAGAAGAGTCCTGGTTAACATGAGATTAATGGCAATAATTTATTTGGATAGAGAGATTGATTGAACAATCTAAAAGTGTTTAAAAATGAATAATTATTGGTTAATCAGCATCTATCAAATATGTATGCTCCTGTAGTAAACAATAAATTAAATAAAACTGTGATAAACTTTGCCTTGAAATTTTATTTGCAGTATGCTTATTATTATTATTATTATTATTATTATTATTATTATTATAATACATTAAAATCAGTGTTTGAAATACACTTTTTTTATTTTTAGGGCCAACATCTACCCACGAGAATTAATTTTCAGGTGCATTTTGACCTTTCGTGAGGGCAGATATATTTTCTAGCCATATAGAAGCACATCATACCATCCATTTATGTAAAATACTTTAATAGACTCAATTGATTGAAAAAGAAAATCTCAATCAAACTTTTATGGCTGTTATAAAATCCACAATCAAAAATAGCTGTAAAAGTGCACATGATACAACTATAAATATTGTGCTAAATCATTATAAATAATTGACCAGTGAGAATATTAAAATGTACAACACTCTACCAACGGAGGGTGGGGCTGAGTCGTGATGCTGCACACCCAGCCCCTAATCATGCTAATCAAGCCTCAGAGAGGGATAAAGGCCATCTGGAAGCTGCAGTGCAAGAGAGAGATTTATGGGCAGCTGTCTGACACCTGTGTGTGTTTGTCTTTTTGTTTAAGTTCCTTATTAAAATATTATTTATATTGTCAAGCCGATTCTCGCCTCCTCCTTTCCATTAATCCCTTTACATACTGTCCTAATAGTGTTTGCAGTGGCACTAAACCTATCTTAAATGAAACATATAAAATGTTAGATAACAGATAAAAACTGAGGAATTGACTACATTTTACATATAGGCCTACAGGGCATTTTTTTTGTCAATTAGGCATTTTTGCACAGAGCTCTGGTTAATATCTGACCCCTGCTCAGAATATTATATGCAATACTATGTTTACTACATTATATGTGATACTACTAATACACAAATAGTCTAATAATGTATACCTTCACAAATTTCTGGGTAGTTGTGAGGAATATTGGAAAGCCTCCTGGATCTCTGTTGGAATCGTGGCTTAGTGGTTAGTGCTCATGCTCTGACACGTTGTATGGTGGCTGTCATACATGGTTCTCATTTCCTGATCCTGTCTTTTCACTCACAAGGAAAAAAAGGAACATTCTGGCTCTCTTCTTAAATTTCTATTTTTAAATATAATGATTGGTCTTTTGTGAAATGCTACAGAATTTGTTTAAGGAAAGTTCAGCCAATTCAAATTAGTAACATCCTCTTACCCCATAAGCATATCCATCACCATTCATTTAGAAATGGTTTTAACTGTGAAGGCTCAGTCCCTCAGTGTTTGAATGGATGCAGGTGTGGTATTGTTGCCAACTAATACCATGTGAAAATGGGGAATTGATCAATTAAATTCATGTTGCCACATTTGGTCAAGAGTGTCATATCCTAAGTCTTCTGCAGGCATTTGAAATGTTTAGGTGAGATAAAACATAAAAACAATGTAAGTTTTTTAATGAACATGCATATCACTGTGAACAAACTTCCATCATGCACGTGTAATGAATGTCAAGATATTAATTGAAAATTAATTAAATTGTATGCCTTCAAAAGATAATTTTTTTTTTAAATTATAGGTCGCATTGACTACTTTTATGATAATTTGGTGCTTTTTTTTTAAAGGAGACCTATTATGCCCCCTTTTACAAGATGCAATATAAGTCTCAGGTGTCCCCAGAATGTGTCTGTGAAGTTTCATTTCAAAATACCCCACAGATAATTTATTATATCATGTTGTAAATACCTTGTTTTGGATGGAATCAAAAACATGCTGTTTTTGTGTGTGTCTCTTTAAATGCAAATGAGCTACTGCTCCCAGCCACTAACATAGCTCTATAAAATCAGAGACAATGGTAACTTTAGCTGCATTAATTATGGCAGACTTTTGCACACATGTGGGATTTTTCTGTATCTATAATATTTGGACTTGGAATCGTTCATTTTTGTTCATTAATGCAGAATCGTTTCATAAAGCATTGTGATGTATCTGTAAATACAAATTTTACCCCAGCCCCACTATTTTATGTTTCTTCTTATCTTTCACCAGTCACCTGGCTCAAGCATTTGCTCCATGGGTGATTATGTTGTAATCAGGGCATGGTTCAGTGGCAAATTTCAAACCCACTTAATTTGTGGCTGCATTCACTTAAATTAGGAATTATGTGAAAATAGTCACATAATAGACATCCTTAGTTTATCCTTGATCTGCATGATCCATGAACTGGACAAATTGATCTATTTATTTGTCTAAGAATTAACACGACACTAAGGGGACAAAACTAAAACCATGAGATAAACTCTGATAATATAAGAGAAAATTGGAGTAAAAATAAATAAAATATTGGAAGGAGCTGCCATCAGCTACATATTTTCTGTACTCGAATCTGAACACAGATTTCCAGATTTCCAAGTGCTCACATCCTCCCAGGCAAAAAGCAATTTGCAACTTTTGCAGATTTCACATGCACTAAGGCAATTAAAGTAAGAATGTGTGACCATTTTTTTGTATCCTTTGCACATTAGGCACAAGCTCTATAGAACTCCGGCTCTTTGCAGCCTAGCCGATGTTCTGTTTTATTTGAGATTAAATTAGAGTGTGTCAGAAATAATCAATTTTACCATGTAAAATAATCCTGTTGCTATCGATCAATATGCTCCAGCAAGGCCAAGTATGAGCACGGTTATGAAATAATGAGGAATTGATCATGCACCCATGCTGCAAGCTTCAAGCCATATTCACCTTTCATTTATACATGCATATTTGCATCTTAATTGAGATGGAATAAAAAAGACTAATCATGGTGGAGTTTTGGATATTTACAGAGGGTTCTGTTCCTAGATGAGCTATAATTCTGCAGACACAACAACCAACATGCAGATCAGTAGCAGATCTCACATAACCTCATCTCTTATTACAGTTCTGTCAATTCATTTGTATTTGTATAAAGTGACACTTCGCAATTTACGAGGGACGCCTAGCTAAAATCAATTCTCGGGAAAGGCTCAGTTTCACCCAGTAGATGGTATAGGTAGCCCATTTGTTTCTGGCATATCTGCAAAGGCTCAGTTTTCATGCTGCCAACTTAGACCTTTGAAAGAACATGTGCATGCCACTGTCTGACATGTATGGCTAAAACTAATACCATAACTTTAAAGTAAAAGGTCTCTCTAAAGCCTAAAATATATTTTCCCAATTGATTGACAGACCGATAATACCCATCGCCTGGGTAACCACATTGGTTTCCTTGGTAACATTTATCGCATAGAAACAGATAAAACCTGGCATGAACTTAACAAGCGATGTCAATGTTGTGTCTCCCTTTGTCCGCATCTCCTACAGACAACACGGTGAAGTTTGGCTTTGAAACCTTTACAGCCTCATACAGTATGCTGTGAACAAATGCCAGAAGTGCCAGTCAGGCCCATGCATCTGTGTTTCATATAGGTCTTGTTGCCTTGGCTCTGTGCGTTTGAGTGGATTCAAATAGGATAGAGAGAGGTGAGTCAGACAGTGTGTTAAATACAGAGGATCAAACCCCGAAATGACATTTGAAATCTCTTTGTGTATGCTGGCCTTCGTTCTCTTCAATAGTGCACTTTTCAGCAGAGAGTGCATTCTACAGCACAGAAGTTAGACTGAGAAACCAGGTAGAAAATGGTCTTAGAGAACCGGAGACTACCAGGAAAGGGTTCACAGATCTTTGCCACCTGTCTTTTGCCATTTTGATAAACTCATTTCAGTGTCTTTAACTACTGGAGAGTACACAGAAGCGTGGTTCATAAAGCTGAAATGGCATCAGCCCTTGGGAACCAGTTGGAAACCGATTGAAATGATTTGGGCTCAGGATTTGGAAATACAATTCTTGGGATGTCTGGAATTGATATTACAGTAGCGGCACTTTTGCAGCATTGAAATAGTGCTGCGTCTTGTGTATTTAAAGTCATTGTCATTTCTTTCCATGCAAACTTGCCTCCTGTATGTAAATTACTCTGTGTTGCCATGTTTGAGCCATTGCCTTATCCACATAATTCATTTCTTGAATCATAGGGCTGGGTCTTTGTACAGATTATGAAAATATATATTACAAATTAATTTAATAATTAATTAAAAATAATACTAATAATTTTGTTGCATTTTAGTTTTTACAAAATGTGTAAATATTTGTATTCCAACAATAGATATGATATATTAAAAATTGCACGCACACACACACACACACACACACACACACACACACACACGCACACACACACTCACACAGTTTGTAAGTTGTACTATTTACAAGTATTTACATTGATTTGTTGAACGTGCTAAAAACCGGTACTGTCTCTTTAAGAATATCTGCAGTTCAGCCAGTGTCTGCTTGTTGTGGTTGTGTGGATATTAAACACAACACAATACCCCCTGTTTCAGCACAGTTGAGTTCTCACCACATTTTCAAAAGATGCAGCCAAAGTGGGCATGATCAGCAGCAGAGTGAGGGGAGAAGGGGAAGGAAACACAACTATTTGATCCAGTCTCTCATATATTATTTCAATAATGCAGTTAACAGCATCAAAGATTCTCACAATTGCTCGTAATAGAATGCACATAAAGTATACACTGTTTTGTTAGCTCAAAATACAGTACACAGAATCACACTGTTAATTTTATATCTGTAATTTATTTCGCAAATAAATGCCTAGCCATGTACTCTGTATTGAAAGCATGTGAATATTTTATTATAGTATTTAAGACTTATTCCAAGATGTTGATTCACAAATAAAAGTGCTGAGATTGGATAATACACTCACATTAAGGATGGATGGATGGATGAATCGATGGATCGATGGTGTTTGTCAGGGACAATCAATGTAAACCATGTCTCAATCGAGCCTCAGAGACAGTCCACCTCACAGCATATCTCGAAACACTCACGCTAATAAGTGCATTCTGCGCAAATATTTAAGTGTTTTTGCCATTGATTGAAAGCCTGTACTGTCCCTCTATCAGCAGCGCGTGGGGTACAATTGGGGGGATACTCACGTCCCGCTTCTATCAACTGGTCACATGGTTTAATGAAAAATCATGAGACAGCGGGTTCTCATAGGATAAGGCCACTAATAATTATTAGGTCTCTCTAATAATTATAAGATACTGATGACGTGACAATGCACTATACTGTAGTACAGGGAAATGTCACGTAGTGTGACGTTGACTCGATGTTGATTTTAAACCCGGAAGACAACAATAGCGCAAAAAATCCCTAAATTAACCACTTTCCTATTAAATTTACAATTAATGGATGCTTACTATCATGTAACATATACATATCTGGTAACATCTCTGAAAATGTACCTGAACCTTTAATGAGAGTCGACTGGCTTCTTTACCACATCCATACATTGCTCGATTAGAATTAAATGTTTATTTCTTGTTGTTCAACAATAACTGTAAAGAAACATAATGGATATTAAAAGAGACATTATTCAATGACAAATGGATTGCATGGATCTCGTCTTTGGACACACATTACATGGAACAAGCAAAACCAAACTTTTACTCTCAATAAGCAGTAAAAAGGATCTCAGAGCTGAACTTCTTCCTCTCTGTAGTACTTAATCAATGGAGAGTAAATCTGAACATTTACCAGCAAGGTATGAAATAAGCATCCATAATAGTGTCTGGGTGTTTCCCACCATTGTGGCTGGCGACCTATAAGACATATCAGCGTAACGTTTTGTTGGCGTTTTGTTTTCAATTTTTCTTATCTGTTTGCCATCTGTGAACATTTTGCAGTGGACAGTGTTGTTAATGAGAACACTGCAAATGATCTCAAACCATCTCAGGATGCAACGCCATTGGTTACAGGTGAATTTTCATATGTGTCATAATTCAGTACAAACTCAGAAATGGTTCTTGAACAAGAAGTTTCTCTTTTGTGCTTGTCTACACTTTAGCCTCCATCAAAAATCAAAGTGGCAGGAAAAATTGGACATTCATCTGCCACTGTGGCTGGTGGACAAAATGTTTTAATTGTATACCCCGTTTACCAGCCAGTGGCTAAACACAGACATTTTTATTTGAATAGCTCAAAATTTGGTGGCATTTGTGAGTGATTTACTGGCATTGTAGAGGGTTGCCTCATGTACTTAAAGAACAATCTTGTGATTTAAAAAAAAAATCGATATTTTTACCCAGTCCTAATTAATTGGGCACTAAACTAGTAGCGCATACAAATAAACTTTACTAGGTGCAATTCATATTTGGTGAATTCCCCCACAGTGCATTAGCATGTGTGAGGAAATTCATGCCTACTCCTTATCTAACAAACTAATCAATTATAGAAAAGTCAAGACCCTTCTCTCTATTTAGCCTATGTTGACCACCCTATATCCCCCTGAGCTTTTCATTACCTTCTTTTGCTCTTTCTTTCTTTGGTCTCTTCCTTCTCTGCCCCTGTCATTCCACCTTTTCCTTTTCTGGCTTCCTCCCTGCTTTTCTTCTTCTCCTTTATCCTTCAGTTTTTCTCTTTCACTTAATCGCTCTGTTTCCTCTTGGCTTTTGCCCTCTTTTCTCTGGTTTTCTTGTCTTTCCACTCTTCCCACCTCACTCTCTCTTCCTCTTCTTCAGAGCTCTGCTTGGATCCATTACAGTCTCCCCTCCTGTGAAAAATTTTAGTCTGTCAGCAGAACATCATAATCAAATTGTTTCAAAGGTCATTTAACATCAGAGCGCAGAGCACCAATTAAGCCAAAGCCTTCAGAGGGTCTGGCTCAAAAGCAATTTACGTGTCAGAGATGAATTGAGGAACAAAACATTTACAGAGAAAATGAACTATTTCGGCCCTGCTTGTGAATAGGAGTGTCAGTCCATCTACAACGGCTGTCCTGTTATATTCAGCCCCTCCATATGTTTCTAGATAGATATGGCATCATGTTACATAAATATGGGTTGCTGTGAAGAGATATTTGTTTTGTACTGCAGGCTACAGACAGCAGATGTGTGTGTCTTCATTTCTAAGAGCATGTTTTGGCAGTTGACATTTGTTGTGCAGTTATGAATTGTGTTTATGCTTGGAAAGCACAAAACTGTAAAATTGCTTGTACAACTCTTGAATTGATTATTTTGAACAAAGTATCACAGATGTCTTTGTGGGGTATTGTCCTTTTTTATAATTAGTGAAATTGTTTGGTAGGTAATTCAAACCATCAGTGGTTATTACGTTTCTGAAGTAAATCAGGATTAGATCATTTGAAACTAAATTAGCAGGCAGCTACAATGAATCATACTATTCTAATAAACATAATGGTCATGATAAGCTTTGATTAATTGTTCAATTAACTTTCCTTATGTTAGAACTTATTAGTTTTCTATGGATGGATATTCATCCTACACACTTGATTTGGTACAACATCCTAATTTCACCAAAACAAAAGCACGGGTTCTCATTTGTAAATTAGTCATACATTCAAACAATTAAAGGCATACCACCAATCTTGTATATGCATGGGACTAGCTATATTTAGAATGTCTGCAAATTAACTAAAGGGAGAACATTATTATTATTTTGAGTTCTAACAAACTTTCCAACTGTACAAACCTTCCAAAACTGTGTATCTGTCATTATTTACTCACGTTCACATTGTTCCAAACCCACTTTCTTTCTTCCATGGAACACAAAAGGAAATGTTAGTTAGTTACATTTCATTGAAAAAAGTTGCAGCGAAAGTAAATGGTGACTGAGTCAGTCCCTAACATTCTCCCTAATATCTTTTTTGTTTCCTGTTAGAAAGAAAGTCATACAGGTTTGAAACGATATAGTGGTGAGCAAATGATCATAGAAATTTTATTTTTGGACAGACTATCACTTTTTTTTCACTGTTTTTATTTTTGATGTGTTCAGTAATAAACTTCATAACAGACAGCAGTAATATTTCAGAGATATTGGAGATAAGTCGTGCACAAGACAAGAGTTTTTAAAGGCTCAGTTTGTTAACGGTAAAGGCAAGGCAAGTTTATTTATATAGCACATTTAATACATAATGGCAATTCAAAGTGCTTTACATATAAATTTCAAAGAAAATTCAAGATACAAAAACTAATTCATAATTAAAATGAAAGAAAAACAAAAGCAAAATGATTCAGTGAAATCAATAAGTGCAGCACAATGCTCAGTTAGTGTCATGTTTATTCTGTTCCTGTTTTTCATGTCTTTTATTTTGAAAAGTTTGTTCATGTTCCATGCCATGTTTTGTTCCTGTTTCCTTGTCATGTGATCTTCCTGTTTCCCTCCATGTTCATGTGTCTTGTTTTCATTGGTTCATTGTTTGATTACTTTGTTATCAGTTCTAGTTTGTCATTGTTTTAGTTTATTGTCTTGATATCTTGTTTAGAGTTCTGTTTGTTCATTGGCTTATGATTCCCCATGTCCATGTATTTAAGCCCTCATGTTTACCATTGTCTCTTAGTATTGATGTTAGTTTGAGTAGCACTGTTCAAGTTCATGTCATGTTTAAACCATGCTAAGTCTAGTTTAGGTCATTTAAAGTTAGGGTTTTGGATTTCACGTTTATTTAATAAACCTGCACTTGGGTTCTACACATCGTCTTCGTCAATGCCATTGCCAGCTACACTTGTTACAGAATACTAGACCGCCCATTATGGACCGAGCAGTTCGACTCCTGCATCTTCGTCAGGGGAATCAACCCCTGGAGAGTTACGTGGAGGATTTTTGTGCTCTGACAGACCAAGTGGACTTTAATGAGGTTGCCCTCAGAGACATTTTTTGCTTTGGACTGAGTGAGCCAATCTCTACTTTGATGCCTGGTGGTCGCTCCAGTGAGGCCTCTTGCACAGTTGCTGTGCAAGGTCAGGGAGTTAAAGGAACAAGTCACTCTAATGGCCCCCTATTGGCCCACTCGGACTTGGTTCTCGGATCTCGTACTCCTCGCGACAGCCCCTCCCTTGCGAATTCCCCTAAGGAAGGACCTTCTTTCTCAGGGATGGGGCACGCTCTGGCATCCTCCCCCAGACCTCTGGAACCTCCACGTCTGGCCCCTGGATGGGATGTGGAAGATCAAGCTGATCTAACACCTGCCGTCATAGACCAACCCGATATCACGCCAAGGCGTGAAATAGACACGCTGGTCCACTAGCGGATGCGTGTCGGTGTCACGCTTTGCCTCCTCTAGGCGTGTGCATGACACGCGCGCGTGTAGTTGCAATACCAGCAGGGGGCAATTATTTCCTCAACGCCAACAACTCTCCGCGCACCAAAGAGTAAGCGATACCGTTGTCATACTGTATGTTCGTACGGGCAGGATGATGGCCAATTTCGCTGGTTACTTTCACTTGTGACTATGTGACAATAAAGGGTTACTACACATACTACGTTCAGGACATATTTGTTCATTATAGTGCTGTCATGAAGAAATCCTAACGTTGCTGTAGCCTAACGTTATATGTGTGTGTGGGCTGTGGAGACAGATGTTTAATCTGTGGTGCTGTTAACGTTACTGTGGTCAATAACGTTAATGGAAATTAATCACAGAAAGCAGCGTTCGATCCTGAAATATTGACACTGATGTTGTCGAGTATCCTATGCTGATGTTATATCTTCCTCACGTAAAAAATAAGCTTATAAATGAAAAAAATATATATCCTGCTAATTGGAATTGGAGAACGCAATATATCGCTTTCTCTTTGGTGCGCGGAGAGTTGTTGGCGTTGAGGAAATGATTGCCCCCTGCTGGTATTCTACCTAGACGCGCGCGTGTCATGCACACGCCTAGAGGAGGCAAAGCGTGACACCGACACGCATCCGCTAGTGGACCAGCGTGTCTATTTCACGCTTTGGCGTGATACCGGGTTGCATAGACACAATCAACCAAGCCAACTTTATGCCCTGAAGTGGCGCTTGTTCATGAATTGATGTTCTTCCCGGGCTGAATACACACAGAGGTGCACAGTGAGGTCAGTCCTCTCTTTCCTGCAGGAGAGGTTGGAGGGGAGGCTGTCCCCCTCCACCTTGAAGATGTATGTAGCCGCTATCGCGGCCCACCACGACACAGTAGACAGCAAGTCCTCTCGGGCCTTCAGAGACCTCCCTTCGAGCCACTAGAATCAGTCGGACTCAGGGCCCTCTCCCTGAAGACGGCCCTCCTGATTGCGATCGCGACCGGGCTACGTGCCCAAGGTTCCTACCACTCCCTTCAGGGACCAGGTAGTGAACCTGCAAGCCCTGCCCCGGGAGGAGGCAGGCCCAGCCCCTTCATTGCTGTGTCTGGTACGTGCTTTGCGTATCTATTTGTACCCTACGCAGAGCTTTAGACGTTCTGAGCAGCTCCAAACAGATGCTTTCCCACTGGGTAGTGGACGACATTACATTGGCCTATTTCCAATGTTTCCAACGTCTCTTTCCCTCCATCAAGGAACGGAGGTTACATCCGTAACCTAGACGTTTCCAAGAGCACTTAACCAGTCACACAAAAAAAATAAAAATTCTTGTTGCACTTAAATCTGTTTTGAATGCTATTCTGATGCTAGTGAAACTTTGTAGTATGGCACTTTTCGTACAAATTTCTCCTTAATATGATTTACTTATGTTTTCCTCTTTTGTAAGTCACTTTGGATACAAGATGAATAAATGAATAAATGTAAATGAGTAATAGTACTTTAAAATAAATTCTAAATGTAACTGGAAGCCAGTGTAAAGACCTAAGGAATGGAGTAATATGCTAAGATTGTTTGGTTCGGGTGAGAATCCTGGCAGAATGATCTGCAGGTGTCTAATGGTCTTTTTTGGAAGGCCGGTTAGGAGTCCATTGCAATAGTCTACCCTGCTGGCAATGAATGCATGAACAAGTTTCTATAAGTCTTGACTGGATACAAAACATCTAATTCTGGCTATACTTTTTAGATGATAGTAGGCTGATTTAGTTATTGCTTTGATGTGTGAAGTTCAGACTTCAAAATGACACCAAGATTGCTTACTTGATTTTTGTCTTTAGGCACTTGGAGTCAAGGTATGTATTCACCTTTGGAATTTTGCCTTTGTCACCAAATACAATGAACTCTGTCTTGTCATTATTTAACTGAAGGATGTTTTGGCACATCCAACTGTTAATTTCATCAATGCACTGGCACAAAGAATTTATGGGGTTGTAGTCATATGATGATAGGGCTGGATAGATCTTGGTATTGTCTGCATAGCTATGGTATGCAATTTGGTTCTTTTTCATAATTTGGCCTAGTAGGAGCATAGATTGAACAGGAGCAGTGCAATAATTGAGCCTTGTGGGACTCCACACGTCATGGATGTCCAGTAATAATGATCTCTCTCTCTCTCTCTCTCTCTCTCTCTCTGACCTCTCCATGTCCCCATCCAAATGCAATTAGCATGAAAGCCAAACGTGATCACTCTTCTGCACCCAACCGTTTGAATCTACTTCAGCTTGTTAGGCTCTCATAATATGAAAACATTGCAACAGTGATGAGTGATGTAAAATGTAAATCTGTAAGGGAGATTAAATAGAAAGGTTTAGGCCCCCAGCCCAAGCTTAGATGGATCAGGCTGGCAGAGAACAGTCTGAACTCAAATTGGCTCCAGTAGATGGTAACAACCTATCAAACGGTGCTTCTTCCTCATTGATCCCTCACTTAAAGCCAGAACAGGGCAAGGCACAGGACATGATAAAAACCATGCACCGCATTGGGGATAGATTTGTGGGCACACCGAGAATGGAGCAAGGAATGAGGAGACCAAAATCTCCTTTCAGAAGTGTAAGTGGATATTGACATTGGATGAAAACAAACACACCTGTATTTTTTCACTAATCTGTTCAAATATCTGAGGGCTACCTGAGAAGGATCAGGTGTGGTTGCTCAGATGTACAGGAGATGAGCCCTTCTATACAAGGGCTTACTTTGCGGTATGGTTTGCCTTAGACATTCAGGACCCTGAAGAGCAAACTAGACTAAGCTGAACGGCAGTCACAATTACTGTCTTAGTTGGTGCTTCCATCGCTTCAGGACCCTGGAGAGCACTCCAATATCCCCAGGTTCTCCAGAGTCTTAGGAGTGTGTCCTTGTTCATTAATTTGAGGTCTTAAATTGTTCTGTTCAGCTATAGAAACACAAGTCCACCTGAAGTTTTACAAGATTTCTTTGGACATTGATGTGAAAATTACATTGCTTTAGTTTTGTATACTGTATGTGCAGGCCTGCACAAAATCCATGCATGCAGAAATATACTGAAAGCTCTGTAGATTTCTGTAGAATTCGAATGCATATTATTTCCCCATTATATTCTACTCGTTCACCATCCTTTGCGTGTCTGTTTCTTAAAGGGATAGTTCACCCAAAAATGAAAATTCTCTCATCATTAACTCAACCTCATGCCATCCCAGATGTGTATGACTTTCTTTCTTGTGCAGAACACAAACAAAGATTTTTAGAAGAATACCAGTTCTGTAGGTCCACACAATGCAAGTGAATGGGTGCCACAATTTTAAGCTCCAAAAAGCACATAAAATCAGCATAAAAGAAATCATAACACTCCATTGGTTAAATCCATAGCTTCTGAATCGATATGATAGGTGTAGGTGAGAAACAGATCAATATTGCATAAATTCCCCTCCCACACTGTAGGTGGCAATATGCATGGAAAATGCAATTTACCAAAAACAAAAGAAAAAGAATGTAAAAGTAAAAGTGAAAGTGGAGAGTGATAGAAAAAATTACTTAAATATTTAACTGTTTCTCACCCCCACCTATCAAATCACATCAGATGATAGGGATTTAACCACTTGAGTCTTATGCATTACTTTTAGGCTGTGTTTATGTGCATTTTGGAGCTTTAAAAATGCATTTGCATACAACAGGGTTGTTACTGTGTGCTTATGAAAAACATTGTGGCTTTGGTATTTTCTCAAAAAATGAAAAATACCCTTCCACTTTGAGCACAAGAGGGTTTATTTTGCATTTAGATGTTTGCACTCCCTTTTAATCTTTAATTAATGAGAAACTCTAAACTTAGACAATTTTTTTATTCAATCTACAAACAGTTTAGAGTTTGGAAGAGTGTGCCCAGCAAATGTAACAAGGTAGACAAGGGAGTGTCTATTATTGCAGTTTTATAGTCTGCTGCAAAGAATTTTTCACTTCAAGCTAATCAATCAACTGAATGGGTTTGCGCAAAATAATTCAGAGTCATATCGTGAAAGCACAGCTGTATATTTTTATGGTATATTATATTTCGTGGCAAGCCAGACATTGCTGGTAGCATACAAATAAAATTTGCTTTTGGAAAACAATTTAAGGGAAATAATTTGAGGTTTGAATGAGAAAGATACTGGGTGTAAGAGGATAAAAGCTAGAATTATAACTCTTGTCGAGACCCTCAAGTTTAGAGATGTGGTCAGGAATTTAAATTAATAAATATAGATATTCTAGTTGAAGTAACAAAAAATAAAATGGAAAACAATTGAGAATAACACAAAGGTTGGATGAAAAGAGCAACACTGTGGATATTGCTTTGAGACAGCATCACATTAACAATGTGTGCAATGCCTCGCAATGAGATGGCATGCTTTCACTCTCTGTAAGGAGAGGATGCGTTGGGTAAGGTCTTACAAATAATCTGCAATCAAGACTTAGAAAATGGGATGTTTTGGTTGTTTGTTTGATTTGTCTCTTCTTTTCAAACAAATATCACTGATTGTGTTAATTTAGTCCATTATGCCAACAAACTTTTCTGTTCAATGCGAGTATCTTCCAAGTTTAAGCTGCCTATTATGAGGCAAGGCAAGCAGTTGGGGTAAATGGACACTTTTCACAGTCTGTGATGATGCCTTTCCACATTTAGCCACGTAAATCTAGCAACCTTTTTGTGTTTTCAATGTGTTATAAATTTTTGTACATTTCAAACATTATTCTTTGTGTTATATTAGCCTGACACTAATTAAAAAGACAAGTCAGTACTGCTGCAATTAAGTTTCAAATACAGATGCTGATGGAGTGACAGCGAATTGGGCATTTTTCTCTGTTTTGACTGTTGTAATCCATTGTTTAAATTTTTTTCTCTTTTGGGAAGTTGTGGAAAGTTAATAGTGGATTTTTCTTTTACAGCAACTAAGAATGTAAGAAAAAAAATGCTTGAATCTACTTTTCACCACTGCAGAAGTTTGCGCTGCTGTATATTACTTCCGCGTTCATAACCTGGAAATGTAAAATGGTTCATGGAAAAAAAAAAAGATTCAGAGGTAGTATAAGAAATACAATACTTTACAGCACATCTTGGGTTTCTTCAACTATGGCCACTTTTGGAAAATGTATTCCCTTTTCACACTCTCACTAGTTTTATAAATATGTCAACTAACATTGTTCAACAGAGAATACATATAAACACAGCGGCTTATAAGGGGCAAAATTGTTGGTCATTGTGGAAATGACACCACAAATGAGGGACAGTCGCAATTTGTGAAACATTTGTTTTAAATCATTTTCACAATAAATATTTAAATTGTTTATTTCACTCATTGTTTAGATTATCAAAGCTACTTTAATATTATAAGAATTATGTTGTTTGTTTCATAATTTAATATTGAAAGTCTTGGTTTGAAACAAAGATAAAACAATTAAAACAAATTGTATTTGAAAGTAGCAAAAATAAATTATTACAGCACATGGGGCAGTTTTAATGTAACCATATCAAAAAAAGGAAAACGTTTGAATTTGTCAATTTTAAGAAAACTAAACGCCTAGAAAAGTGATTGTAGTTGAAGAAACAAATCTTGGTGATATCAGATTTACACTTCTTGACTTGAAATGGCAGTTTCAGTCTTAATGTATTTTTTCTGATTTTAATGGTGGCAAGCAGGGAACGGTCATCCCTATTGCATCCTATTAGTCGCTCTGTTTGCAAATGTCTTTTCATTAGAGCAAGATGTTCATTCCGTTTTTTTTTGTTTTTTTTTAAATGTTGCACTTTTTTGGTTTGTGAAGCCCAATCAGCACAGCAAAACAGGTTTGATTTGGATACTGAAGGAAAATACTTTGGAATTTAACAAACAGAACTAATGAATGGATAAGAAGTGCTGCTTTGATAATGATCGTCAATGGAAGGTACTGTGTTGGCTCAACCGGCTTGTGTTCTTTTGGCACCTGTTTTTCTTACCTATTAGGATTCAAACAAGTGAGCAAATGAGGGCAAAGATAAATTCTTGATTTAGTGCATCCTGTGGGATGAGATGAACGTGACGGGAAGAAGACATGTGTGATAGTACACAATAAATCATTCCAACACCAATTATTTATTTTTCCTCCAAGGCGGTATAGCAGAGCCTCTCAAGACCATTGGCTACAGTACCTGTTAAGTGTTCCTATTGCAAAGCCTTTCCACTTGATTTTAAAAAATCAATAGATAAAAACCTTCATGTAATAGCCTTGCATGTAACTGTAACAAGTAACATTAATTCAATGGTCACAGACATGTTCCCAAACTCTGTATTGCTAACTGTTGTTCTTTATCTTCCAAGCATGTTATTCACACAATTGGACCATGAAAGGCAGATAAGGCTAGTTAGGTTGTAGTTTAGTTTTTGAAGCAAGTGCTTAAAGAGTGGAAACCAGGCTATATTTTACACTTTGTACTCCAGTGAATGATTCCCAGGGTACTGTGGGGTTTTATTGTGTTCATTTGTTTACCTAAGAGCTATAACAAAAATATGATATTGAAATTTTAGTTTCAAAGATAGAATTCACAAAAACGATTCCTAGTTTTAAACTAGGTGTTCCAAACCAACAGACAAAACCATTGTGCATTTGGAATTTTGACTCAAAAACCTTAGTTACCGAAATATGGCCCTTGTGACAACTTCCCTAGGTAACCAGAAAATAGCAAAAACATAAAGTAGAATGCATACAGCAAGTTAAATGGATGTCTTGGATGTATAGTAGCTTGGCTTTACAATGTAAAGATAATGAGGCATGCTTTTGTAGTGAGGCACCTAGTGTTAATACGTAGTGAAGGTAACAATGCAACAAATGACTTGAGGAATTGTCTTCTAGTTTTGTTGTTAAGTGAAACACATTAAATCCCTCAAATAGACAATCTGAATTGTTTAAAATATCTCTGCCTCATTGTACCACACTTTGGCTTTAAAAAAGTTTAATGTTGTGTTTCTGCTATAAAATTGCAGATGTCTCTCCTTTTCTTCCTTATTCTTTGTTTCTCTCTAGTCCCAACAGTATTTTGCTTTCCATCTCGTCTTTCTAAAATCTATTAACCCAGTCATTTGATCAGGGAGTGTGGCAGCTGACGTGATGGATGGGTAGTTTTGTGGTTGAGAGGTGAGAGTTCCCACAGGGCCAAGGTCTGTCTGAACCTGACCTTAAACTTCATTGAACCCACTTACAACATCTGATCTAGCAGTATTTTGTGATTAGAACTGTTACTCGGTATAAATAAATATTTCTCAGAAAGACTGAATAGTGATTTCAGATTAAAATATCTTGTCTTTTTACTCATGATAAAATAGTGAATCTTATGCAGTCCATTGACATTTTAAAATAAAAAAAACATACAAAGAGTAAAAGCGTACAATAACAAAGACTGACGAAAGTGTGGTTATTACCTTTAAAAACAGGGGCAGTCAAGCGATGACAGTTAATGTGTGACACAGCCTTTATGATGCCATCAGGGAGCTGTTGGAGCAGTCATTTGGTTAAATGACAGTAGCTCAGAGTCATTTTATACAGGTAAGAAATAAAAGAATATAAAAGACAGAAAAGAGGCAGAGAGAAAGGTTTATGCTTCAGGTGCTTCGGAATACCACAGCTAAATATTTTATTTTCTAATTTATGTTTTGTTATTTTCTTTTGCTAGTGTTGTAAACCTTTAGTTAGTAAATCGTAAATATATTTATAAAGGGATAATAAAGGCAAAATGTTTGCTTTAATAACTATTCACTTTTATTTTTATAGAAAAAAAAAGATGCAATAAAAGTGATTGGTGGTTGAGACTAAACATTCTGCCTAGCATCTTCACAGGTTTGGAACAATATGAGGGTGAGTAAATGATGACAGAATTTTCATACTCTGGCGAACTATTCCTTTTGTGTTATTTTGTTTTCATTATAAACCCAAGAACTTCAACTGCCACAAACTTGGCTTAGTCTAATGAAGTTAAGTGTACTTCAATCAATCAGATCCATCCATATGCAAAAAAAATTAATACATGAATGTTGGGATCACAAAAACTGGAAAAATACTGTAATTTCATGCCGTTCCTGAAATATTGAAACAAGCTGGAATGCTCTAACGTGCTCAATCTTATGTTCCAAAGTCTAGCAGTAGACAAAGGTGGAGTATGACATATTTTGTCATGAAAAATAACGAGAGTTAAATGAATGGAAACTGGGGTTGAAGGAGATGTGCATATTCTTCTGAATGTTGAAACGTAAAAATATTTCAGTGACATTTTTAATCTTTACACAAAGCTTAATTTTAGCAGAAAACACGTTTCCATGGTTCCGCTGCATTATTCATGGATTAATGTGTCGTAACACTATGGAAATGTGATATTGAAGATGATGAACAATACATTGAATTGCTATTAGAATGTGTATAAAAGTTCATTGTCTTACTGCCAATGGACTGTTGTTGAAATTTTAGTTTTTTCAGCATCGTTTTGTTTCTGTGTCTACTACACATGCTTTGCTTTGCTACTACATTTTTTGACAGTCATGTGATTAAAGCTTTGATGAATACTCAAACTGAATACAAGTGAATGCAAGCCAAGTCAACATCAGGTATATTGTCATTTTCATACATTGCAGAGCAACGAGTTGGTTTCAGCTATTTTTTCAAATTAATTGTGATTAATAAATTATGAAAAAAATAAAATAAATACTGGACAGATTTACACAGATTGTGGTCTTTACTCGTTTTACTCTTTCAGAAAACACAATTTCTATGGGGGTACTTACATTTGGTCACTTTGCGCATTTTTACTGATTGGATCTTTTTATCCGATCATAAAACGCCCAAGTGAACTGTATATATCTCAATCTGTAACAACATACGAGAAAAAAAATTATAATATATACAGTATATATATATATATATATATATATATATATATATAATTTTACATACATTAAGTAATGTCATTTTTTTCCTGCTGCCCTTTTATTGTATGGTATTTCTTGTTGCTTGTGAGTAATATAACATTCTTGAGATTCTATGGTAATTAAATTCAACCATAAGACTGCAAATGTCTTATAAATATTTTAGCCATCCAAAAGTCTTTCTGCATAACTTGATGTATTATTATTATTATTATGAACCAAATTAGAAACACAAATAACTGTTATAATACTTTTAATTATAATTTAATTAACTGTGCATATTATAATGATGAACATGCCAGGGTTATATGCATACTCAGTTTAGGAGCATATAGACTGGTTAGACCATTGTTTGATAGGAGCTACTTTTAAAATGTCATGTGTATAACATTACATAAATCAGATTTGAGCAGAAAATCAGATGTGGGCCACATTATAAGCTGCGGTGTGAACCTAGTGAGCTACATCTGCATGGCAGTAAATTACACTGGTTAAAATAGTAAATTAAACAACACATAAGGTTCATTATGAAATAATTTATACAATAAGACAGCATTTACACAATGGTGGACAAATGATTCATTAATGCTTAATTGAGCACTAAGTGAGAAGGTAAATGTATTACATACATAAGTATACACATGATTTAAAAATCAAAACAAAGTGCTAGACCAAACAATAGAACCAAGCAGTATATACAATTCATTAAATTAGTTCAATTTATTCAGCTGCACATTGCATATCCACTGTGATAATGTGGTTGCTACTCTGCTCATTAAAAAAATGTATCTCAAAGACAAGGCCAAACAAGGGTTATACATTTTAACAGGTTATACAAAAGGAAGGCAGAAAACTTCTGGTGTTTCTGTAACAAAAATGGTTGCGCATTGTGTACAGCAGAATGGGTTGGTGAGTCTTTATTTCTCTATTATGACTTCAATTCTATGCAGATAAGGCTCTAGAATCAAGAAAATGTATCATTAAATGCTTAATACTTAATCAGGTTTCCAAATCACAGCATTATGATACTGAATGGTTGTCCTAACTTAACACTTTAGCACAAGCCAATATGAACAATAAGGATTTATTTATTTTGGATCTCACAGTTACAGAGCAATCTTAAAAGTAATAAATCTGCCTCAGTCATGGCTGTATAATCCTAATCATCAATTCAGAGAACCTGGTTGCTTACACAGCATTTGGAACAATTACACCTGGAAGCAAAAGCAATATCCTGATAGAACTGTGCAGAATGTTAGAAAATCACACAAATGCAGCTTAAGGTTCATTGAAGCTCTACGTGTTCAGGTATGTGTGCTTTAACTGATAGGTTCATTCTTAGCTACTCTATTCCTGTTTATGCTGCTGAAGTGTATTATTATTAGAACGATTGTCTTATATTCAATCTAATAATGCTGTGTGTTTGTATGTGTATTCTCTTTAATGGTTGACTAAATACTGTGCAATTTAATTCGCTCACTGAGTACAGACCATTGTTGTAGTTAAAATAATAAGAAATCATTTCTTTCTGAAATGCATTAGATGGCCATTGAAAGAGCTCTTGAGATAGCTTGCAATATGTTTCAACATGAATCTATAAACAGCCTCAGCCTTGGATAGCTCATCCATCCTCCTTCCCCCAAACACGCACAAACAGATGCATACTCCCAAAACAACATTTTTTATTCTCAGACAAAGTGAGTTCACAAAGAGCAATCAGTACCCTATACATGCCCCCCGTTGCCACTCCCCCTTCAAACACGCACACAAACTTTTAAATCTCTCCAGTACTTTCCTCGCACACAATAATTCACAAAAGGACCCACATTTAATACCACAAACTTAAGACTCATCCATTTAAATAAACCCAGTCAACTGTACAGATTACACATTTATATATTCCACAGGCCACAGTCCAAAGGTCAGGTTGAAGAAAATTATCAATGGCCTCCTTATTGGAGTGCAATACAGAGTCAATTAGAATGATTCATTTGGCGAGGGGGGTGAATCAATGCAGGTCTTAATGAGATTCTCTAATACGCCTCTTATCTGCAGCCAACACTGACATCCAGGAAACATTCATCCTCAGGTTGAGCCTGTGCAGCTTGAGGCGGGAAGCTTGACTCATAATATATTTTCTCCTTCGTCAACCCAGAAGATCTTTTCTTCTGAATACTTAATGCTGGATGTCATAACCATAAGCACACTATGGGCTTACCATTTTAATCTCATGATTATTCATATGCATTCTTACATACTTTAAAGTATGTTTCTAGCACACTTGCATTTGCTTACTTTTGCATAGACATAAACGTAAAAAAAATGACACCTCATAAAGTATTACGACAAATGCTCTTTGGCTCTTGCATGTCTTGTGACCTATTGTGACATGCCATATTCTGGGTGATTTCATTATTTAAATGTGATTTGCCTTCACAGATTGGATCAGGAGAATATTTTCAACAATTAACTATTTAAATTCTACTCTCTACCACACACAAAGTTATTGTATGTCACCAGAGAGCACTTCAAATGCAGGTCTAATGCAGATCCAAAATCAAAAACTTTGCAATTATATTTATGATACAAAGAACTTGTGAATGTTTTTAAAGTCTGTTTAAGATGCTGTCAATATGTACGTCCATATTGTTTGATTTTAGCGTCTATCGAAATTTACAAAAATTTATGCTGAAAGAAGAACTGAAAGAAGAAATGTGTTTAACAAATTCTTTGCTACACTTCATAACCGTAAATCACAAATGCCCCCCAAAAATATTTTTTTGCATAATTTAATTTAAATCTCAGAACAAATTGAACATCATAAACTACACATAAAATCTCATTAACACACCATAGTAACCCAATATATTATTTGTAAACACATAGTAAGCAAAATCTACTTTTAGTCTTCCTGCTACCAAAATGCTTGAGCATCATTTCAGGATCTTTTGTAGCAAATTTTTATTATCTCTTGTTTTCCACAATGCCAATTTTGCTATTCCTATCAAATAATCTGATAAAAATATTTTCCTTGTGTTTTTTTTTTTTTTTTTTACATTTAATTTCCCCAATATATACCTTATCTGACAATTCTATACCAAATCTTCCAATCCAGCTGTTAAGCAATTCAAAAACAAATCTTCCAAATCTTCCTGAAAATCATCATCAAAAAGAAAGAAAGAAAGAAAGAGAGAGAGAGAGAGAGAGAGAGAGAGAGAGAGAGAGAGAGAGAGAGAGAGAGAGAGAGAGAGAGAGAGAGAGAGATAAGTGGATGGTGCCAGGATGCATTAGTTACACTCATTACACTGTGACTCACTAGCTGGCACAAAGGCAACAGCAGCAGACGACTGCCTACCAGGGTGGCTCATTAACATCATTGGGAAGGAGCTGTGATGGTGAAAGAAAGAACAGAGGTGTAGCACATAGAACAAAAAGAGGTAAAGGGATTTTATTGCCTTTTATACTTTTATGAGCTTTGTTGCATTACATTTCCTACCTCTAATGCGTTTAAAGATTTATGAGCTTTAGATTATTGTCTTTACTCTTCCAGGATCACTGTAAAAACAGGAAGCAGATGGACTATAGCTGCACTTTTGGGATAAAATCCCACAGTGTAGCACTCTTCACCAAAGAAAATATGATTAAAATATGAAGCAAAAAGAAAAGGAAAGAAAATCTCTTGAGTAAAGGTTTTCTTGACATTAAAAGGTTTATCAGTTTCCCAGAATCCCCCATCCCCCCCATTCGTCTGTGGCTAGCCACGTTGAGAAGATTGTATATCTTCACACTACTTTTAATTTCCCCTTGAAGAGGCTGGTTAATGAAATCACAAACAGCTTGGCGCACTGGGACGGGTGGAATGAGTTCAGGAGATGGAGAAAAACTTGAAGCCTAATTGGCAGCACCCGTGTTTCCAGTGTAATTGCGCTTTATCTCCAGAGTCACCTTCCAGGGTCATTAAGACTAGAGTAGATTAATTGAGCATAGCTCACAAGTTCTGGAAGAAAAGCTCCTGAGAGAACAGAGTTCTCCCATTACTCAAGTAACAAAACTTTCCTCACATAAACACACACACACACACACTCAGAAAGAGAGAGAGAGAGAGAGAGAGAGAGAGAGAGAGAGAAAGAGTCTATTGTGGGACAGAATTTTAGGGAACATGTGCAAGTCCTTGAGGTCAAACAGGTGTTGAAATGCAAATGCAAGTGTTTGACATGTTTCTAGATCGTCCCCCTGTAATTGCAGAGTTATTCCATCATTAAAATGCTCATGGCCCAATTTATCTGTTGCTTAGTTTGTTTGAGGCGATTGGGTGCCTTCTGAAAGAGATTGGAAAAGCTATGCAATTACAGACTTAAAGCAATTAGGAATCCAAATGACCCTACTGCATCCAGCCGAGAGGTGTTTCAGACGTAAGATTATGTAAGATAATTATCATCTCAGTATGACACACCATTCAGTTAATTTGTTAGGTTTATATCTTGCTGAGAAGTACCTGATAATATACTGGTTTTTAAGGACTTTACAAAGTGTAAGCTTACACTTTGCCTTCAATCCTAGTGGGATAGTGCACCATTTTTTAAGAACAAAGTTCCAGTTCTTAGAGGAAGTAGGTGGAAAATTTTGATCTCTGTGTTCCAGTTGCTCCAAATAAGATTCAATGTTGTTTATATTTAGTGACTAACAAGGTGTTGAAACTTGAGTTGAAAATGGCACAAGAATGACACTTTTGGTGGTGCAACAGATACATGTTGGCATGATGTTTCCTTATCAAAGTGTGTTGAATTAAGCCGCTCTTACAATTTGGCAATGTGTATAGTCAAATTTGTATGTGGGTGGTGTGGCAGAGTGGTTAAAACAGGGCTGATAATGCAAAGTTGGCAGAATCGATCCCCACAATTAGTTAGCAATAATCTGTCACAAGTGTAGCCCTGAGCAAGCCACCTAACCCCAGGTTGTTCCAAGGGGATTGCACCTGTAATAAGTGTACTAGAAGTTGCTATAGATAAAATCTTCTGCCAAATAACTACTTTGTTCATTCTGGAAAACGAGTAACATTATGATGGAAAAATGTGTTTGCACCATTGCATGCACCAGATCCAGTAAAAAATGTTATTAATTGTTGAACTAATGATCAGACCTAATGGCTCCTAAAAGATGTTGTACCATAGCAATATGGTTCATACACCATCTTACCAGTAGGCAATAGACAATGTGTGATGAGAGAGTCATCCCTTGCTTTCACTAGATGCATTAGAAGTAAGCTATTCATGTTATGCACCAGATAATCTAGATTGCAGCCTTTAACATTTTGTCTTTGAGCGTCCGGTCTAGCGGTTGCTATATAGAAATATTTAGTGTCGATGTTAAAGTGTAATTAACTAGCGAAGTGGATTTACAGGTTGTAGAGATGGAAAAAGTTATCATCAGTATTTTAAAGTGTTCAGGGGATTTCATAACAACTGGAAGCAGAGGGGGGAGATTTTAAGGTAAGTGTACTTCATTCATAAATACACTAGATCCTACTTTCATACTGTGGATATACTAATATGTCTCTGTGCTCTTGAAACTCCCAGAGACAACACAAGGTAATTTGAAACATCTCTGTACTCTGGCCCACTTCTCATGTCATTCACCAATCTTTTTTATATTTAAGTTGAGCAGATATTTTGAGTGTCATCGCTACTGATCATTTTCACATGCAAATGAGATTTGTAGCAAATTTGCGGCAAATTGACGATTGTTGCGAAAGGTTCTTTATGCAGGTTCACCACTACCCTTAAAGAGCTGCAAACTTATGGCCAACATTTGCTGCAAATATCAAGCTCATTTGCATGTGAAAATAATCAGTGGCGAATTTGCAATGAACTCTCTATATCTGTAAGGGATGACCCATTTTAGGGCTGGCCCAGATTAGTCAAGACTAGCAGATTCATGATTTTTTTTATCGAATGGCAAATTCAGAAATCACTTGAGTGGCTATAATATAAAATATTAACTCATATTTAAATAAATAAATAAAAACAAGTGGGCAGCGGGCTAAATCAGTAGCCAGGCCACCAGGACTTCTCCCTCCGCTCCCTATGACCAGTCCGGGCCTGGCTGTCACTGTTTGAAATTCCATGTCAAATACACATTTTAACAAAAACATATTAACAAGCCGAAACCTAAAAAATAAGCAGAATTACGCATATAACAATACAACTCTTGGATCATGAAAAAGTGCAGTGTGTCATAGTTGTCCAAATGTGATCTGTCAGGTCCAATTTACCTTCATGGGTGATGAAAAACATTTACAGTGACAACAAAAACACCTCTCTAGCATGCTCATGTAGAATAGGTGTGCTGTAGACTCACACTATCAACTCTTGGTGAAAAATCCTTTCTGTGCTTCCACACATAATCCATTTTAATAGTCTTCTTGGTAGCTTCAATACAAACCAGAAGCTAACAGAAAAAAACAAAACAAAGGGGTGTGTCTGAATAATGTGAATAGGCTGAATGACTCATATTACTCATATTTGTGATCTTGGTGTGCTACACCTTAAACTAGGTAATGCATCATCATGCACTGGCCTTGGATACAATCAGTTTCTGAAATTTGTAAGCAATTGTAGTTTCTGGGTTTCAGAAGGCATTATTTTGTTGCATTTGCATACTGTCTATATATTCATTTATGAGCTTTGATCTTAAGCCACCGTTCCTTTTTGGTGATGCAGTTTATCCATATCAGTACTATGTTTCCTTTTTAGACACATTACATTCCTGTTCATTTGTCAATGCCTGGCTAGTTAAAGAAAATACAACCCCAATTCAGAAAATTTGGGACAGTATGGAAAAGCCTAATCAAAACAAAAGGCGCTATAGCTATTTGCAAATTCTATTCTGTGCTATATTGTGTGGCGGGGTGAGCAAGAGACAGACACAATGAGTGTGACATCAAGCCTCAGAGAGACATTTTTTTAAAATAAACTTAATATTTTCATAAATGGGGAAAATAATAAATTAATATTAATAATAAATGGAGTCCAAAATAAAAGGGAATCTGTCATCCTCACAGTGAAAGGGACGTCAGGTATGATGGGGAAATCCGTGGGGTGGTGGCTTCCTCGGTGGCCTGTCTTTCCAGTGCCGCGGTGTATGTAAGGGGAAAGCATCTCGGCATCCGTGCCCATCGGACGCGATGCACGCTTCAATCCCCCGCCGTTGCATTTAATTAATCTGGAACCCTCCCTGGTCTACTCCTGGATCAGTGAGGATGACAGTGTGTGCACACAAGGAGATAGAAGCCGGCTCCCGGAGAAGAGTTGCGCTCTATGTTTTAAAGACAGGCATGATGAAGCCTTATTAACATCAGTTGTGCTTCATCAACCACTGTCGGAATGAGGCTTAATAACTTTGCACCTCTTCACGCTCTCCAGCCTACTACCTTTGTGAGCCAGGCTGACAATGAAGAAAGGGAGGGGCAGGCCACAATTGAAAGTACAACTACACATTACTTGATAGATACCTTGTGAATTTATTATTAGTTGTAATTTATGTCGTGATAGTAGAGTGTTTACTAATGTGTAACACTGCTATTTCTTCTAGTCCTAATAACACTTATTAAGCATTTGGGCACTGAAGAAAATTTTAAGTTTAGCAAATACATTTTCCCCCATTCATCCATTAAGAAGTTCTTCAGCTTCAAAATTGTACAGGGCCTTTGTTGTTGTTGCCAAAGAGGAAAATGACCGTCCAAGCTGTTATGAGCATTATGTCCACTGTCTGTCATGTTGTGGGGGTGTGTCATTAACTATGGCATCAGTAATTTGCACATTAATGCAGAAAGATATGTACAAATTTTGGAGCAACATATACTGCCATCCAGATGCCTTCTTTTCCAGGGACATCCCTGTATTTTCCAGCAGGACAACGGCAAACCACATACTGCATGGAATACAAGTGCATCGCTGCGTAAGCAGAGAGCGCAGGTGCTTGACTGGCCTGCCTGCTGCCCTGAACTATCTCCAATTTAGAATGTGTGACACGTTTTCGAGTGCAAAATATGGTAACTAAGGCCTCGTACAATTGCTCAGCTGAAGACTTGCATAATGATGAATGAATGGGGGGAAATTTCACTTGATAAACTTAAACTTGTGTCTTTAGTGCCCAAATGCTTAGTAAGTTTTGGCTGAAGCAATAATGATGTTACACAGTGGTAAATTGTTTTTATCGTCGTTAGAGTGGTATTCATTGCTAGATCAGGTGCTGTCTGTTTACTGTCTTGAACGCGGGTCGCTTAAACGTGTGTTTGTGTGTGTGAGCGCTATTTTTTGCTTTGACTTGTCCCATAGTTTTCGCTGCTAGATTTGTTTGACTTGTCCCGTAGTATTCGCTGCTAGATTTAGTATTGGTTATCCAGTGTGTCGTTTTAGTGTCTACAAACAGTGCTTCACTTGTTTTAGAGTATTATTTATTGTTAGAGTGTTGCATAATTTATTTGCGGTGTATGGAAGTCACGTTTGTTCCAGCACTTGTCACCTGCGTGCCCCTCAGTTTCGGTTTCGGCTGACCACGTGACTAGCTTTGTTGTGCTAAGTAGCATTAAGGCGTGGCTGCTTTTCCCATTGAACGGCAAAAAAAAGTGTATTTATTTGACTGAATGTTGACGCGGAAGCGGCAGCGGAAGTGGTAGCCCTCGTGTTTAGCCCTCCTTGTGTGAAGACCTACTTGGGTAAAGACCAGCGAGTCTACCTGTGCGAGTCCACCGAGCAAGGACACCGACAAGGCACCATTCACCAAAGCACTTAAGTATTTTTTATTTTATTTATTCTCTTTTATTATTCTACTTATACATACATACATACATACATACTAACATGTCTAGCTCACTAATAACACATGCATTCAAGCACATCCCTGTTATCTGTTGTAGACCGTTCACAAGATACAGATGCAAGACCAAACGCAACCCACACAACCTACGGCCACTTTGCACTTCAACTCCTGCTCCACTCTTGTTCTCAGTGGGACTCTGGAACTGCCAGTCTGCTGTGAACAAAGCTGCCTTCATTCCAGCTTTCGCCACACAGTCCACCCTCAGCATTCTGGCGCTGACGGAGACATGGATATGTCCTGAGGATACAGCAACACCTGCTGCACTCTCCAACAACTTCTCCTTCTCTCACACCCCTTGACATACCGGCAGGGGTGGGGGAACAGGTTTGGTCATTAATAATAACTGGACTTTTTCTCCACAGGCTTCACTATGTAACAATACATCCTTTGAATTCCATGCCATTACTACAATGCAACCCACAAAAATAAATGTTGTTGTCATCTATCGCCCTCCAGGTCAGCTGACAAGCTTTCTTGAGGAGTTGGATGTCCTGCTGTCCTCTTTGCCAGAGGATGGTAGTCCACTTGTGGTTCTTGGCGATTTCAACATATACCAAGACAAGCCCCAGGCCACTGAACTGAATACTCTTCTGGCCTCATTTGACTTGGAAAGACTACACACCACAGCAACTCACAGATCAGGCAACCAGCTGGACCTCGTTTTTACACGTAACTGTATTACCTCAAATATTCTTGTTACTCCATTACATGTCTCTGATCATTACTTTGTTCAATTTAACATGACTCTCCCATCCATTGTAAAACCAACTCCACCTTTGGTTTCCTTTCGCCGTAACCTCCGTTCCCTCTCACCCTTTCGCCTATCCAATGATGTCTCTGCCTCTCTTCCCACAATAAATGTATTTTCCACGCTCAATGTAAACACTGCCACAGACACACTTAGCTCTACCCTAACAACCTGTCTAGACAACATCTGTCCTCTCTCCTCTAGACCAGCACGTACTACACCACCCAGCCCATGGCTGTCTGACGTAATTCGTGAACATCGGACTGATCTCAGGGCAGCCGAGAGGAGATGGCGGAAATCTAAAGATCCAGCCGATCTAGGTAAATATCAACTTCTGCTTGCAACTTTTTCAGATAATGTTAAAGCAGCAAAAACTTCATATTACCAGAAGTAGTATGAAGGGGGAAGTGGTACCTGGTACCCTACTGATTAACCAAACACAAAAAAGTGGTTCGAGAAGAATTAAAGGCATGCTCGATATGGGGGTATTAGAAGAGTCCCACAGTGACTGGGCCAGCCCAGTTGTGCTGGTTCCAAAGAGTGTGATGGTTCGATCCGGTCCTGTGTGGATTATGGGATTATGTGTGTCTAAATTTGATGCATATCCAATGCCTTGTATTGATGAGCTGCTCGATCGGTTGGTTGCGGATCACTTTTACTCGACACTGGATTTGACAAAGGGTTATTGGCAGATCCCCTTAATGCCAATGTCCCTTGAGAAAATGGCATTTTCCACATCGTTTGGATTACACCAATTCATGACCCTTCTGCTCAGTTTATTCGAGGCCCCGGTTCCGTTTCAGTGCCTTATGGACATAGTCCTCAGACTGCACTCTGCTTACGCCACCCTCTATCTAGATGACATTATTATATACAGTAATGATTGGCAACGGTATATACAGCATCTGCAGTCTGTTATGAGGTCAATGTGATGAGTGGGACTAATGGCAAACCCTAAGAAGTTCACAATTGTATGGGTGGAAGTATGGTATCTGGTTCCTCTTGGGCCATGGGCAGGCATCTCCAAATTGTTAAGACTGCAGCAATTGCAGCCTGTCTGAGACCTAAGACCAAAAAGGAGGTGAGAAAGTTCATGGGGCTGGCTGGGTACTATAGAATGTTTGTTATTATTTGTTTGTTATAATTATACTAATTATTTGGACATTGCCAGCCCGCTGAATTAGCTCCCTAGAAAGGGATCCCCAGACCCAGTCCAGTGGACGGAGCCATGCCATCAGGCTTTTATGCAAGCAAAAGCTGCACTTTGTGGGGGCCATTGCTACATTCTCCTGATTTCTCTCTCCCTTTTGTTTTACAGACTGACGTGTCTGACAGAGAGATAGGAGGCTTGTTGTCCCAGCTGGTCAAGGGGGATGAGCGCCTGGTGCAGTATATCAGTCAGAAGCTCTCAGCAAGAGATGGTAGAAACAGCCTGAGTTGGGTGATGGAATATGTGGAATTGGGAGAGTGGTTGAACACCGGTTTGTGAATAGAGAGTGAGATTGTAAGATGAGAATGGAAAGGATCATCACCTGTCTATGACTGTCTCTAAAAGCTGTTTGTCATTGAAGTGAGAGTTGGAGATGGGTTAAAATGTTAGCCAGACGACAGAGAGTGAGAGAGAGCGCTATCACATGCCCACAGAGACTTGTGTACTTAAAAAAAGTTTTTGTTAAAAATAAAATACCTTTTTGAAATGGAACTCGCAGACTCCCGTTTCCTTCTTGGGATTGTTGTGGTTATATTTTATGAGTTTGCTAAAATATGCTGACCTGGCAGCTTTTAGTGACTGTCTGCAGCTACAGACACTATCCTTCCATGTATCACAAAAGACCTCCAATTTTATAGTCTTCCACTTGTGCTCCATTTTCTGAGCTGCTCTCTTGAGTGCATGAATGTGATCATTGTACCATGGTGTGAGGATTTTTTCTTGAATTTTCTTTCATCAAAGGGAGGCGACACTATCAAGAGTGCTAGAGAAGACTGTATTTATATTTTCTGATATTACTTCAAGTTCTTCTAGACTTTTTGGCTTACTGAGTATATGAGATAAACCTGGAAGATTATTAGTGAAGCTATCTTTACTGGCCAAAGAGTAGTTCTATGTGAACAATACCATGCTACAGATTGAGTAACATTAACTGATCGCAGAATACAAGAGATGAGGTAATTAACTGAGATGTCATCACTCTGCAGTAGAATTTCTATTGCAGTAGTATCCATATCAACTCTACATGACAGAATTATCCAGCGTATGATTTGGCGATGTGTTGTTCCTGTCACATTTTGTACTTTGACTCCAAAAAAGTTTAGAATATCGATAAATGCTAATCCCAATTTATCATTTTCATTATCTATGTGAATGAATTCACTAACAATTAATGCTCTAACATGATTAACTACTTGATCTGAAAATTCACCAAGAAAATCAGAATACAGCCCGAGTGATCTACTGTAAATATTGTTGCAAGTGCAAAATTTGACAGAGATTTAATTGTATCTGACAGTGACACATTAAGCATTGGTTCAAAAGACAAACTTATATCCTGTACTCTGAGTAACACCAAAAACGTCCATGTAAATTGCAGCAACAAGTCCTCCTCGACTCTTCTTGCGCGGCTAACGTTTAAAACAATAACCTGGGGGATTAGATTCATTTAAACTAATATTTTCATCCAGTTTAAACCAGCATCCAAACAATGATCTGTAATAATTTAATTTACAATTAGTGCTTTGGTTGAAATATATCTAATGTTTAGTAGCCCTACCTATGATATTTATCTTAATTTATTTTTTTACATTAATATTTTTTTTTCTAAATTATTTGGTCAGCATTTTGCGTTTGGTAGTTCAGGGAACATACACCGATATCTAGATGATACAGTCTCTATGTGTTGTTGTTTATTTGACCTGTGTGACATCTCAAGGCAGATAGTAAACATTCGGGTTAGCCAGTTTTTCAGCTTACTGACCTAGGTCCCAGTTAGACAGATACTATCAGTATTAAGACTATGAGCAGAATTACTAGAAAGGAGAGCGGCACCTTCCGTGGAAGGATGAATTCCATCTCTCTTTAGCAGGTCAGGTCTACCCAAAAAACTCTTCAAATTGTCTATAAATCCTATCCTATTTTCCGGACACCACTAAGACATCTAGCCATTCAGTGACAATAATCTACTATAATCCTCATTACCACAACATGCTGGGAGGGGGTCAGAGCATATTACATCTCTGACATTGTTTTTACAAGTTCACACACATCTTTAACATTATCTCTAGTGATATCTTGTAAAGCGGGTTAAGATGGGCAAGGAGGAGGTGAGATCCAGCTTGTCCATATAAATAATAATTTAATGAGAACTTAAACCAAAACACAAACATAAACACATACAGGGCAGCCATTTGTAATTTTCTCTCTTTATCTTATCCTTTATCTCTCGTGCCCCATCAGGCCGATTGGGGACCAGGCGTGCGACATTCCAGCCCGGCCCCGCCCCCCTCCACTCCACATATCTGACTGGCAAAGTCGGACATAATTAGTGCGACATGAAAAACTATTTTATAAAATCTACATTTAGCATTAGCCAGCACTTGTATATTTGATCTGATGTCAGATGCTCTGTTACGGAAATGCATTTAACAATAGTGGCTGGAGTCTCTATTTCCACGTTTCTTACAATAGAATCTCCTATAACTACAACACTTTCAACATGATTCTCAGTGGGTGCATCACTGAGTGGGGAGAATTGATTGGAAACCCTAACTGGAACAGGAGAGTGGTGTCGCTTTATTGAGTGAGTATGCCGCAGAGACGTCACCCATATGCCCTGCTGCAGGGGCTCTACAGCCAGTACCAAAGTGTGTGTGTTGCTTGATGTACTACCCGCATCCTAAACATTATCTACCAGCTTCTCTTTCTCACTGACCCCCACTAGCATTCGGATGCATGTCTCTAACTCATTAACCCTCTCTGTCAGCCTAACTATTTCCTTACATTTATTACATGTAAACCCCTCACTGCTGATGGAAGAAGCTTTAGTATACATGTGGCATGAAATACAGGAAACAATAATATGAGCGAATGCCATGACTTACCAAAATTGTTTGTTGTTGTTATGGCTGTTCTTGAGCAGCAAGGGTTTGAGTTTGATGTGAATCCCTCATGTAATTGTTTGCTGTTGTTGTGTTAATTCCTGATCAGCAGATGATTGAGATGGATGCAATAATCCATGTAAAACACAGAGGAGAAAGTGAATGCAAGCTGTAGACAAGCGGATGAATGAAAAGAAAGGAAATGGGTGTGTAGGTAATATACACGCAGTTGAAACAGTAGAAGAGTGGAAAAAACAAAGCATGTGGTAAATGGCAAAGGATAAAACGATGAGTGTAGAGGAATAAGCAATCACTACGAATGGCAAAGCTATTAGCTTAACTACATTTCTCTGTAGTGAGGTGGTAGTTTCACTAGTTTTCTAATCAGGCAGCTTTTCAGTAGGAAAGCTATATTTTGTTTAATTGGGTAGCAGCGAAGCATTGACAAAAGCTACACCACTATATCATGCTGGCTATCCAGTGTGAACTATCACCAATTTTAAATCTGAACTAAAGAAGTCCAATTCACATATGAATCACTCATTTGAGTTGGCTCATTACAGTGAATTTCTCACACGTGATAGAACTAAATCGATTCACGATTCAATCAGAATAACTCAGAAAACTCATACATGTGCTGCTGAATCATTTGGAGTGGGGTACTGTTTTAATACTTTAAAACACAGAAAATAAAAAATTATTCTGGTTGCAGTAGATATTTATCAACAATCAATGGAAACCAAACCTACAAATGTGTCTTAGTGTTTGCCAGTGATGAAGAAGGTCTTAATTAAGATGTGTGCAGCTTGTGAACAACTACTGCAGGTACCGGTTACCATGTTTTTTTGGATATGTACCATTACCTGGGAGCACCGTAAAAATGCAATGGTTAACTAATATGGTAATCTTTTAGTGAAGTACAATGGTAGTAACACAATATTCTTTAAATTACCTTGAGGCACCATGTAAATTCAATTGTATGTGAATATGGTATTTACTGTATATATTGAAGTATCATAGTAGCAACACTATATTATATGAATTACATTAAGGCACATTGTAAATACAACAGTATATAAATATGGTAACCATAGATCAAAGTACCATGGTAGTGCTTATCCATAAAGTACCTTAAAAAGTAGTTTATGGAGTATCTGGACCAATCAGACACACAATTATTCATTATTTAATGAATAAGCCAACAGATGTCTCAAGACTGTAACAAGCAAAGGTCCAAGTAGGCCCAAGTCGACTCTGTTAAGTCTTCTCCCCCACTGATCATTATCAAGCCTTTACACTGCCTTTGCTGCCACTGGACCAGCAAAGAGTGGACCCTCAGTGACATTCCAAGCAGGGGAGGTTAGAAAGATTGATTCACTCCTTTCCGCCATAATAAATGCACTCAAAGCCCAGAATGGCAGACTTTTCTTCATTAAATTATAGACAAACTGTCTATAATTTCACATGTACATTCCCAAAACGTATATAGGATCATTACTGTCTTGTAAAGTGTTTTTTGTACTGTATACTGTTTAATGCATAACTTATGACAGGACTACCAGCTAATGTAAAAATTATTTAGTATCATGTTTCCTACCAAATTAATCCTTGTGTGACATCATGCACAATGGTATATATATATATATATATATATATATATATATATATATACATAATTCTGACACCATGCATAGTATGCTTGCTATATTAATCAGAGCATAAAGGGGCTTAAACTAACCCCAGTCATGCAAATGAGACAGCAAATGAGAATTGCACCTTTCTCATTGGTCAAGCCAGACTCGAGAGGAGTGACCTCCAGTAGAAGTTAAAAGACATGTCCCACCTCTTACTCTCTCTTTCCCCTGTCCCTCTGCTGCTGTTTGTGTGGGACCGGGACCATCCGGTCTGAGGCCGGCAGGCCTCAATACCTCAAGCTATGTGCAACTACCTCGACCATAGAGTCAATGAACACCCCAGTTTATCCTAATTTCTTCATTCAACATGGAATAAATTGATTGCAACTTCAACACCATCGACTCAAGGAACCATCAAGCCTGTCTCCTGCGACTGCATCCGGGCACTCTCTCAATAGCCAAGGCAATTACAAGTATTGTACCAGTAGCTGACTGAACAAAGGTTTAATATAAGACATGAAAACCCCTTTGTAACAAAGGTGCATTTAAAATTAAGAAACAGATGGTTCCCTCAGATGGTTAAGTGACTCTTTTCATAACTTAATTTCCCCTATTCTGTTCCTGTTCAATTAAATTTTTCCCTTTCCCATGTATGAGTGATTTGTGTGTATGTCTTTGTTTAAATTAGTTATGTGTTCGTATTTTAGTTAAATAAACTTTTGTGTACATTCTTGCAAGTTGATTCTGGTCTGCTTGTAAATCAATGTAAATTTAATGATTCGATCTCAGCTCCAGGCTAAGAAAGAGTTATTTTTGTGTGGCCATGAAAATTATCCTTTCCGATAATTGATAGACAATCAATACTGAGTGTTCGCTGGATGAACAGATAAATTGATTGTAATATTAATTCAGCTACATCAAGTTGATTCTATAAACCGATCCAAATGTCAAAATGAGTTATTAATTATTCATATTTCCCTTTTAGAGATATTTTGACTGTGGTATATTTTGATAAATAATCTCATCCCTGTTTCTAAAAGATTTCGCTTCAAAGCTATACCTATCTGTGTAATATTATTGTCAATAAGTCATGAGAATAATATTACGCCAATAAGAGAATTAATCATAATTCTCTTATTAAAGCTCATTCCCTGCAGTAAAAAATCAGGAGATGATACAACGAGACTCTTGTATTACGATTTTAATAGTGGAGAATTTTATTCAGACAAATTATCTAGTTATTTGTCATTTATCTAAATTATAACAGTAGTCACACGCGATTGATTCCATTATAAATTTCCTTACATAGTAATGTAGAAATAGGACTGTTTAACTTAATTCCTAGCTCACACATACTCTTTCTCTTACAAATAATGTTAATGTACATGACACTTTAACCCGTGCAGTGAACATTTATCATACCAAATAAGCTACATATATTGGTGTGAGAATCTGGGCACTTTTACTGTTTGTTTGTGCACTGTGGAATGTGCTGACGTTCTAATTGTTTTCATTAGGGTCGACCTAGATCACCAATCACTGGTGTTGGTTGCTATGGTGGCGAAAGTTCACGGGATGTCATAAAGAGACCCTTCCGGGGCAATTTACCATGCATGCGCAACCTGTCGACACCATATAATAAACAGAGTACAGCTAAGCAAATAGTATAACAAAATACTGCTAAACAAACTAGTTAGCGTACTTTCATTGAAACCCCTAAATACTCTTAGCTTAAAATGTAGCTAGCTACTTTTGGCATGTAGCTTGTAATTGACTGTTTGCTTAAATTGCTTAAACCAACTTTCTTGAGATCTGTTCCAAAACCTAGTTAGTTGCCTTCACAGGCAGCACCGTAACAGAGATGGAACCTTGTAAGTGATTGATTTGGAATGCTCTACATTGGAGTGCTTCTCACATACAGTAAGACTCTTGATTGATTTCAATGATGCGTTTGACATTAGCATATTTCTAGGCACCTATGATTCCTTGAAATTCTGCCTATGTTGGCAGCTCACTAGGTTTTGAAATAGAGCTTAAAAGTAGTGCTTACAACCAGAAAACTGTCTCAGTAATTTTCTTATTGCTCACTTTTTCACTTTTCACATAGGGAAAAGAGATTTTGACTGTTAATTGTGATTTTGCCACCACATTTTTTAATAGTCACTCAGTAAAATGTGATTAATGATGTCACTGGGAGAGCAATAGATCAAAAGTGTTACTGTAGTTGGGACTTTCTGTAGAATAGATGAATGCTCCTGCCCCATTTCATTCTCCTTTCACTGATTCTCACTCATGGATCGAAACTGTTATCACTCATTGGGTTAGAGATTGATACTGATGGCTCTGACCTTTAATTTGAGTGTTTGGAGCACACGTCAATCCACTGAGCAGAACATATGTGACGACAACTGACATGAGTTGATTGCATGTGTGCTTGTGAAATCTACAGCTAGCTTGTCTTGTTGTATTTGAGTGGTTTCTCACGCTGCCCCACTATCTTTGCCACCCTCTGTACATCTCTATGTCTCCCTCCCACAATAAATGTAAGAAAAAGTTAAAACATGAAACATGTTTCATTGGTGATAAAGTGGCAAAGAACACAACACCAGTTGACCGCATTCAAAAGCGAGAGTGGCATGACGGCTTGCCAAATGTCAGCATGATTAATCCAACCTTTACAGCCAGCTCTGCTGCATGCTAGCTCATGTCTTCGAATTAATGATCACATCTATCAAATTGTTTTGGAATAATGAATGTCTCTGGACTGCCACATAGCCCCATGTGAGAGTCTATAAATTCACTCATTAAAAACAAGTTATAGTGTATTTACAATGTGGTTGACACCATAGTGGGGAAAAATTGCACATTTTATTTGTTGAGAATTTGCCAACGTTTTGCTTGTTAAAACTTGACGCTTACCCAATATCACACTCACAAAAGTGCTGTGGCATGAAATATCAGCATGCTGTGAGTCGGCTGCTGGTAATCATATCTGTGCTTATATTCAGAACAACAGTGTGATATTGCTTGTATACAACAATTTTATAAACAAGAAGTTATTGTAAAGGTTATTTTGTCTATTTTTGCTCCACTAGCAAAAATAATTCCTGAAGAACCCTTGCCTGCCACCAAGTAACACATAGACCAGTGGTTCTCAATAAGGGGGTCCGTGGCACTAGTTTCCCCTCCATCTTGAAGGTTTATGTAGCCTCCATATTGGCTCACCACGATGCAGTGGACTGTACGAAAAAGCACAACCTAATCATCAGTTCCCTTAGAGGCGCCCAGGGCTGAACCCTCACAGGCCATGCCTGTTCCCCTCATGGGGTCTCTCCATGGTCCTTTCAGGCCTTCAGAGACCCCGCTTTGATCCACTAGAATCAGTCGAGCTCAGAGCCCTCTTCTGATCACACTCGCTTCCATCAAGAGGTTGGACCTGCAAGCGACTGGGCAACACCCAATACCTTTACGAGATTTTACAATCTTAGGGTTAAGTCGGTCTCGTCCCGTGTTCTCTCAGGTCTGAGCATGTAGAAATCGGGAATGCAGAATGTCTGAACGGGAGTTCCGCTTGCACATAGCACCTTTCCCCTCCACTGTGGTGATCATGTGCACTCTTTTCGGCCAGTCCACTAAACTTGTGCTCCCTGGATGTTCTTCCTCCCTAGCCCTCTGGTCCATGAATTCAGCAGAGGAATTCCCCGACCAGACCCACTACAGGTTCTAAAATTATTCTATACTGGAATATGTGCTCCACAGGATGGGGCTTTGTGGACTAATCCCCCTGTGTGTATTTTCCGTGGTATGGTCCCCCTACTGGCAGGCCCGCTTCTCCTTTGGGCAGTCCCTGCTGCCCCCCGGTCGCCGTGTTTGTAGCAACTCCTCCCTCACAGCAGGTAGGATCTACCACTGCGCCATTTCCAAATGTGGCCTGAAAACCCATGAGATGTATTTCGCCACACTTTACCTGGGCAGGTGGTGGTCTCCACAGGGTCTTTTCCCCCTGAAAGAATAGGAGTTGAAAAGAACACCTTCCCCAATGTGTGTGATAGCGTTAAAATGGCCCCAGCCTCTTTAACTCTAGGCGAGAAACATAGAGAGAGAAAAGGTGCAGCTAGCGCGGCCTGCTCCCATGCATGGCTTTGTTCCCCCCCCTCCGGGAACCTAAAAAGTTTCTGAAGATTTTTATGGGCCATTGGGGAAGGGTACATGCAGTCTGACGCAGCCTGTTGCTTTGGCACGCAATTGCAATCGCACCTGCTTCAGCAGCTCAAGTACACGGTTCAGCGCATGGCGTGATAGAAGGGGAACGTCTAGGTTACTGTTGTAATCTCTGTTCCCTGATGGAGGGAACGAGACATTGTGTCCCCCTGGCCACGATGTTGAACCGAGCCACTGCAATGGCCGAACCTTATTCTCGGATTCTCAGTGCAAAACCTGAATGAACAGATGCATGATTCCCTACTTTATACCCGTATGTCTGGGGGAGGGACATGCAAATTTGCAAATCCCCTAGTGTCGCTTCATTCGACACAACGTCTCATTCCCTCCATCAGGGAACGAGGTTATAATAGTAACCTAGATGTTTTGTGGCTCGTTGCGTAGCACAGATTTAAGGAATTAATTTTACCTGCTGCTATTGAGATGTGTGAGGTAATGATTAGAACCGATGCAGCAAACAAGTACAATTCCTCTGTCCAATGACATAGTAAGCAGTATAACCGAAGTCATTGCCCCTGATATAAAAAGCCAACTAACTGAAAGACTATGAGTCAACTAATCGCTTTATTAACTAATTGCTAATGTAGCTCAGCTGCTGGTTTTTGTGAGGTATCTTGGGCAGAAAATATTTTTGAAGAGTTTTTATTTTGTCAAGAAGTTTCAGGCAGAACAACTGGGGAGGAGATTTTCAACTTATTGAATAATTGTATGATTGAGAATGGACTGGACTGGGGAAAATGCATTTCAGTCTGCACTGATGGTGCTGCATGCATGATTGGTCGGATGAGTGGGGTAATAGTAAGAATAAGGAAGGAAAACCCCAATATCACAGCTACTCATTGCATGCTGCACATGCAGGCCCTTGCCTCCAGAGCCATGGAGCCAAATCTGCATTCTGTGTTCACAGCAGTTATCACTGTTGCCAATTATGTCAAATAACAACCACTGAAATTTTTTTGGGAAACTATGCTCCGTGATGGGAGCTGAACAAGATATATTGCTGATTCATTCAGAGGATTGATGATTGTTTGATGAAAGTACTTCACTGAGTTTTCAGATGTGGAATGGCTTGTGGAATGAAATATGCTTCAGTGCTTGAAGTAAGTGACAAGATCAGCACATTTATAAGAAAACCACTCTGTGGAGAACGGGATTTCAGTCTGGAATCACAGAAATGTTCCCACTGTTGACAACATACAGTATTTGAATAAAAACGGTCAACATCATTGTTCATATTTTAGCATTGCACTACCATTTTACTATTTACTTGGAAGACATTAACATGGAAAATGTTAAACATGACCCATTTAACCCGGCTGTAATAAGCACTTGCAAGCTCTTGGCAAAGCTGTGGAGGTACTAACGGAACTGTCCGTTGAAGCAAAATATGCTTTGTGGAGGAAGAGATGCTGGATTTCTGGAGCAGTATTAGAACAGTATACACAGAACTTGCCAAGACAATCCTGCAAATTGTGTTGCTGTTTCAAACAACGCATCATTTTTGCTATTACAGAAATCAAATTGAAGTATTAGGCCAGACTGAAACTGGAAAATGACATGAGGGTTTGAATTTTTATTATCAAACCAAGGCTAAATTTACTCTGCAGTGCAAAGCAGTCTCATTAATTAAAATGTAGGCCCCCTTTTATTTGAGTAGCATGTTGTATTTTAAAAAAAATTAAAAAAGAGGTCAACAGAGAAACAGTCCCTCAAAAAGGGGTTCATCAAAAATGTTTGAGAACCATTTACATAGACTGACAGCCTGTCTGGAATGCCACTAAAATAGTCAAGCCAAGTGATTTAAATAGTAAAAAGTGACGAGGAGGAAGAGGGCTGGATCATTCTAATAAGCAGGGAGAGGGATAAAGACGAGTGTGAGGTGCCAGTTTGGGGGAGTGAGAGATGCACACAGCCACGTTGCATACATGTCTGCGTTTTATCATTAAACTTTACGTTGAATTCCCACCTCTTCCTTACCCTGTTGCATTGGTGCTGAAACCCAGGAGGGAGGAGAGATGCACTTTCGTGAAGTCCTCGACACTGCCATCCACCAGTGGAGCAGCCGGGGCCATCTGCCTGGGGACGGAGGGGTTGTCGGCCGGCAAAAGCAGGAGGAACCACTGCCATCCACAGAAGAAGGGGAGGGGTGGTTTTGTCTGCCAGGGGCTGGAGGACTCACAGCCATCCACCGGGGGAAGAGCAAGATGGCATCCGCCAGAGGAGCAATTGAGAACCGGCCGACAGCGTGTCCGCGAGCCGGTGAGCAAGTGCTTCTCACTCTCTCCTCTCTTTCTCTCTGTCGCTCTGCCTCGCTCTTTCCCACTCCCCTTTCCCTCCCTTCATCTCTCCCAGGGATCCCAAAGGCGGGGAAGACCTGTCAGCAGGCATGGCCCGATGGGCAATGCCCACTTCCAGGAAGATATTTTAAAGATAATTTTGTAAAAATTAAAATAACTTTAAAGATTTTTATTGTAAAGGGTTTAAACAATGTTTTCCATGATTGTTCAATGAACCTTAAACAATTAATTATCATGCACCTGGGGAACAGTCATTAACAGCTTACAGACGGTAGGCAATTACGGTCACAATTATAAAAACTTAGGACACTAAAGAGAACTTTCTACTGACTCTGAAAAACATAAAAAGATAGATGCCCAGGGTCCCTGCTCATCTGTGTGAACATGCTTTGGGCATGCTGCATGAGGTCTGCAGATGTGGTCTAAGCAATAAATTGCAATATCTGTACTGTGAGACGCATAAGACAGCACTACAGGGAGACAGGAAAGACAGCTGATCATCCTCGCAGTGGAGGACCACGTGTAACAACACCTGCACAGGACCGGTACATCCGAATATAACACCTGTGGGACAGCTAAAAAACAACTGCCCGAGTTACACCAGGAATGCACAATCTTTCCATCAGTGCTCAGTCTGTCCTCAATAGGCTGAGAGAATCTGGACCGAGGGCTTATAGGCCTGTTGTAAGGCAGGTCCTTTCCAGATATTACCAGCATCAACGTCACCTATGGGCACAAACCCACCTTCGCTGGACCAGACAGGACTGGCAAAACATGCTCTTCACTGATGAGTCATGGTTTTGTCTCACCAGGGGTGATGGTCAGACTCGTGTTTATCATTGAAGGAATGAACGATACACAGAGGCCTGTCAAGGTCTTGAGCGGTGTGTCACAACATCATCGGACTGAGCTTGTTGTCATTGCATTTCAATGCTGTGCGTTACAGGGAAGACATCCTCCTCTCTCATATGGTATCCTTCCTGCAGGCTCATCCTGACATAACCCTCCAGCATGACAATGCCACCAGCCATACATCATGTGTGATTTCCTGCAAAACAGGTATGTCAGTGTTTTGCCATGGCCAGCGAAGAGCCCGGATCTCAGTCCTATTTAGCACATCTTGGACCTGTTAAATTGGAGGTTGAGGGCTAGGGTGTATACTGACTGATACCCCCCCCACCCCCAATACTGATTGGATGCTGTCTCTGAGTGTGCATCAGTTTCCTCCATCAAGATGTTCGCTGCTGTCTGAGTGGATTCTGAAGTAAGTAATTGATACAATGTACTTATTATGTACATGTTGTTGCATTGTAATTACATTTAAAGTACTTTCATTTAATTACATTTGTAGTTATACTATAAACTTTACCCCTAACCCTAACACAACCCTTACCCCTAAACCTAACTCGAACCCCTAATCCTAACTCTATCCCTACACTTACTCCTAAACCTACCCGTACATCAACCTCAGTAGCAGCAAATGTGGGCATTTTGCAGAACAACATATACATAGTTACACAGTAAATACATAGTCTTGTACTTATTTAATGTTAGTACATAGTAGTTAAGGCCACCTAATATAACGTGTGACCATTTTTGTAATACAGGAACTACACAAATATTCAATTGATATGTATTTACATAAATATCCCTAAATAACCCTAATGTACTGTTTACAAGCACAGTATTTGCTGATGACTTTATATCGTCAGAAGGCATTGGAGTCGGAAAATACTTCTGTGCTGCGTCCCAATTCGCATACTATCCGTCCTAAATAGTATTCGAAAATAGAATTAGTACGTCCCAAATCGTAGTATGTTGAAATGAGTGTTCCAAAGATACCCGGATGGTCTACTATTTCCGGTCAGAATCCAAAGTGCAGATCGATGCACACTCTAACGGCTAATATTGCCCACAACCCATTGCGTGCGGGAGGGAGGAGCTTTGAGATGATGCAAACATGGCGGCCGGATGCGGCAGCGGAGATGCGCCCTCAGTTTTTAAGTGTAAGAACTTAAACGTTTAGCGCTAATTAAAGTTATATTTTATTGTCTCATAATATTAATGGATTTGTGTTGTGCAAAAAAAGTACCGTGTTTATCTTGTAGGGTCCGATGAAGACACTGAGCGCCTCATTAACTGGCGCATTGCCAACGACGCCCTTTTCACAGGGAAGAGAAACACGGCTATCAAAGGTTTTGAGTTTATATTGGACATATAAGAATGAATGGAATGTAGAATGTTTGTTTAACTGTCGCGGTGTTCCACGTTCTCTTCCATTGCATGACGTCTTCGTAGTATGTCCCAGAACGTGCATACTCTTTTGCTACACACTCAAAAGTATGTACTTTTTCTTCAAAAAAAGAGTACATACTTTTAGGTCATAGTATAAGTAGGCGAATTGGGACGCAGCCCTGGTGAAGATTCTCTTAATTTGTTGCTTAAAGGTATTATGGTCTTAGTTGTTTAATATTGTTCTGTGGTTCAAAAGATCTTAATTTTACACAGAATATTTTGAGCCTGTCCCAAACTTAAAGGGATAGTTTACTCAAAAATAAAATCTCTCTCATTTACTGACCCTCATGTCATACCAGATGTGACATTTTTCTCAAGTATGCAAGATTTTTAGAATAATATCTCAGTTCTGTTGGTCCATACAATGCAAGTGAAAGGTAACCAAAAGTTTAAAACTCCAAAAAGCACATAATGGCAGCATAAAAGTTATCCATAAGACTCCAGTGGTTTAATCCATGAACTGAAGAGAAAAAAAACACTGACTTACCATTTATGTAATTCGTTTGGAATAATATGCAACAATGCAGCAATCTTTGTGACAACTGTGCTATAAACAATCTAAACGCAGCGCAAAGAATGAACCAGAGCTTCTTTTGAACTTGACATGATGTTTAAAATGTACCGGTCCTGTGCAAGATGCTGAAGAAAAAGCGAGAGGCAGTGCAAATGTCAAAGACATTCATCCAGCATGTGTTTAAACAATGGGAAAACAGAACAGAGCACACAAAAACACGATGGTGTGAACATCTGTTCACGCGTGTCTGTGAGTGAGAGCTTGTGTGCAAAACAAGTACGGTAAGCCTGTGTATTTTTTCAGTCGGGTTATCGGGGTCTGGGTCGGGTTGCAGACCTCTAGCAGAATTGCAACATTTCTAATTTCTTAAATGTTCTACAAATTCCTCATCACTTGCATGTTATTTGTGAAACAGAGTTACCCAAAAGTGTTTTAAAGACAGGTGGCTTTATAAGGTTTTAACATTGAAAGATGTGCTACACTAATGCAGTTATAGACAATTTATCCTTTTGCTGTCAAATGTGTAAGGAAAAATAAAATCAAGACACCTAAAATTACACAGTTTTATTATTAAGTTAACATGGCTTAAAAAAAATAAGCTAATACAAAGCATATTCATGATTTCAAAAGCATATGTGTATATATATATATATATATATATATATATATATATATATATATATATATATTAAGTTGTATAAATATATTAATTAAGAGTGCAGAACTTTACATTTTGAGTTATGGTTAATAAAAATAAACATTAGTATTTGCATATTTACATTTACATTTATTCATTTGGCTGACGCTTTTATCCAAAGCCACTTACAAAAGAGGAAAACATAAGCAAATCATCTTAAGGAGACATTTGTACGAAAGTGCCATACTACAAAGTTTTACTAGCATTAGAATAGCATTCAAAACAGATTTAAGTGCAACAAGAATTTAATTTTTAATTTAATTTTTTTTTAATAGTGACTGGTTAAGTGCTCTTGGAAAAGATGTTTTTAGCCGTTTTTTGAAGACAGAGAGTGAGTCAGCTTCGCGGATGGAGTTGGGAAGGTCATTCCACCAACGTGGTATGTTGAAACTGAGAGTCCGGGAAAGTGTTTTGGTGCCTCTTTGTGTTGGTACAACAAGGCGACATTCCTTAGCCGACCACATGCTTCTGGCAGGAGTGCAGATCTGCATAAATTATTTGAGGTATGCCGGAGCAGACCCAGTGATTGTTTTGTATGTCAGCATCAGAGTCTTGAATTTAATACGTGCATCATTTGCAGAGGTCTAATTGCATCTAATTGGCCTGCAATGAGAGAGTTACAGTAGTCCAGTCTAGTTATGACAAGTGACTGAACAAGCAGTTGTGTGGCATGTTCAGAGAGGAAGGGTCTTATTTTCCTGATATTGTAGAGTGTAATTCTACATGATCTTGCAGTCTTTGAGATGTGGTCTGTGAAATTTAGCTTGTTATCGATGGCTACCCCTAGATTTCTGACTGTTGGAAGGCGATACTGTAGTTGAACCCAGCTGTACGGTGATGTTGTGTTCATCAGCAGGGTTGGCTGGAAAGACAAGGAGTTCAGTCTTGACTGGGTTGAGGACTGAGTTGCAGGTGGTGTTCCTTCATCCAGGACGAGATGTCTGCCAGACACCAGCGATTCTCATTACTGATGGGCTGAAAAGACAAGTAAAGTTGCGTGTCATCAGCATAGCAGTGGTAAGAGAAACCATGTGACTGAATGATGGGTCCCAGTGATGTTTCGTATATGGGGAAGAGAAGTGGCCCAAGCACTGATCCCTGAGGTACCCAGTAAGTAACTGATGTGGCTTGGATACCTCACCTCTCCAGGCTACATTGAAGGACCTATCTGAGAGATAGGAGGTCAACCAGTCAAGCACAGTTTCTCTGATGCCAAGAGTAGAGAGGGTGGAAAGTAGGATCTGATGGTTGACTGTGTCAAAGGCTGCAGAATGGTCCAGCAGAATCAGATCAGATGAATAGATCAGTTGGATTCAGCTTTTTGCCTGTCTCAGTGACTCTTTGACAGACAGCAGGGCAGTCTCAGTGGAGTGTCCACTTTTGAAGACTGATTGTCATCCAGCAGCTTTTTCTGTGAGATGTAGGCAGAGATCTGATTGAAAACTGGCCTTTCAAGTGTTTTTGCCTAGAATGGGATGAGAGAGACTGGTCTGTAGTGTTCTATCTGTGTGGGGTTAAGCGCAGGTTTTTTCAGCAGTGGGGTTACTCGAGCCTGCTTAAATGTAGTGGGAAAAGTGGCTGTAAGTAGAGATTTGTTAATTATGTGTGTGAGTGCAGGTAAGATGGATGGAGAGATGGCCTGGACAAGGTGTGATGGAATGGGGTCAAGGGAACAGGTGGTGGGGTGGTTGGAGAGGAGGAGTTTAGATACCTCAGTGTCAGTAAGATGAGAGAACATAGATAAATAATGGTTGCGTACAGGACCCAGGTGATTGACAGGGTGTGGTGTAGTGAATGTATTGCTGATGGTTGTAACCTTATTTGTAAAAAATGTTGCAAAGATATCTGCTGTCAGTGATGTGTCAGGTGGTGGAGGGAGAGGACAGAGAAGTGTGTTGAATGTTCTAATTAAACTATGAGTGTCTGTGGTGCTGTTGATCTTATTGTGAATCATTTGTTCCCTTTTCTTCTCATTTCACCACATGCCCGAGGGGCTGCGGTAACCACATTCTCATAAAAAGAGTGGAGCCCCCTCAACGTGGCACCTCCATCTTCACTCCGCCACAAGGCCCCACCCACCAGTACGTCCAACATGATTGTCCCCTTGGTCCCCCTCGCCCAGAGCTTGGAGGCATGGCTTGCCCTCCCAAACCCATCGCGATGGCTGACCAGGACCATCCAACATAAGATGTTACATTTCCATTCTTTAGTGCCAATCATCAGACATTTTGGTGACTGCATTTTTATTTTATTTTTGGGGGGATTTTCTTCCCTTTTCTCCCCAATTAATAATAAAACTGTATAAAATTAATAAACCCTATTCCCTGCCCATAGCTGCCATCACTAGGGCCTATTAGGAAGGAAATGTCTGTATGAAGTACAGTTTGACATTCTTGAACTACTTGAAATGGAATGTGACTTGTTTATTGTGAGCACTGCAGCCAAGTTTTGATAGAATTTCCGTCTTTGATGTGTCCCATTATTAAGTAATTCAAACAAGGCCATTTTCATTATGAGATCTAATCTCATTAAAATTGTTACCCATGTTATTACCCTTTTGTTGGTTTCAGTCTTTTTCTGATGACAGTGTATATAAATTACCCAAAATCTAGGAAGTCATAGCAATTTTGTCTGGACGGATGATGAGGTTTCTTTATCACTACAATTACTTTGCTGGAGAAGCATCAATAAACTCAAAATTTTGAGCAGCACAAACACAGTCCTGTTGTCCGACATTGTAGTTTTGAATGTCTCACGAAGATGCTTATAGACTGAACACGTAATACACGAGCGCATGACATCATCATTTTCACAAATTTGCGTTTTTGTATGTTTACACAGAGCCAATAACAGCATTGTTTTCAAAAACTTGCACTTTGAAACCCGTTTTCAAACTAGCAAAAAAACTAGCATGGACTAGGCAGCGCCAGCCGCAGCCTTTTCTCTCTATGTTTTCTCTCCACAGATTATTTGATTCAGCTGGGGCCATCTAACGTTACTATACCTGCCGGAGAAGGTGTTCTTTTCCTTTCCTATTCTTTCAGGGGAAAACCACATAGAGCTCTACCCAAGGGAGATGAGGGTCTGCCGACAGGGAGACCATACCATGGAAAACACATCACAGGGTGATACCAGAATAACTGGCACATGTGGAGCACCTACCTCAGTTCACTGCATGTTAGCTCACGAACTGGGTCTGGCTGTGAATCCCTCTGCCAGACTCAAAAGCCAGAGTGATAGGGAGGAAAGACATCCAGGGTTCACGGGTTTGTGAACTTGCATGGGAGAAGCAGCGGACGTCTTCGCATCACGGAGGGGGAAAGGCACTATACACAAGAGATACACCAGGCCAGCTGTTCCATATTCCAAACTTACCTGTTTGTACCTGACAAAATACGGGACAAAACTGGCTCAACCCGGAGACTGTAAAATCTCACAAAGGTATTGGGTGTTGCTTAGCCAACTGCCCTGCAGATGTCTGCTACAGAGGTGTCATTGGACCGTGACCACGAGGATGCCATACTCCTTGTAGAGTGTGCTCGTATTCCCAAAGGGGCAGGCACAGCCTGGGCCTGGTATGCCAAAGTGATGGCATCCACAATCCAGTGGGCAAGCCTCTGTTTGGAGATGTTCCTCTGTCTGCCATAGCAGACAAAGAACTGCTCAGAGCGTCTAAAGCTCTGTGTGCAATCCAAGTATATGCGCAAAGCAAGCACTAGACACAGCAATGCCAAGGCTGGGTCTGCCTCCTCCTGGGGCAGCGCTTGCAGGCTCACCACCAGATCCTTGAAGAGGGTCGAGGGAACCTTGGGCACATAGCCTGGCCAGAGTCTTAGGATCACGTGAGAATCTACTGGACCGGACTTCACACAAGTATCGCTGACAGAGAACGCCTCCAGGTCCCCAACCCACATGGAGGTGAGTGCAATCAGGAGGGCCATCTTCAAAGAGAGGGCTTTCAGCTCAACTGACTCTAGCAGCACGAACAGGACTCTCTGAAGGCCCAGGAGGACCATGGAGAGATCCCATGAGGGGAATACCAGAGTGGTCAGTGGGTGGATACCCGGTGAGCAAAAAGGTCCAACTTTGCTTTGCCAAATCGACTCCAAATCAGTTTGACCATCTGGGGGTGGAGTCTCCACTCTCCACTATGTGTCGCCAGCCATGACAGCGCATCCGCTGTGGTGTTGAAGCTGCCTGGGATATGAGTGGGCCGCAGCGACCTCAGTCACCGCTGACTCCAAAGGAGGAGATGGCGGGCAATTTGCGACATGCCAAGAGAACGTAAGCCACCTTGGAAATTTATATATACTACCGTTGCTGTGTTGTCCGTCACCTTGTGCAACATAAAACAGGAGGGAACACATGATTTACCTCCCGGCCCTCCACTGGGGGATGGAGTGGTCTGGATACATGCTTGAGGGTTCCGGCGGACATCTTAGGGGCGCTTGGGAGCCTTCTGGGTCCTCGTGCCAGGCCGTGAGGTGGGGGGCGTCAGATTTCTGCAGACACACAACCGCTAGGCTCTGGAGAAAAAATCTGAATGAGTGGTTGCAGCCAGCTCCTTTTATACCCATATGTCCTGGAGTGGCATATCAATTCCACTCGTGAATTCTCATTGGCCTTTTCTCAAAGATCAGAGGTGTTTGGGGCTCCCAAGAGAGACCCCTAGTATCACTACATCAACACAATGTCGAGTGAGTGACAGAAGGTGAATCGAGGTTACAGGGAGGCACTTTCAATGGAAGTGAAGAGGGACAATTTTTGGTGGCTTTAAAAGTTGAAATGGAAAGGTTATAATTTTATACAATGATTTGCATTGAGTCTTCTGTCAAAATGTATGTATTATAGGAGCTTTAAAGTTGTTTAAATTGTAATTTTTACAGTTGTTTTAGGGTTTGTTGACATTACATCTTTATGGCAACAACGTTGTAAAATAGGCAATAATGCCACAAATGCTTTAGATTGAGCTTAATTTATATCGAACCTGGAATATTCCTTTAGATATGGTTACTAACATTAAGTTTCTCAAGGCCATTTAGTGTTATCACTACATCTCTAGGCATTTTTACGTTTAACGAAGGCGAATTTTAAAAGTTTCAAATTGTATAATATATTATGTATCAAAAATAATATGAATTTGACGTCCATTTTTTTCAGTTATGTTAGTACCGGTTTGTATTTTTATTTCTGTTAATTAATAACATTAATAACAGTGGCATCATATACTGTATATAAGAACATTCCCTCCATAGCCACATTGAATAAATCTAGACTCAGCATTAGTGCTCTTCTTTATGTCTCACAGAGTCTGACAGTAATTCATTGACCATATTCAATTAAAAAGTCGTTGTGTCAGCTCATGGACGATACAATGGGCTGCTTAATTTTCCTGCTATAATTTTATAATCATATAGGATCCTTTTACTGTGGTGCTCATAAGCCTATAAAAGTGCAGAATTATAGATGGATGTCACATCCAATAAATGGTAAAAGAAGCCACATTGCCCCTTCATTGACATTACAATCTATCTCATCAAAGTCATTGCATCTCACCCCCAATGCTTGTAAATTTGAACATATTCATTGGATCTGCAACACAGTAATTTCCTTTGTGAATATATCACTTGGGTATCTCACACCTACAGTACAGATGTGAACTGCAGAAGTGGAGAGGATAAATAATCCACAAACTTCAAAACATACACATAAGATCTCTTAACTTCCCAAAGGATATGCTATTCACAGAAATGCTGTGTGTAAAAAGAACTTTACAATTTTTATAATGCCTCCTCATTTCTGAATCTCTAATGGAGGTCATGCAGCCCTGGAACAAAATTAGTTGAAAAGTGTGAGCTCTCTAGATCTTTTCTGTTTTTTTTTCTTTCTCTCTGCCATGTTGGTACACAAATCCATCCAATTAAGGGCTCTTAATGTTGTTCTCATTAGGGTCAGGAAACGGTAGATTCAGAGTTCTGTCACAACCCTGCGTTGTTAGATGGCTGGTTCCATCCATGACCCACTATGTTTTTACATGCAGTAAGGCACTGTATTTCTCAATAGACAACCCATTCTCACTCAAATACATCAAATACTGATGCTTGTGCAAGAGTCCCGTGCATCAAAATACAGATAACAAAAACAGCCTTCAGGTCTGTTCTCTTATGCGGCTGCAACATTATCACATAGGAGGTTGGCATGTTGTTTCTGATAGTTCCAGTACACTAGGATCGGCCACATAATACAGACTCACTGACAAGCAGTATTTCCTTTCAGACATGTTTGCATTGGCTCCAGAGTGTTTACCTTCGACTATGGCAGGATCGGAAGCAAGTCTGTCAGAGTCAGATACTGAGATGAAACCCCCAAGTAATCCTGATTGCATTTGGAGGTTGCATTGTTTTCCTCTAATATTAAAATTTTCATCACTGTTGGCTAGGTTTGGGATTTGGACTGGGGAGTAAAGTTTATAAAACATGCATTCATCTTCACTAGGGTTGCAGCGGTATACCGGTTATCATACCATGTACATTTGCTTATCTACGGTATTGAGAAAAAAATGCAATCGGTCAAAGAATCTTACATGCGCGTGCGCATCTCCTTTCCATGTTGTCTACCTGTCAGACTCATCAACTTGCGTCTCACACACACACACACACACACACATGCAACGGAGAAAATGTCAGAGAGAAGCGAGGCGAGGGGGTCTGACATGAGTGTGTGTGCTGTGTGAGTTAAAGCAGTGTTTCTCAACTGGTCTATTCGGACTGGGTTACAGACAGCAGGGAAAGAACAATGCCATGGTTCTCCTATTGAAAATATTTTGGCGGCTGCCCAAGTGATATACTATTTAGGACTGCCGAGGCAGATTTATTGATAATCTCGCAAACAGCTAAAGCAGACATGGGCAACATACGGCCCGCAGTCTGGATCAGGCCCTCCACATGGTTTAATGTGGCCCGCAGCTCATTTATCATAAAAGCAGCACAAACACTTTTTTTATTGGATATTTCAGTTAACTTTCATTGGGACCTAATGTGTCTCCACAAGTGTTTAACTTGATCAGGGTTGCCAGATAAGAGACGCAACACACCCAGTTTGAGATTTATACTTGCGCAAATTGGAAATATTCCGCCTAATACTTATTTTGTGCAATCTGGCAACCATGCACGTCTCGCTTTCTCCTTTGTACAAATTTAGCGATCTGTAAAAGTGTTATACGGCAAAAGGAAAAGTGTTATACGGCAACTCTGTGTCCATTCTTGAGGCTGCTTGTGATGTTTGGTGCTACTTTGCAGGTAAACCTTCTCAATGATTAAATTAATTATAGTTAATCTAACTCTTGCAGTATTCATTTATCATAGTCATGCAGACTGTGTTATTCAGGTGTATGCTGAAAGTCAAACGTTGACATCAACAACATAAACAATGTCACTTGATGCATGTCCTTGTACTGGAAAACCATGAATAAAACTATGCAACATAAAAGGAAATGCAACCCAGGATACATTAAATACAGGTTACGTTTAATCTATGGCAGGTCGCCACTTGATTTCTATTGTAAAATCTGTCCAGAAGCAAAACCAGTTAAAGGTACAGACAGGAGCCGTCTACAATATATGTTAATTATTAATAATCATAGGACATTACTTTAAAAGCTCACACAGCTGGTGTTATTTTTCATTTAGTAGTTCATTTAACATGTAAACTAACATGATTTAGTTATATAACATGTTATAGTTAAATTTTTATCATGTTTATAATTCGATTTATTATTATAATTCTGTTAGCTTTCTTATTTTTTCTATTTATTTTTTTTCAAAAGGGAGACTTTTTTTTACACATACTTCTATAAAATAAATGGTTTCAATTATAATAAAGTGTTTGCTCAAAAATAAATAAATAAATAACCCTTCTGTTTTCACTGATAATAGATACCGTGATATTTTCGGAGACGGTTATCATACCGTGAAAATCTCATACCGTTGCAACCCTAATCTTCACTGTATTCCAGCCTGAACAGCTGAAAACAACTCGCTTCACAACTTGCTTTTGGTGCCCCTCTGTCGACATTACACCAGGAAAATGGAGCTCATTTGTGCCCACATGCCCAGCAACACTTACCACTTTGGCCACTGTGGGCAGTGTTTCGATTTTCAATAAGGACAGACTGATTTTAACAAAATAAATGTCAGCCTACTTACCAATTTCACTGTAAGGTCAGTTTGGTGGCCAGCAAGTGCATTGCTTTCACTGAGAATCCTGTGGCTTGGACAGCCTGCTGCAAAAGGCATCAGGATTTTAATTAGTGTAAAATTATATGTCAGGTCACAATTTTGTCATCATGACATGATATGTTGGAATGTGATTTTCATTTAATTAAAGCTCAGCAACATGCATTCACAGTGGTTAATGTTTAATCAGCAACATTTATTGGTTTGCAGTGCTTAATGATTAATCCATTGTTTCCTGTACACATTCTGCTCTGCTGAAATGACCTGTTTTGTTCCAGGTGTATTCCAAGATCACAGATCACTTTGTGTACAGAACAAACCCAAATTTAAGTCTTTATTCAATGCTTAGGGTATTTATAAGCTTACATTTTTTACATTGCTGAGATTTGGTTAGGTTTAGGAATAGGGTTGCGGAAGGTATGAAGTTAAATCAGTAGCAAAACTCGAGAGTTTGCATAGTTGGATTTGAGAACTTGTACAATAAATATTTGTACTCTAAGTTGAAATTTGATGCATTGAATGTTGCAGTATGGACTCACAGACAGCACAATTCACATTTGCAGATAAGTGGTCACAAATGTGTAAATTTATATTCACATAAATACAAATACAGGCACAAACTTGTATTACACATTAACTTTTGTACTTTTTTTTTCATTTGTGCAGTACAACCATGAAAGCAGTTCTATGGAAAGGAGGATGCTTGTTTAATGAAGAAATAAACGAAATACACACAAACATAAACACACAGAGTAGCTGCATGTCAGTCTCTCTCTCTCTCTCTCTCAAACCATCATCACCGGCCGCCTTTATCACTTGCGTGCCCCCATAAGGCTGGGCGGGAGGAGGAGGGCGGGGCCACTCCAGCCTGGCCCCGCCCTCCTCTGCTCTACACTCCTCCTGGCATTGCCTCAGGCCGGGGAGCCCCCAGCATGACATACATCCCCCTCCCTCCTCTCCTGGGGGATGTGCCTTTTGCTCTGTCTGCCGGTGGGTCATACCTGCCTTGCTCAACCTGGGAGGAGGCACGAGGGTGCGCCATCTCTGATGCGCAGTCACGTAGTCCCCATTCACTCCTCCACTGTCTCAGGCAGATGGCATCCACTCCTCCCCGGGCGGACCAGATTTAGACCGAACCCCAGCGGACAGAACGGCCCTCCGCATTCTCGGTGACCCGTGGGGACTCTCATGCACCCCTGGCAGTGGCCCTACCGCTCCAGAGTGGTCGCCGCGGATGGTGGTCCTCTTGACCCCTCCTCGTTTCTGGGGGACAGCAGGGCACTCCTCCGCCCCTGGCATCGGCTCCATCGTTCCTGCCTGTCGGGGTGCCCAGTCCCCACTCGCCTCGCAGACTCCGGCTATTCCTTGCATCTGGGCGGTTGGGCTACTCTGTCCCACGGCGGATGGCAGAGGCGTTCCCCTGGGTGGACGGCAGTGTCGAGGACTCCGCGATGGGCATCCCTCCTCCTTCCCGGGATTCAGCACCAATGTAAAGCAATGTAAAGAAAGGAGGAGGCGAGAACCAGCTTGACAATATAAATAATAGTTTAATGAAGAAATAAACGAGAGAAGATGCATGTCATTCTCTCTCTCTCTCTCCCATCAGGCAGATTGGGGCCAGGCGTGTGTTGATCCAGCCCGGCCCACCCTCTTCCGCTCTACAAACCACAAATCGGCACTTACAACCTCTCAAATCTGGCACTGCAACATTAAATATTCATGCCTTGACTTTTGCAATTACTTTTGCGAAAAACCTGTAGCAAAACTCACTTTGGCACTTACATCAGTAAATACTGATGCGAGAGAGCAAGACCAGTGTTTGGGGGGAGGGCCAATGAAGTTGTTTTATTGGTTGATGCCTAGCCAATGAAATGGTAGGTTTTTGTCCGCAATGACGTGAGGCCACAGTGCTATTACGCATCTTTTTGTTAAGGCAAAGCTGAGCTGTCGTCGCGATGGTGGGATCTACCAATCCGAGGGTATTGTTTTAAATAATGAATTAAATAGTATTAAAAAAAGTTTTGTAAAACTCCTACACTTATCAATGTGTTTTCCTTCACTGAAATACTAATGTTTTTCTATCACAGTGAATGAGGTTTATTTTAAGATAATGACTGGCTGACTGTACATTTTCCATTATTTATTGATCATCATTAGTGAACTTGCTTCAGCTAAAGAATAATGATTTATGTTGGTTATTTAGACATCACACTTATGGACAATTACCTGTACAATACTTGGATACCTGGTAAAACTTTGCATTGTCGAGTGGAAAGTCTTCATCAATAATATACTTTAGTATATCAGTGAAGGAAAACTTGGAGTGGGAGTTTTGCAAAACTTTTTTTAATACTATTTAATTATTTATTTAAAAAAATACCCCTGGATTGTTAGATTCCTCCATCGTGATTACTGGCTCTGCTTTGCCCTTGCAAACATTTTCTTTCTTTCTTTCTTTCTTTCTTTCTTTCTTTCTTTCTTTCTTTTTTATTGAAGGAAAAAAAAGATTACATTGATAAAGTGCAACTTTAAATGCAGACTTGTATATTTTTGGTGGGTTTAAAATTTGAAATGTGAAGCTTATAATTTTATAAAACTATGTGCATTGAGTCTTCTGTCTAAATATATGTATTATTTGAGCTTTCAAGTTGTTTAAATTGTAATTTTTACAGTTGATTTAGGGTTTTTTGACATTACATCGGCCGCCTTTATCACTTGCGTGCCCCCATAAGGCTGATTGGGTGCTGGCATGCATTGTTCCAGCCTGGCCCTGCCCTCCTCTGCTCTACACTCCTCCTGGCATTGCCTCAGGCCGGGGAGCCCCTGGCATGACATACATCCCCCTCCCTCCTCTCCTGGGGGATGTGCCTTTTGCTCTGTCTGCCGGTGGGTCATCCCTGCCTTGCTCAACCTGGGAGGAGGCAGGAGGGTGCGCCATCTCTGATGCGCAGTCACGTAGTCCCCATTCACTCCTCCACTGTCTCCACGTACATCTTCACAGTGCCATCACTCAGGAGGCAGGAAAGATCTCATCATAACAAGCAAGAAAATAAATATTTTTTAATAGCTAATATATCTTTTAGCATTTATTAAGAACTTGATTTCCAGCATGAATTCTGCAAATATAGGTCGTTTTTATAGTTCTGTTTCTGTTTGTTTATATAAAATGTTCAGGGAAATAGAATTTGTGAGTGTAGAAGTTGACGAATTAATTGTTTATTAAAGGTTTTACTCAGTAAAAAAACTCCTTCACTTTGCCAATACAAACAGGCATGGGCTGGCACTGTGGCATGACGTCATCACATACAAAAATGTCCCATTTCATTGGCTAGGCATCAACCAATAAAACTACTTCATTGCCCCCTTCTCCACCAAACACGCTCTCTCTCTCTTCCATCAATATTTATACGTTCTCAAATCCAAATATGCAAGTTCTGTGTTTTGCTACTGATTTATCTTTATAGATTGGGGATCAAAAACATTTATATGATACTGTAATTTTAATAAAAGTTTTGTGATTAAATTTACCTGTCTGTTACATGTTTTATTATTATTATTATTATTATTGTTGTTGTTAATGGGTTGATTTTGATTAGGGGATTTTAGAATATCGATATAACCATATAATGAAAAGCAAAATATTTACATGTATAAAAAAGCATATTGCGGTTAAACGTGATCATATCTGAAGATTGACAATGACACCTCCATCATGAGACTGCCCTGACACAGATGCTAGATGCCCGAAACATCTGAGCTGCCAGTTGTGCCAGTGGACCACTATGTACTTCTAGTTCCTGTGCCAGCTGAGATATTGCTATTGAGAATAATGGGAATGCTAACAGATAGCTTTCTCCAGGTATTCTACATCTCATTTGGGTTATTCTGCAGTGAGTGTGCGTCAACCTAAATGGTGAAAAAGAATTAAGTATGGAAAGCAGCAGGGTCGTGTTATGTGGAGGGAGGTTTGATCACTTAATTTTCTTGGAAAGGCTCACACTACATTACATAATTGTTTCAATAAAACAGTGTCACCTTCGGTGAAGATAAAGACCGTTTGTTATACGGCATGATTAATCTTCATGGTTCGATGATGAAAACTGTCCATCAAAACCATAATAATTCTCCCCCATTTGAGCACCATTCTTTGTCTCAAAAAGAGCCAAACTCAGAATAAGCAAATGTGTGGGAGCGATGACAGAATTCCATGGCCCAGCTGGTATCAAATCCTTCATGAACTATAAAAGGTAATTTGCACTGTCAGCCATCTCCAAGCAGCACATTAACTGTGCGATTAAAAACCCATTCTCCCTCTAATTCTGCAGTTAAGCACCTTCTTTTACTTTGTCTTTTCTTCCATTTGAAAATCCTCAAATTCATATGCTGGCATACTGTATATGTCCACTTGGGATAATTATTCAGTTGGCTGCTTGAAATATTTTTATTAAAAGAATGATTATGGTGGGTTTAGGAATGCTGATTGGAATGATTTACAGTTCAGCAGAACAAAGGTGCCATGCAGGCATCTGCATGATTTATGTAAACTGTGTCTAATATTATTTATTAATTGTGTCAATGCTGTTTCCACATCACTGTTAATCATGTAATATCTTGAAAGCACTAAGGGAAGCAAAAAAATAACGTGTGACTATTTGTCCCTGGTGAAAATAGTATCTGCCTCGCAGTGCAGCTATTTTTACCCCAAAAGTCTGGTGAAACAACTGGAATATATGACAAACTAGACAATAGGTGTTGCTGCAGTGGCATGGGGTGTAAAGACGGTGTGAATGTGAACTGTTGTCCTTTCAACATCGGTTCGAAGCTACCTTTTGTCACACTCTTTTTCCCATCTGATTTCCGGTTCCACTCTTAATATTTCCTTTAATACTACTTAAAATAATAGATAAAATTAGTATGACGAATGTCGGGTAGTGCGGAGAAGGGTTTGATCCGGATGCGGGGTCTGTTGATCGCACTGAACTTCTGTTTCAAAGAGTTCTCATCAAAAAATCTTCCATGTGCAGCAATGACAGCTTTGCAGATCATTGGCATTCTAGCTGTCAGTTTGTCAAGATAATCAAGTGACATGTCACCCCATGCTTCCTATAGCACTTGCCATAGATGTGGCTGTCTCGTCGGGCACATCTCATGCACCTTACAGTCTAGCTGATCCCACAAATGCTCAATGTGGTTAAGATCCATGACTCTCTTTTCCAATTATCTGTCGTCCAGTAACTGTGATTCTTTGCCCACTCTAACCATTTTTTCTGTTTTTTTTTTCTGTTTCAAAAGTAGCCATTTCTTTGCAATTCTTCCCATAAGGCCTACACCCATGAGTCTTCTCTTTACTGTTGTACATGAAACTGGTGTTGAGTGGGTAGAATTTAGTGAAGCTGTCAGCTGAGGCCATGTGAGGTGTCTATTTATCAAACTAGAGACTCAGATGTACTTATACTTGTTCTGTTGTACATCTCTTTCTGTCCTTGTTAGAGCTAATTATCCTTTGTCTTTGAAGACAATAGTGTACACATTTGAATGAAATCTTACGTTTTTTGCGATTTCAAGCATTGTATAACCTTCGTTCCTCAAAACAATGATTGGCTAATGAGTTTCTAGAGAAAACTGTTTCTTTTTTTTTACATTTTTGACCTGATATTCAGCTTGAGACAAGCCAGTCTATTGCATACTGTGGCAACACAAAAATAAACACAAAGACAATGTTAAAGGAATAGTTCACCCAAAAATGAAAATTTGCTGATAATTTCCAAGATGTATCTGAGTTTCTTTCTTCATCAAAACAGAATTTAAGATGTTTAGGATTTCATTTCAGGCCTCCTCCTCTAAACAATGCAAGTGAATGTACTAAAAGGTCCAAAATGCATAGGGTGCATCAAAATAATCCACACGACTCCAGTCGACAAATAAAGTTCTTATGAACCCAAACGATTTATTATTTTTAGAAACAAAGCAATACTTATATACTTTTTGACTACAAATGTTGCTCATGAGAGGGATGACGTAAGCTTGTTGGTGAGGTCACTCGTGGCGGAGGAGGCAGGTAACACATCATATAATGGCAAATTATTTTCTAGTACCAAATTAGCATTTTAGCATGATTACTCAAGGATAAGGTGTTGGACTGATGACTGCTGGAAATGGGTCCTGTCTAGATTTGATCAAAAATTACTTTTTTCAAATAGTGATGGTGCTGATTTATTTTTTTACATCAGTACTGTCCTGACTATACTTTGTAATCAGTTGAATGCCAATTAAAGTACCAATTTCCTTCCAAAACAGCAAAATCTGTACATTATTCCAAACATTTGGTTGCCAGTGTATATTGCATCACTGTATTACTAATAATACTGTAGTAATACTGTAGTAACCATGCATTTTGCCAGAAACAATCGTTTTAATGCAATAAACCATTGTGTTACTACATTAATATGTTGTTAATATAGTAATCATGGTTAATTTATGAGATTTCTGTCGATTTACAATGAAATGTAGTAAAACCAAGGTTATTTTTTTCTAAGGTAAGGTTAGGGTTAGGTTTAGGGGTTAACGTGGTGTGTCTGTGTGACTCTAAATAAATACAATAAACACACTGCTATGATGCCCATACAGTACGTTAGTATTTAAATATGGGTGCAAATAGTATCGGACACTATTTGCACCAGGGTACAATTAGTACCTACCATTATTTTCATCAGGGTTGGGGTGCAAATTATACCTACCACTATTTGCATGAGGTGTAAATTGCATATACCATTATTTTCACCAGGGTGCAAATAGCATCTGCCAAAGAATAAACACTATAGATATGTTGCTTAAACAACAACACACCACAGGAGGACTACAAATGTCCCTATTCCATTTTGTCCATACAGTGTTTTGAATACCTTAAATGACTGGTGCATCACTTTTTGATTAATCAGTATCAGACAGAGAGATGAGAGAGCAGACCTGAGCTTTAATTGCCTGATGTCGGAGTTAATCTAGATACAACGAGTCAAATTTCCCTCCTTTTAGGGGAAAGGGCTGTTTGCATTATGGACAGTCATTAAGGAAATGACAGGATCATTCAATATTCAGAAAGAAATTTCCAGAAATAAGCTAGCACCCCATTTAACATAGCTGTTCTATAATGCATATGTTTGGTGCCGTTGTAAAGTCAAGGGGAACAGAATAAGCAAAATTTGCACTTTGAAAAAAAGAGAAATACGACACATACTCACCAAAGAGGAGGGAAGTTGCCTGGTAATCACTTGTTGCTACAAGGTCTTGTGAAGATCAACCTATCATGTCTCGACTTCTCTTGTGTCTGATGTATTGTTTATGATGAGTCTGACAGGATACTGTTTTGGTTCTCTCTCTCACTCATTCATTTATGATGCTGGGGCCAGACTAGGTGAAGGGTTTGATATCATCAAAGGCCCCATGATCATGACGGTGACCTTGACCACAGTCTGTATCGTATTCCTTTCACTTTTCACTCCCTCTCCAATTCTCTTACAAGCTTTTTTCTTTCTTGCTCTCTCTCTTTTTTAGTTATTTATTCAGCAGTGTACATGAGACAACAGAGAAAGAAAGAGTGATTTTTTTTTTTATGACAAAAGCTTCCAAAGTACTTCTGGGTCAGAACTGAGCATCACCTCTTCATTCTTTTAATATCCAGGAGGTTTAATGTGTACTGTTTACTGGATTTTTGAAGTCAGGGTAATAACCGCAATATTATTTGAGGGGGCAACCCGATATCACGCCGAGGCGTGAAATAGACACGCCGGTCCACTCGCGGATGCGTGTCGGTGTCACGCTTTGCCTCCTCCAGGCGTGTACATGACACGCGCGCGTCTACGTAGAATACCGTCAGGGGGCGATCGTTTCCTCGACGCCAACAACTCTCCGCGCACCAAAGAGGAAGCGATACCGTTGTCGTTGCGTTGCACGTTCGTGCGGGCGGGATGCCGGCCAATTTCGCCGGTTACTTTCACTTGTGACCATATGTGACAAATAAAGGTTCATTACAGTGCTGCTTTCATGAAGAAATCCTAACGTTGCTGTAGCCTAACGTTGTTATATGTGTGTGTGTGTGTGTGTGTGGGCTGTCGAGTATCTTGTGCTGATGTAAATAAATACATAAATATATATATATATATATATATATATATATATATATTTATTTAAAAAGTGTATTTATGTACAAAAATATATATCCTGCTAACCGGAACTGGAGAACGCGATATATCGCTTCCTCTTTGGTGCGCGGACAGTTGTTGGCGTCGAGGAAACGATCGCCCCCTGCCGGTATTCTACGTAGACGCGCGCGTGTCATGTACACGCCTGGAGGAGGCAAAGCGTGAAATAGACACGCATCCGCGAGTGGACCGGCGTGTCTATTTCACGCCTCGGCGTGATACCGGGTTGGAGGGGGACAAGTCCCCCACCCCCCAATAATCAGATATAGCCAGATTGTCTCCCCCCAATAATAATTGATATCCTTGTCACTGTTCTGATGCATTCCATTATGCAAAGGATGCAAAAAAGTAACATTTTTACTCCGCTCAGTAGTCTAATACCACTCGTCAATGTCATATGAGCCAATCGAATCGATTAAGGAGGGACTCAAGTTTAAGACTCTAAGCGGGAACCTCGTGGATTATTCCAGCACCCCGCATCAGCAAGAAGTTCAGGTTAAGAGTGTTTGTCATGTGAGTTGTAAGTATCTAACTAAACATGCAATATTTGACAAATTTTGTAATGTTGTACCAACCAACATTAATTTCCAAGGGAGCAAACTATTCACCATTTGGCGAAATTCACTGTTTTTAAAATATGCCATATAGAGTATGTGATATGTATGTCATTCATGATTGTAGAGAATTTGGTTGATGTAGTTTTACATGGTATGGATTAAAGTGCTGTGATGAGGCAGGCAAGGAATTAGGATCTAAACGCAGCTTTATTTAACTCAGAGCAAAAGGAAAAGCAAAACACTGGGAACAAACAACAGAGCATGAAAGCTAAACATGCAAGAACTGACACAGGAAACAGGGAAACCAAGGGCTTAAATACACAAGGGAATGAGGAACACCTGGGGAAACAATCAGGGCAATGAGAAATAATCAGGGAGAACCAATCAAGGAATAAAACTACAAAGGACTACAAGGAAACAGGAACTAAACAAGAATTTCAATATAAAAGTACAAAAATAAAAGACAACAGGGAATATGACAGAGACCCCGCTTTAAGGAACGGATTCCAAACACTCCAAAAAGCACAAAAACAAAAAACAAATCGCCCATGGAGTGACGGTCGACACTTCCAGCTCGTTGGCCGTGGCAGGCGTGGGCATTGGCTCATTAAGAGGAGGCAATACAAGAAGAAGAGGCGTACATCTCTAAAATTTAATTAATGTACTCTTCCCACGTGTAGTTCCCGGTCTCCGGTAACGAGAGTTCCGGTCTCTGGTCAGTTCTCCTGTGACGAGGCAGGCAAGGAATAAGGATCTAAACACAGCTTTATTAAACTGAAAAACAAACAAGTTAACTCGGAGCAAAAGGAAAATAAAAACACTGGGAACCAAGCACAGAACATGAAAGCTAAACATGCAAGAAGTTACACAGGAAACAGGGAAACAAGGGCATAAATACACAAGGGAACAAACAAGCGAACGAGGAACACCTGGGGAAACAATCACTGAATGAGAAATAATCATGGAGAACCAATCAAGAAATAAAACTACAAAAGACTACAAAATTAACAGGAAACAGTAACTAAACAAGAATTTCAACATAAAAGTACAAAAACAAAAGACAACATGGAATATGACAGAGCCCCGGCTTTGAGGAGCGAATTCCAAAAAGCACAAAAACAAATCGTCCATGGATTGAAGGGGAAAACATGAGGCTTGGTGGGGGCACAAGGGGCAAACAGGCAGTCCAAGGGGGCACAAGGGGCAAGGAGAGCAGAGGCACAAGGCAAGGTAGATTGACTAGATTTAGATTTGTCTGAATAAAATTCTCCAACCATTAAAATCGTAATACAACGTCTTGTTGTATCCGCTCACAATTTCTATTGTAAGGAATTAGCTTTAATAAGGGAATTATGATTAATTCAGTTATTGGAGTAATATTATTCTCATGGCTTATTGAAAATAACATCACATATTTAGGTATAACTTTGAAGCGAAATCTTTTAAAAACAGTTTATTTATCAAAATATACCACAGTCAAATTATCTTTGAATACATACAAAATGTATTGCTATTCTAAACAGATTAGTATATGTTTAGAATAGCAATACATTTTGTATGTATTCAAAGATAATTTGACTGTGGTATATTTTGATAAATAAACTGTTTTTAAAAGATTTCGCTTCAAAGTTATACACATACAATGTGTAACACATACAACATGAAACAGGTTGGTGAGTAAAGTGACAGAATGTGAAATAAATGATCAGTACAGATAAAATGAAATTTACTGAGTCTGTTGACAATGCCTTAAGAACCATTTATCCTTCTTTGAGTCTAAGACGATTTGTAATAGGATTACCCAAAGTATTCAACTAATATGCCAGCACTTTGAGCAAAAGCCTAGAGATGTACTTGTGTGTCTTTGCGTTTCCTTGCATTGCGTTTCGTGTTGCTTGGTTCTTTGGCGTTTGTAGAAAGTTCGTTCCATCGATGTTTTAGACTCTGTTATGATAGTTATTGTCTGGATGAAGTGAGGCCTTCTGCAAGGAGGACTCACGACTCCCTTTGGGTGTGTGAACAGTAGAGCAGAGAGTGAGAGTCTTCCTCAGGACTTTGTGTGTCCCGAGTTTTCTTTGGACTCTACATGGCACGGAGGATGTGGAAACAGCAAGATAGCCGAATAGAGGAGACCACGTGACGGTTCCAAGAGAGTGTTGCAAGAGGAAGAAAGCAAGAGAAGAGAGTTCTTCCTTGGGTAGGAAAGTTTTGAATTGAAATTGGCCGCACCCCAAAGGTGTCCTGAGCCAATCAGAAGTGACTTTGAAGAGTCACATGGTCGAATGGTCTGTTCTTTTCCAGAGTTGATTTACAATCCTTTGTGGAGGATTCTTACAAACTCCCGCTCAAAAATAGTGCATGTTTAATCATGAAATGTATATCTTGTCAACAGTACAAGAGACATGGCATTCGTTGTCATCAACATTCTCTACATAAACGAGCAAGTATTTAAATACTAAATATGACATTCTTTCATGAATATTATACGTGTAAGTAACAAAACATGTAAATACCTGATTACAAATCATTACACATATTTTAAAAGGTACATCAGGCTCTAATCATTAATTTGTCAGTAATCAGTAAAACAGTGATCACAGGTCATAGAGTCATTTTCAGAATTATCTAACAAGGCTAGGAATTGTGTAAATTGTGGGTAAATACATTCTGTACATTATAGAGAGTTAAATCACGAAGTACAACATTTGTATATTTCTTTTTAGGTGCTGTTTGCAGGATAATAATCACGATGTCTTGTGATCTGATTTGTCTATGTGTAGCAAATTGGATTATATCGAAGGACAAAACAGAGTGTGTTCTGAAACTTTTTTGGGAATTCCAGGGAGTGTGTTCTCTGTCTATTATTGTTTGTGACCCCTGCATCCAGGGGCCTCTTTGCAGAGATGGTCTTAATAGCAGTTTAGGCACCATGGATGAGTTTTTATGACTCTCTAATGGCTCGGTGGGGGATCTCTTTGATCTGTGGAATGTGTTGTTGTGTTCATTTGATGTCTTAGTTTGTGGATAATCCTACATAATTGTGAATGTGAAAACATTAATGGAGCAGTTTTCAGCAAGTCAGGTTTAATATAAAGAGCAAATGTGTGTATATAAAAGATTTGAATGAATGTGGTAATCTGGCAGGTTTTTTGAAGTAGCTTTTTAGAAAATTCTCTGGACATTATCTAAGAAAATTATCCATAAAACACAAAGTAGAGTGTTATCACCATCACATTGGAACTAGAGAATTAGAACTGGGGGGGGGGTGATATACACGTCAGATAAAACTAATCAGAAATAGAGAGATTCTGCCTCATTCTGACTGCCACTAAGTGGCTTTAATAGTGATGACTTGCCATTTCCTTTTCTCTTGCTCTCCTACTTTAAACATTTCTTCCTTATGGCCAGCTATTTTCAAATACTGCTTTATTTAATTTCTCTTTTAAACTAGAATTTGTATAAAGCAAAACTGATAAACAACAGGATGTCGGAAATATCAAGTGATTGTAAACTACTTAATTTCTGCTTCATTGGGGATAGAACACAACCCTTGAGATCTGTAGCTTTACAGTTGAACAGGCTAGAGAGGGAAGAGCAGAAGGGGGTGGGGTAGAATTAAGCAGATAATAATCCCCCCACCCCAGCATTAAATCTAGGGCAGTTCTTAATTGCAATCTCTCATTACATATATTCAGCCTGTCTCCAATTGCCCACGAGTTGCTCTTTTAATCTGCAAACTTTTTTGTTATTAAGGCATGAATTTAACAAACCTTACTTTGCTTTGTTTTGACATTTCAGTGGCTCAGGATCAAAGATCTTATTGATTATTTAATCAATTCAGTGAGTGTTTGTACCCTGTGCTGTTTATAGTCTACAGTCTGGTTGTTAGCTGGATTACCTTTAGCCCTACCAAGACCATATTGTATGCCCAGCCACCAAAGTTGATAGTTTGTATTCGTAATTGCATGTGCAAATTGCAAACTTGTACACTCTTCTAAATTCAATACATGTTGTAGTCATCTGATTCGTCAAGTAAGAAAGTAGTTCCATGATCAAATGCATTTTTTATGACAATATTCCCAGTTTCCCCAGTTTTTTTATTTTTTATTTACTTGTTCATTGAACTGTCATTGAAGCAATATCGCACTCACAGTCATGCTATATGGCCCTAAATCAGCACTGAACAGAATCTTAAACTATGAAAGCTTACTAGCTGATTTTTCTAAATTTTAGTTGTTACAACTTGCTGTGACTTAAAACTCAAGGAATGAACTCTTGTAAAGCTGTTAATTGTGGCATGCTTTTGATGATATAGGCATTTGTAAAATTAAAGCATTTTAAAGCTACTGCAGTGATCAAAGGCTATCCCCAGGATAGATGCCGGTAGGACACGCTGTGTTTGCAATGCTTCAACACATTCTGCTATTAGGAACTGTTTAGAAGTGAACTCTAAATAGTATCTGATGGGGATTTCATGAGTATAAATTAAATAATATAAAATGCACTGATGTCTTGAACATTAGTGCAGTCAACTTGGATTGTGAGGTCACAAAGTGAAAAATGCACAGGGAGTTACATTGCGTGTGTGTATGCTTGCCTTGTTTATTTGTTTGGCCAGGCTCTATATCCTACTTTTGCTTTTCCTTTACCATGTCCCTTTTCCCTTTTTTGTTTTTACATAATATTCTGGAGTTCTGGAGATACACAAGCTGTGAGGAACAGTTACAGGGTGGAAGGGAATGGACTACTTGCACAACTGCTTCCGCGTTCTAAGTAGTGTGGCTCAGGAGTTTCCGATTACAGTGCTCAGCATGCCTACTTGCAAAGATTTATTCATGGGAAGGCAGAATATTTATTTTTGTTTAGGGCTGTCAGTAGATTAAATCAACAAATCATATTTATGGCGCTAATGTGACGTCTCAATTTTATAATTTGCTGAAATTTGCCTCTAAATATATTTTTTCCTTTCCAACTGTAGCTAAACTCAGCCTCTGAATAATAAATCAAACGTATTGTCAGAGAAGCAGTGGCAGATCCCAAAAGCAGAGTTCAAATATAAGGATTTTTTTTTTTCAAACACAAACACAAACTCCCACAATTGGGAAAACAATAAACATAAACTATCCCAAAGGGGTAAAAAGTAATCCAAGCTGGGGTAGGGGAAACAGGACAACAGGACCAACCTGACTGAACAAGGAAGGGATCTTGAACAGGACCAAATATACAATAAACAAGACTAATGAAATAGACCAACAGGAAAACAACATACACTGCCACTGGACAGCAAACACAAGGAGACTAAAATAGGGAGATAAATCAACAGGTTAACAAGACAAGGCAGGTGTGAATAATAAACTAATAATGGGCAAACAAGGAGGCTGGGTATGACATAAGACAGAGAGACACGGCAATACAGAAACAAAACAAAACAAAACCACGTGCCCTCACAATACAACAAAACACCCGAATGGCATGAGTGCATATCGCCAAGACGATAAGGCAATATGCGCCGATGCCAACCGACAAACAAGATGGGAGAATGTGTTGCAACGGCAAACAAAGTTATGCCACGCATTCTCACACTAAACAAAACCTGAGCAAACATCATGAGGCAAACGCTATGTGATGCACTCAACAAGCGACAAAACAAGACAGGACACATGTGCAAGAGTTCGACCACACACCCGACACCTTAGACCGAATTGACTGAACCTCACCACAACATATGCAAGGCTCACCCATGTTTGTGAGAGACAGACAAACTATTGAACGAAGTGCGTGCTGCCAAAATGAAATAAGTGTCATGCACCCACATCAATAACAGACAGACATGGAGCATGAGTGTCTGGATCCTGAACCTGAACCAGACAGGAAGTCAGGACCCAGACACCATACTCTGGACATGAAACAAGACAGGCCGAAGAGTGCACAGCAGGAAATACAACCGAAACCGTGCGCTCACACAAAGACCGACAATGAAACACACAACTGACATAGGACGGTCTGCAGCAGTCTGGCCGAATCATTAATACATATTTCAGTCATTGAGATTAAATGATAAATTCTACCATACAATGATTGCAAATTACATTTATTTGGATAAATGTCCCAAATGTTTTTATTTATAACTACATTAGCTGTCTTACTCTGATCATGCTTTAAAAACCACTCAGAACCGAATGAAGCAGTTGTATTATCAAATTAAATTAATAAATAACTGCACTAAAATATATTTAACAACACAACATATATTTAATCTCTTTCAAACTTTATATCTTTATATCTCAGTATCTTTATGATGATAAAAGCAGCTCTTACTTATCCATTTGCATTTAAAATTGTATCGATATACAGTATTATCATTGAAACAGGGACACAAAATAAAGATTAAAACATAGATTTAGTAAATCAGGTTGATGCATGCATTCATCAAGCCTTTCTCCTCCCTCACACATGGAACATGGCAGTGACTGAAGCACGTAGTTGTTTAATTCAAAGAGTGCCTCTGGTGCTGACACCCTTTGTCTCATTCCACCTTTTGTAATTTGCGTTTCGAGCTGATCTGTGGTTAAATGTCTGCTACAGACCTCCATCTGAGGAAAAATGGTGAATGCACTTGGATTGAAGTCGAGTATATACCAGCCATTGCTTTCTCAGATCAGCTTCTGGAAACTGTTCTTCCACTGAATTTGCTGTACATGGTAATGTAATTATTTCTTCTCCTATCACTGAAAATATCTGTACTTTAAAATATTCTTTCAAACACTCATTTTGAGAGGCATTTTTCTTCACTAAATTTAAAAGCATAATATCTTTTTACTCCACTACAGTTTTAAAAAATGTGGCATTCCTCGATACTTTGAAATTAATAAATGAATAAATAGCATTAAATTAAAATAGACTAATTTGTCTTGTTCTTGCTAGACTATAACCGTAACCCAGCAAAAATCTCACGAGAGTTTCTGCAGAACAAGGGTTACAATTCAGATATAGCGTTACCCAATGCATTTGATCACCAAAAGGCATTTTAAAATGTCTTCTTTGCCTGCCTAGTAGGGATTGTATGATTCACCGATTTGCATCGGTGCATCAGCATAAAAGTTAACGAACGATGCTATGCATCGATTTAAAAAAGTGTGCGTCAGATACAAGTTGGCATTTGTATCGTGATGTAACATATTTGTAACATATTTGCATTGATAAAAAAACTATTTATTTATATATACAGTATAATTATTGGTAGATGCGCTATACATTTATTATTTGGAAAGTGACTAACAATTTGTGACCAATATTTAATATGTAGATTGATTTCTCTTCTCTAAACTGTTTATTAAGCACATCCTCTCACCACCACTGCTGCTAAGTGAATATGACATATCACAACACTACGGAGACCGAGGCATGTCCTGAGAGTCACATAGAACAGGGGTGCCCAATACGTTGATCGCGATCTACCTGTCAATCGCAAAGGTAATGGTGGTAGATTGCACAAAATTTTAAATGTGCTTTTGTTAAATTTGAATAAAAATAAATATAATGTCTTACCTTCTTTTAGTTTCTGTCTGACTTGCACTTGAAGACACGGAAAAGCTAGCAGTGTTTGAAACTAGCTACCAGCAGCTACTGCCCGGATTATGCAAAACTGTCTGATTCCATTCAGTGCAAGTCTCCAGAATAAGGTAAATGCCCTGGCTATTGTAATCTATTGTGCTGTGGGTGTTTTGGAATTAGTGTTAAAACTGAATGGTATCAAAATTGAACATTATTATATTTTTTTAAATTAATTAGAAGATTAATTCCAAGTAGGGATACATGCAGTAGTCCCAACAAGCATTTTTTTTTTAATGAAACTGTGTTTTGTAGTTGCTAGATCTTATTGAGTTGGTCATTTAAAAGTAGATAATCATGCAAAAAAGTGTGGGCACCCCTGACATAGAATATAGATTAACATGGCAGAGAGGTCAGAAGTCAGAAGGCACTTAAGTTAATTTATGATTTGCTGTCTGTCTGAACCAAAGAAATCTATCTGTAGCATACCATACTGAATTGCATAGCATCATATTTTTTCCCATTGCATCGTATTGCATTGAATTGAATCACAATCGAATCACACTGAATCGTAATGGGGTGAATCATATCGCATTGCATCGGTAGCTGATTCATATGTATCTTTAATGTATGGTATCATTGGCTATGCATCGAGATGTCTATGGCATCGGCCTCAGTTATGTAGATGCACATCCCTACTGCCTAACAAAATACACAATGACGATATCGGCTTTCAAGTTCTCGCAGTCAAACTTGAAAACACATCAAGGTAAGTCATTTTTTATATTATATTAATAAAACTGCCACAAATGTACTTGCTTGCAATTTTGGCCAACAGATATCGTAATAAATAAACAGAAACAATGTTATAACACAATCTGCACTGAACTGACATTTATGAAGAATATTCATCCTGAGAACACAGGTGAACCTTTTGGTTAATGTCTTCATTATTAGTGACCCTTGCTTTAATGTGTAGCAGTATGATATTATAATATGAATAATCTTACAACTCAACTTACAACCCCCCCCCCCCCTAAAAATTCCTAAAGTTGTTCAATGTCCACACTTCTTACTGAGAATCTCGAACATAATGGTTGACACAAACCAAAGTGACAAAATGCCCAATTGCACTTCAAAGACAGCAGTGAAAAGGAAAGTAATTTAACCACAGCATGCTGTCCCTCCTTTTATATCTTGCAGTAGGGAAAAGCTGTCACCAGGAGCTAGGGATAGAAACAGGCTAGGCAGTTCTGACTAGATTATACTCAAGCATTAAGTGCTATAAATCACAAATTTGCCATCTGAACAAGAGTGTGGGAGTATTAATGTGTAAGATGGTTATGCATGTGCATACACACACACTCACTATCTATTTTTCATTCAGCATTTTACCTCTGTCCTACACAAGGCCAAGCTTTAATGGTGCTAGCACTAAGATAAATGCACTTAAAATTAACCTCAGATTTCTGTGTAACCTTACAGTATGACAGAAAAATTGGATAAGACCCGACCTGATAATAATAGCTGGAGTTGAAATAAGTTATTAGAAATTTCGTTCCATTTGAATAATGGTGCAGCTTAATCTGCAGAATCTCTGTGTGCATCCAAAGAGGGAACAAATTGTTCAATAAACAATGTTGAGGATACTTCATTATCCACCCAACTATGTTACTTTATCATTCTCACTATCAATAACAGTACATTATAACAGTTCAGCAATGTACAGTATTATATTTAAAGGAAAAGTTCACCCAAAAATAAAAATGCAGTCATATTTTATTCACCCAAATGTCGTTTTCCATAAACATTATCTAAACACACTTTAAACACGAATTTACTTGACAAGCAAAATGGCATAAGATTTTAAGTCTTGTTTTCAGAGAAATCTGACAAAATGTTGATTTTATGCTTAAAAATGGGGTAAGAAAATTAATCTTGTCTTCCCTTCCTTAATTTACATTTTTCTTGTTTTAAGCTTAAGTTACAGCTCACTAATTTGATTTAGATTTCTGTTAAAAAGACAAAATATCTCATGCCATTTTGCTTATAATTTTTGTGTTAAGATATTTTGGATGGAAAACAAAACAAAAAAAAATACTAAAGAAATGTTTTGAAAATGTCTGATTACAGGAGTTGAAAGATGGAATATTACAAATAGTTAGTGTTAGTAAGTGATTTCCACCATATATCACATTACCACATATGGTGTCACACCAATCTTATTTTAACATGCATGATTTTGTTTTTACATCCTTTTTGTTTCACCTTTATTTTGTTGAAAAACTTAGCTTCATTGATTTCTAATATAACTGTATACACAATTTGTTGAACATAAGAAAAAAAAAATATTTTCTATGGTTTATATATCAAACCCAGAACATTTGTATAATTTCAGGCTACAAAAGAGGTATATAATAAGTTTTACCTGCTATAATGTTCACCGAGACACTGTACATCCGAATTCTCATAATGTCTGAGTATGTACTGCATTTGATAAAGAACGTATTTCTTCCAATAAGTTTTTTTTTTTTTTTTTTATTCAACTCCTGTGGCATTATGAAATTGTATGAAAGTGTCCAGTGGATGTGCACTTCACAATCTCACTGGATGTAGTTGTAGATCATCTGGGTATTTTTCTGACTACATTTTAATGAATACAGAGGGTTCGGACATCCTACAAAATTGCCCCGTTTCATTAAAAAATTATTCAAAACATTTTAGAAAGTTGCTTAGAAAGTTTAGAAAGTCTTCAGCACCAGTCACAAGTGAGCCAATATTCGTAAAGTCAGAGAAGTAGTTGTCTAATGGGATGAATAATATCCATTCAATAATGCACTGACTCTGCTAGCAGTTACACATTTTCCACAGGGTCTAAAATTTGCAATTAATATTTAGATGATTAGTTCAGGAAAAATGATAACCCATGATCCGTTGGCCCAAAGCTTGTATTCCTAAAGAATATTAATTAAGCAGAAAATAAACTTTGCACTAAAAGCTTTTCTTTTCTCTATAGAACTTGTAGAAGACACTGGAGCCTTCTGCCATCAGAGAGCTCTGAGATGAAAAATAATTGGAAGAATTTACCATCTCTTCATTTTAATCACCACAGTGCTTTGCTGTTGATTTTACATTATGAAAGTTTTGGAAAACAACCTATTCCGTTAGATTGAATAGCGTTGTGTTATGAACACTCAATTAACAGGTCCTGTTTCTGTTGCTGGTGGCATGCCGCACAAGTGTTTGTAGCTTGCTAGCCTGCTAGGCATTGCTTATTCTTATACGTTCATCATTTTATCTTTAGCCATTTTTACTGTGTGCTTCGGGTTTTTCCTCTTTTCTACTGTTTCATCTGCAGGGTTGGGGAGTAACGGAATAAATGCTATGTGAATATGTATTTAAAATACAAAATATTATTAACTGTATTCCACTACAGTTACAATTTAAATAATTGGTAATTAGAAATTACATTCAAAAAGTATTTTGATTAATGAAGAGATTTACATTTTATTTAGTCCTTTCAGATGGAAAACATTTACAGTATACATATAAATGATACGATCCAAAGTGCATTTCAACAGCAGTGAAACACTTTCTTATGAAGTGTTATATTCATACAATCAGACAGAGATGTACGATTGAAGTAATTTTGGAGCAGAAGAATTAGAAATAAACCTTGTGTAAATTGTCAGCTTTATGCTAAGTTAAAATGCTAAGTTATTTTCGATTCAACCATATACAGTTAGTACAGTACACAGCAAAGCGAGATAGCATTCCTCCAGGACTATGGTGCTACATAAAACAACATAGGACAAACCCAGAACCACATGAGACTACACGTAAAAAGTACGGGACAGTACAATAAATTACTAACAATGAATAGGACAATAGACACAGTAAGAGACAGTGCAGCGCCGACCAGTACACAGTAGTGCAAAATATGACAGTTTCTAAAAATGCCAAATGTAAACATAACATACTATGAGATAGTGTTCTATGGACAAAGCAGTTATTGAGGTAACAGCCAGTTATAAAGTGACAATAATTAAAGTCCAACTCAGGACACGTGTATGTGTCAAACCAGTCTCTGAGTATTGAGGAGTCTGATGGCTTGTGGGAAGAAGCTGTTACACAGTCTGGCGTGTTTTTTGTAAATGTCTTTGATGGAGGGAAGAAAGACCCCGATGATCTTCTCAGCTGTCCTCACTATCCTCTGCAGGGCTTTGCGGTCCAAAATGGTGCAAGTCCCAAACCAGGAAGTGATGCAGCTGCTCAGGATGCTCTCAATAGTCCCTCTATAGAATGTAGTGAGGATGGGGGGTGGGAGATTTGCTTTCCTCAGCCTTCGAAGAAAGTAGAGATGCTGCTGGGCTTTCTTGGTAATAGAGCTGGTGTTGAGGGACCAGGTGATGTTCTCCGCCAGGTGAACACCAAGGAATTTGGTGCTTTTGACGATCTCCAAAGAGGAGCCGTCGATGTTCAGCGGAGAGTGGTCACTCTGTGCTCTCCTAAAGTCAACAACCATCTCTTTTGTTTTGTCAACATTCAGAGACAGGTTGTTGGCTCTAAACCAGTCCGTTAGCCGCTGCACCTCCTCTCTGTATGCTGACTCATCGTTCTTGCTGATGAGACCCACCACGGTCGTGTCATTAGCGAACTTGATGATGTGATTCTAGCTGTGTATTGCTGCACAGTCGTGAGTCAGCAGAGTGAACAGCAGTGGACTGAGCACAAAGCCCTGGGGGGCCCCAGTGCTCAGTGTGGTGGTGGTGGAGATGCTGTTCCCGATCCAAACTGACTGAGGTCTTCCAGTCAGGAAGTCCAGAATCCAGTTGCAGAGGGAGGTGTCCAGGCCCAGGAGGTTCAGCTTTCCAATCAGGTGCTGGGGAATGATTGTGTTGAATGCTGAGCTGAAGTCTATGAACAGCATTCGAACGTATGAGTCCTTTTTGGGTGAGGGCCAGGTGGAGGGTGGTGGTGATGGCATCATCTGTTGAACGGTTCGAACGATACGCAAACTGCAGTGGGTCTAGTGAGGGGGGCAGCTGGGTCTTAATGTGCCTCATGACGAGCCTCTTGAAGCACTTCATGATGATGGGTGTGAGTGCGACGGGATGGTAGTCGTTGAGGCAGGACACTGAAGACTTCTTTGGCGTGGGTACAATGGTGGTGGCCTTGAAGCACGTTGGAACGACGGTGCTGCTCAGAGAGATATTGAAGGTGTCGATAAGAACATCTGCCAGCTGGTCTGCACATCCTCTGAGCACTCTGCCAGGAATGTTTTCTGGTCCAGCAGCCTTCCGTGGGTTGACTCTACATAGAGTTTTCCTCACATCAGCCGTGGTAAGACAGAGCACCTGGTCATTGGGAGGACGGGTGGTCTTCCTTGCCACCACGTTGTTCTGCACTTCAAACCGAGTGTAGAAGTCGTTCATTGCATCTGGAAGGGAGGCATCTTTGTCACAGACAACTGATGTTGTCCTGTAGTTGGTGATGGCCTGGATGCCCTGCTTTATGCGCCGCATGTCACCGCTGTCCTGGAAGTGACTGTGGATTCTCTGGGCGTGTGCCGCTTTGCCTCTTTGATGGCCTGGGACAGTTTGGCCATCGTTGTTCTTAGGGCTGACTTGTCACCTGCTCAGCTCCGCACGCACCTCTGCAGTCATCCACGGCTTCTGGTTGGAGCATGTGGTGATGGTCTTGGAGAAAGTGACATCATCAATGCACTTGCTGATGTAGCTGGTCAAGTTGGAAGAGTCGCCATATGATACAGCCTCCCTGAACATGTGCCAGTCAGTACACTCAAAACAGTCCTGAAGAGCAGAGATGGCTCCTGCTGTCCAGGTTTTCACCTGCTTCTGAGGCGTTTTTCTGCATCTGACGAGCATAATTTCTGGGATGTTTGTGTAAACAAGATCAAGCGCGTTAGCCCCTCTCGTTGCAAAGTCCACATACTGATGGAATTTAGGGAGCACTGTCTTGCTTCCTTAGTGTTAATGCTGGGGGGAATGTAAACTCCGGCTATGATAACAGTGGTGAATTCCCTTGGTAAATAAAAAGGTCTGCATCTAACCGTCACAAGCTCCACCAGCGATGAGCAGTAGCTAGAGTCTAGCATAGAGTTCTTGCACAATTCCGTGTTGATGTAAACACACAAGCCACCAGTCTTACCGCACAGAGCTGCATTTCTGTCGGCATGAAAAGAGGCGAGTCCTTCTAGCTGAATGGGGCATCTGGAACTCTGTCGCTGAGCTACGTCTCCATGAAAACAAAGATGCAGCAGTCTCTAAACTCACGTTGCGTAGCCTGCTGGAGTCAGATGTAGTCCAGTTTATTGTCCAGGGAGCATTATTTATTATTTGAAAGCAGGATAGATGGTAGAGCCGGCCGGCTAGGGTTTGTTTTTAGCCTAGCATGGACCCCGCCCTCTTGCATCAGGCGACGCCGAGGACTGAAGGCCTGGTCTCCGGAGCAAGCCGAGTTCATGTAGCCGGTCATCATGCATCTTGGTTGTTGCATGAATTCTATATTTGAGCAGTGTCTGGCAATGGTAGACATGAACACCGGTTGCTCTGATGTCCATGTGCCGCAAAAGTCGGGTTATTTAACAAAAATAGCACCATTTTGGATCCGGAGTGGCCACTGCGTGCTACCGCGCCACCATCTTGGATCAAGGCATGTATGAGGTATACATTCACATGTTACCAGACACCATCACGTTTGTCATCAAGAAAATTCACGTTGGATCATAATTTCTTTTTTTCTAGTAAGACCTTTGATATTAGGGCAAACATTGTATTGTTTTCCTGTAAAAATGTCAAAAAATCCATAAAACAAGATAAATTGTATATATCTTGTTTTAGAAACAACATTGCATAAGGTATTTAGGTTTTTCAGAGAATGTATTTTTAACATCTGTATTTTGTCTTACTGTACTGGCATAGTTTTTATAGTCAAAACAAGTGAAAAAATCTACCAGACTGGTAGCAGTGCTAAAGAAGTAATCCAAAGTATTTAGAATACATTACTGACCTTGAGTAATCTAACAGAATATGTACAAATTACATTTTACAGCATGTATTCTGTAATCTGTAGTGGAATACATTTCAAAAGTAACCCTCCCAACCCTGTTCATCTATGTGTATTATACCGGGCTTACCGGTTTCCCTTGTTTTTTTCTTTTTCTTTTCTCTGCTTTTTCCGCTTGTCTACATCTCGCATCTTGACTGCGTGCATTCTTTTTCTCCACTGTTTTACATGGATTATTGCATCAGTCTCAAACATCTGCTGATCAGGAACCACATCGATCTCAAATCCTCGCCACTCAAGAACAACCATAACAAAATAAAAATTGTGGTAAGTCATGGTATCCGCTCATGTTATTTATTCCTGCATTCCATGCCACATGTTTACTATAGTTTTACCATCAGCAGTGAGGGATTCACATGTGATAAATGTCAGGAATTATTCAGGCTGATGGAGAAGGTTAATGAGCTAGAGACACGCATCCAAACGTTAGTGGAGTTCACTGAGAAAGAGAAGCTGATAGATACTGTTTTGAATGCGGGTAGAACAGCGAGCAACACGCACTTTGGTTCCAGCTCTAGAGCTGCCACTGCAGGGCAATTGGGTGACGTCTCTGCTGCATATTCACTTAGCAAAGCGACGCCACTCTCCTGTTCCTGTTAGGGTTTCCAATAGATTCTCCCCACTCAGAGATGCACCCACTGAGAATCGTGTTGAAACAGCCTTAATAATTGGTGATTCTATTGTAAGGAATGTGGAAACAGAGACTCCAGCCACTATTGTTAAATGCATTTCATGTGCCAGAGTGTCTAACATCAGACCAAATTTACAAGTGCAGGCTAATTCTAAACGTAGATTTTCAAAAAACGTTATTCATGTCGGCACTAATGTTGTCTGGCTTCGCCAGTTAGAGATCAGTAGAGATACTGCTAAAGAGGTGTGTGAACTTGCAAAAACGATGCAGACACTGTAATATGCTCAGACCCCCTCACTGCCCGTCGTGGTGATGAGGTTTATAGTAGATTAGTGTCACTGAATGGCTGGATGTCTGAGTGATGTCCAGAGAATAGCATAGGGTTTATAGTCATTTTTAAGAGTTTTTTGGGTAGACATGACCTGCTGAAGAGGGACGGACTCTATCCTCCAGAGATGGTGCCGCTCTCCTCTCTAGTAATTTGGCTCATAATTTTAATAATGATAGGATTTGTCTAACTGGGGACCAGGTCAGGAATAGACAAACTGGTTAATCCAAATGTCTGCTAGCTGCCTTGAAACATCACATAGGTCACATAAACTACAACACATAGAGACTGTATCACCTAGATATCATATAGAGACTGCGTCTGTTCCCCGAACTACCAAACACAAAACTCTCACTAAATAATTTAGAGAAAAATTTGAATAAAGTAAAAATAATAAAAATAATATATTAGTTTAATTAATATACTCCCCCAGGTTATTGTTATAAATATGAGCCTCGTCTGAAGGGTTGAGGAAGAGGTGCTGCTACAATTTATAGTGATGTTTTTGGTGTTACTCAGAAGACAAGATATATGTGTAAGTCTTTTTAATTTATAATGCTTAATTTGACACCATCAGATATAAATAAAAAATCTCTGTCATCTTTTGCCATTGCTACAGTAAATAGATCACTCGGGGCTTACTCTGGATTCCTTGGTAAATTAGCAAATTTTCGATTTGATCTAATAGTTAATGTAGAGCTTTTATTGTTGGTGACAATAAGCGTTTAATGATATGCTCAAGCCTCTTGGAGTCAGACAAAATGTGACAGGACCAACTCATCACCATAATCATATACTAGATTTAATTCTGTCAAAAGGAGTTGATGTTGATACTATAGAAATTGTAACGCAGTGCGAGGACCTCTCAGATCATTACCTCGTCTCATGTGTGTCTTGAGGGCACACTCATGCCCTCAAGACAGCAGCTCAGGAAATTGAGTACAAGTGGAAGAATAAAAAATTTGAGGTATTTCGTGGTGTATGTGTGGCAGCTCTATGGTTTGACAGGGGAAGTGTAAACTGAAACTCAGATTTACCCCTCTAAAATGCTCAACTACGCCACCCCAGAGGCAACATTACCAGGGAATCGCCTTTCAAAATGATTTAAAAGCATACAAGTTCGGTTACGGCTGAGTCAGGGTCAGAAACAGAGGTATAGTACAAAAATAATTTTATTGACAACCATTAAACAGCATGTACCAATAGTCAAGCATAAAAAAGGATATCACACACTGCGACATCTACTCCAGGGCTGGGAACCACTCGCCTATTCTCAAAAAAACCACGGCAACCACACGTGCACTCACACTGCAACCCCAAATGTGAAACACCGCCGCGGAAGAGGAGACCGCCACCAAACAGAGAGAAAGGCTCGTCCACACACACACACACACACACACGGATCTGGGTCCCCGACCCCCTGGAGAGAAAGAGAGCGGAAATACCAGTTAAACATACACACGCATTCTCCTAACACTTGGTACTCAGAAGAAAGAAACATGCAATCATAAACGAACGCAACCTTAATAAAAAGAAAATAATAAATTCACAACTGAATGAATTCACCAACTGGGTCAAAGAGAAGTTACTTAATGACCAATTGACTTCACTGGTTAAACAATTAACCTGATCACAAAGAAAACTCAGCTAACCCACAAGAAAATAATAAAAAAAGATAAATACACAAACGTGTTGACAAAAGAAAATACACATTCAAAGCCAAACCAACAGAAATCAGAATGTTAAATAAACAGTCACAGAAACTTGGCTAGCACGAATAAAGAAAATAGGCTCACAAGAATGAATAGTCAACCATTTGAATTGTACCAGAACTCATTCACAGATATCAACAAGAAACAATAGAAAATAACCCAATTGAAAAGAAACATTAAAACACAAAATAACTTTCCATCTCGACAATGGCTATTGAATGGTCAAACCGTTTCGTGGATTTGTGGAGGAAGAGAGAGTTATGATGTCGAATCTGCGACACACCAGGCGGCCACTCCAGCAGACGTTTAAAGTGTCCAGCTTCGGAACTCACACATAATAAATCGACAAACAGCACGTGAGCACTGATCACAGGCAATGCGCAGTCTGCAGTCCCCTGTTGGGAGATTCAGCACGCTTCCAGCGTCGTCATACAAGGATTCATCCGCTCAAATCCCAACGATAAGAACAGCAAACAAAGAAAGCAGCATTAGCGACAGAGAGCAGCAAACAGAAAGCCCACTGCAACGTCTCGCACTCTGTCATATCACGAAAAGACAAGGGAAAGATTAATTAACCCACCCCACAATAACACGAGTAATAATAAAAACAACCTACCGGTTTGAACTTGCGGTACACAGGTAATTCAAACTCGGAACACTAAAACATTCTATTGCAACCCACGTTGCTATAATGTGTCACCGGAGTCCTCAGTCCACGCTATAGGGAAAGGAGCCAGATAAGTAAATAAAACTTTACTCAATATCAACACGAAGTACAGCCACGACTGCAGCTCCTTACCAGACAAACACTTCTGTGACGCGCCGGAAATAGATAACGTCACTCGTGACGATGGGACGCACATCCCAAAGACGCTAACGCGCTGCTTTTATGGTCCAAGTAAATCATGTGAAATAGACACGCCCCGTCATTATGCCAAGGACAATTACTAACAACGGCTACATATGGAATGATACTGTCTGTAGCTACAGACAGGCACTAAAAGCTGCCAGGTCAGCATATTTCAGCAAACTCATAGAAAGTACCACAACCATCCTAGGTGTTTATTCATTACTGTGGCTAATTTGGTTAGGAATAAAGCATCGACTGATCCAGTTATTTCGTCGCAGCACAACAGTAATGACTTCATTAATTTTTTTACTTATAAAATTGAAATAATCAGAAATAAAAATGGAACTATGCAATCATCTGTCACAGCACATCAGAAAACAGTTATTAACTCCTCGCTATCCTTAGGACATATACCTAGAAACTTTAAAATGTTTATCAAATCACTTATTAAGAAGCCACAGCTTCACCATAGAGAATTGGCTAATTACAGACCGATTTTAAATCTATCATTTATGTCCAAAATACTAGAAAATGCAGTGTCTTCCCAATTATGTTAATTTCTACAGAGAAATGGAATATATAAACAATTTCAGTCAGAATTTAGGCCCCATCACAGTACAGAGACTGCACTTATCAGAGTAACAATTTACTTGCTCTTATCATCTGATCGCGGCTGCATTTAACTTCTAGTGCTTTTATATCTTAGTACTGCCATTCTCTTGAATAGGCTGGAGAATATTAGTGGACTTGCATTAGCATACTTTAGGTTCTATTTATCAGACTGCTTTCACTTTGTATGTGTAAACGGTGAATTGTCAAATCAAACAATTTTTAAGTATGGAGTGCCACAGAGATCAGTTTTAGGACCTCTGCTTTTCTCCTAATACATGCTTCCCTTGGGAGATATTGAGAATCATGGAATATGCCAACAATACCCAACTTTATATTTCTTCTAAACCCAACCAAAATTCACAATTCTCCAAATTAGCAGAGTGTATTAATGAAATCAAAGATTGGATGGCCAGAAATTTCTACTCAATTTCGACAAAACAGAGGTACTAATGATTGGATCAAAAACATCTAAAAATAAGCTGCTAAAATATAATTTTACTTTTTATGGATGTACTGTTTCATCATCTTCTTCTGCAAAGAACTTAGTTGTTATATTTGATACCAATCTGTCCTTTGAAAATCTAATTTACAATATTTGTAAAACAGCATTCTTCCACCTGAGAAATATTGCTAAATTATAACACATGCTCTCTGTTGCTGATGCCGAAAAATGTATTCATGCGTTCATGACCTCAAGACTAGATTATTATTATGCATTACTGGGAGGATGTCCAGCAAGTTCAATAAATAAACTTAAATTGTATAAAAATGCTGCTGCCAGAGTGCTGACTAGAACTAAGAAATATGATGATATTAGCCCAGTTTTATCATCGTTACAATGGCTGCCTTTTAAATTTTGTATTAATATAAAAATTATGTTACCTAAATACAAAGCTTTGAATGGTCTAGCTCCACTGTACTTAAGTGACCTTCTGAAATTATATCTTCCATCATGTTCATTACGATCACAAAATTCTGGCTTGTTAATAATTCCAAGAATATAAAAATCCACAAAAGGAGGTAGATCCTTTTGAAATTTGGCTCCTTAACTATGGAATAGTCTCACTAACAGGGTTCAGGATGCAGACACACTCACTCAGATTAAGTCTAGACTAAAGACTCATCTATTTAGCTAGGCATACTCCTAATTTATCCATCAAATCCCAATTTGATTGCTTTAGTTAGGTTTGCCAGAACCAGAAACATCCATCATAATCTATAACTCTGCATAAAATTGAATGGCATTTATGCTAATATTATTTGTCCTTGTCCTTTTCTGCATATCGCGTCGCCGTTTAGTGGTCCATTCTGTATAACACGGCAGCTCAATTGTGCTTGTCGCCGCCCATTCGTTTTCCCGCACATTTCACGGATGACCCACCGGCTCACTTTACTTTACGACCCACTTTATTTGACAAACACATAATTACTAGCCAATATGTTCACGCGTCCAATAATTAGCCTAGATTTGTCAAAAATTTTATTTAATCAATGTAATTGGAAACACGTGTGACGTAACTTTGCATCCAGGTTTCAAATGGATGTTGCTTCCATTTTGACTCACTTTAATAGAAGAGCCGTGTGTTAGAGAGTTTATTCTGTTGGGATAACTAAGACACTGGCCTCCTGAATGACCTCTCTGCTAACAATCTCCTCTCAGCGTTTTCTGTAAAAACGCAAAGCTAGTATTCCTAAAGAATATTAATTAAGCAGACAATAAACTTTGCTCTAAAAGCTTTTATTTTTCTCTATAGAACTTGAACACTTCACACTGGAGTCATCAGAGAGCTCTTAGATGAAAAATTATTGAAAGAATTTGCCATCTCATCATTTTAAACACCACAGTGCTTTGCTGTTGATTTCACTTTATGAAAGCTTCGGAACACAACTTATTCCATTAGATTGAATAGCATTGTGTTATAACAAACAAACACACCATTACCAGCCGGCGTGTTCACGTGTCCAAAAATGAGCACAGATGTGTCCAAATATTTGTGTATAATCAATGTAATGTGATGTAACATTGTCCCCAGGTTTCAGATGGACAGCGATTCCATTCTGACACTCTTTAATAGTGGAGCCTTTTATTTTAGAGTCTATTCTGTTGGAATTACCTAGACACAGAGACACTGGCCTACTGAATGACCTCTCTGCTAACAATCTCCTCTCAGTGCTTTTTGCCATCAGACTAGGTGTGTGTGTTTGTATGTGTAAGAGATGGAGTGTGTGTATTGAGGGTGCTGTTGGAATGGCTCGCCTGTATTCTCTCCTCTATAATGAAGGGTGTGTGTGTGTCTGTGTGTGTGTGGACGAGGAAATGTTGCAGCAGCTGTCATATTGTTGGGTGTAATTGGGACCCATTGCACCATTAAGAGGGTTATTATCATTTGTGATGGTATGTAGCAACTGTCTACTTTTGACCTAGCAGACCATTACAGATGTAGAACAGAATAGAGGGTTAATGACATTATACACACACACAGACACACAGACACACACACACACACACACACACACACACACGCTTTTGTTCCTTATTATGTTTTCCTTCATTGGTACAGAATCTATGCAGTTTTCATGACACCAGCTGTTTCACCTGAGCTGTGGACTACATTGTTCTAAAGCATTATTTAAAAAGAACCAATTACATTGTTAGCAACAATTTTGTTACATTTGTTTTTGAAGATCTGTCTAAAAAAATAGTACTCTGTTGCTTGCAGCCTTACAGCAATGCTTCTAGTACAAAACAATGGAAAGTTACTGTGGAAACAGCAAACAGTGCACGAAGCATCAGGAGGGTTGGAGTTTGGAGGGGTTGGGGGTGCTATGAGAGAATCTAAGTGCTCCGAGCTAAGAAGCCACTGCCCTGGAAAATAGCTGTGAAACAGCCCACAGAAACAGCTAAGAGCTTCTGAGTTAACGAGTGGTCTTAGGGGGACTGGTGGCAGGCACATTTCTTAAATGTGAGGATTTAGGACCCCATGAGGTGAGGTTGGCCTGGCGCTGAACTCTGCATAACCTGTTTTTTTCCTCATATGTGTCATCTGAATGAGATTAGAGAGCTGGAATTTGTAAATGGCATTATTTTGGGCACACAGCTGTCTGCCCTGAGAGAGACCATTTAAAAGGGAATAGCTGTTCTGTATTGATTGAATATATGAGATTGTCTTGTGAGTTTATCTCCAAGGAGAGGCAGAGGCAATGATTTCCCTTAAAGCTGACAATCACAGGAAGCTTTAGTCACTGGATTGGGTTCATAAGTGAATTTGTTTGTCCTTTATTGTAGTAAGAAAGAGACAAAATTATTGGCCAAAGCCATGAAATTAGAGGCAAGTCTTTTGATTGTTTTGGTAGACTCACACTTTTGTACCATGTTTGTGCATTAAATATTCTCTTTCCTCCTCTAGGCCAAGTTTCATCTCAATGATTCTGATGAATTTCATGTGTTTAAATATCACTTGACAGCCCTGGAATGCTGAGAGAGATGTGGTCGATCGAATTCATGAAATTTGCATGATTTATTTATTTTTTGTCCTTGAATGCATAATAATTGTATTAAAATGTCTATGTTACTGTTGTAACCACCATTCCCTGATGGAGGGAATGAGACGTTGTGTCGAAGTAGTGACACTAGGGGTCTCTCTTGAGAGCCTTATGCATCTCTGAACTTTGAGAAAAAGCCAATGAGAAATTGGTAGACAGAATTTGCATGTCCCGCCCCCGGACATACAGGTATAAAGGGAGGGAAATGCGTCTGTTCATTCAGGATTTATCTGAGGAGCCGACAATGAGGTTCGGCTGCAACAGTGGCTCGGTTCAGCGACGTGGCCAGGAGGACACAACGTCTCATTCCCTCCATCAGGGAACGGAAGTTACAACAGTAACCTAGACGTTCCCCGTCTGTCGCTCACTTCGCGACACTAGGGGTCCAACCTGATAACTAAGTCATGCTTACCCAAAGACTTGCCGTCTACTGCGTCGTGGTGGGCCGCTATAGCGGCTACATATACCTTCAAGGTGGAGGGGGACAACCTCCCCTCCAACCTCTCCTGCAGGAATGAGAGCACTGACCCGACTGTGCACCTCTGTGGGTCTTCAGCCTGGGAAGAACACCAATTCGCAAACAAGCGCCACTTCAGGGCGTAAAGTTGCCTGGTAGAGGGACCTCTGGCTTGGTTGATATTGTCTACGACAGCAGGTGGAAGGCCTGCTAGATCTTCTGCATCCCGTCCAGGGGCCAGACATGGAGGTTCGAGAGGTCTGGGCACGGATGCCAGTGAGTGCCCCGTCCCTGAGAAAGAAGGTCCTTCCTCAGGGGAATTCGGCAAGGAGGGGCTGTCGCGAGGAGCACGAGATCCGAGAACCAAGTCCGAGAGGGCCAATAAGGGGCCACCAGGGTGACTTGTTCCTCATCCTCCCTGACCTTGCATAACTTGCGTACTTGCGCAGCCCCGTGAGCCAGCTGTGTGCCAGTGCGTCTGTCCCAAGCGGAGCCTTCAGGCATACCAGAGTGGGCAGTGGGAGGTCTCTCGGTTGAAGAATAGGTCTACCTGTGCCTTGCTGAACCGTTCCCAAATCAGCTGGACCGACTGGGGGTGAAGCCTCCTCTCTCAGCTGGGCGAACGCTGTCACGATAGCGCATCCGCTACCACATTGAGGTTGCCCGGGATGTGAGTGGCACGCAGCGACTTGAGTCGCTTAAAGGAGGAGGCGACGGGTGAGTTGTGACATGTGACGGGAGCGTACGCCGCCTTGGCGATTTATGTACGCTTCCGTGGTGGTGCTGTCTGATCAGATCAAGACGTGCTTGCCCCGAACTAGTGGGAGAAACCTCTGCAGGGCAAGAAGTACAGCCAACAACTCTAGGCAGATCAACTGATACAATGAAAAGATTTGACTGAAAAGAATGATTTGTTCAGGAATCAGACCTTGCTACTTCAAGAATGCGCCAAGGACAGCTACGGTAGGGATGTAGGGATAAATAATGACTTATATTTCCATCTGTCTCTAACACAAAGTTTACAGTCTTTAAAAAAACTTGGAAATTAATGGACAAGTCAAAAAGTATTTTTTTTTTTATACTTTTATGGCGCTTGAAAGCTTCAGTCCACGTTCATTGTAACTGCATTTAGAAGAATGCCCAGTCTCAAATTGATCCACGAAAGAAAGTCAAACAAGTTTGGAACAACATGAGAGTAAATAAATAATGACATAATATGCATTTTTGGGCACACCATTCCTTTCAATTAAACAATATTTGGTGATACTTGCAATATGTTTAACAGTCAGTCTAGTAATATCTTGCAAATGAATTAGATTGTGGTTATGTGGTATGTTTTTGTATTGCAGTGACCTAGAGTACCTCCATTGTGTAGCTGTGCAATTGTGGACTCGCACCAAGTAAAGTTCACCATGTGATTTCATTCAATACTGTTCATATCCTTCTACTCAAGACAATGGTATGGCCCAGCCTGGACTGAGGGACACAGCTTGCGTTCATTACAAGTTTATTGCAGCTGATTTTTTTCTACTCTGCTCATTTGCCCTGCTGGAAAGTCTTCTCTGTCCATCCATCAATCCAAGTGCCCTGTGGGAATGGTCATTAAGGACATCACAATGTCAATCTCTAAGATGCCTGTCTTCATCAGATGCTGTGTGGATATGTTCCTCTTTCTGCCTGAGGGGACACATGGTGGGAAAAGCATCTCATAGCCTAAGTCTTGATGCTTGCATTTCTTAATGAGGTTTAGGAGTGACTGTCCCTGTGAAAGAATTTGGACTGAGTCTGTTATGCCTGTGGTTATCTTGGCTAGAGTGATAATTTTAGGTCCTGACAGATTGAACTCACAGTTATTTATGTTATTTAGCCAGTTCTGTGACTGTTTTGATTTTTTTCCTTCCCTTCTTATGGAAACCTTTTTATTTCAGTCTATGATTAAAACAGACAGACAAACAGATATATAGATAGACAGACAGCTAGAAAGAAAGAGAGACAGCTGGAGGTCATGATAATGTCTTTTCCAGAAAACAAGTTTACCATACTCTTTGTTAATTTATATACATTTATCTTGATGTGCATTAAAGCTGTGTGAGTCATACTAATGTTTCCTTTTTCAAGCTTGTTACATAAAATTACAAAATTAGTCAGAATTAACAGGATGTATCCTTTGTCAGCCTCAATCTTTCAGGTGTACTTCAATGCATTAATAGTAGCACACATTACCAAGATAAATAAAAATAGTTAATTCATGGCATGAGATATACATTGAAGGTAAAGATTGTGCCAAATATAATGTATTTTTAATACACCAAATCCCTTACCTTACCCATAAACGTAACCGTACTTTAATCCATAATGTAACAAACATTAATGTACTCAAGTCAGTTTACAACAGAATGTAGGGAAGAAGGGTGTGGCAGGATGAATGAGGCACAGACAATTATACTCACATGCAAAGAAAACCCACAAAGGGTGTATTTTATTGTGATAAGTAGAATGAAGGACTTAATGGTGCGCGGTGTCTTCGGAGCAGATGCAGGGTGAGCGTACCGGGGCATCTGTGAGTCCGGTGATCTGTGTTGCTTCCACAAAATGTGTGTGGTGATCGCGCTTACTCATCACTGGAGTCTGGAATTCGAGAGAGAGATAGAAGAGGATTAGACACATGCCTTGGAGTTGGTGCACACCATATTCCTCTTCCTTCGGCTTTTAAATCCCCTCCATCTGATCGTTCACAGGTGATGCCGATCAGCGCCGGCATTCCAGAGTTGACCGTGTAACGAGCTCCATTTTAAGGGCGACGCTGAAACGCATAGGATACTCGCCCCCCCCCAAAGTTACATACTGGATTTGGAAGTACACAGAAGGGATGGGGGGAGGGGGTGAACTTTCACACAGACCTGACCAACCTTTGAACATCCTGGACAGGCCGTACGCATTGTGATTAGCTACCCCTGCTCGATGTTGAACCTTGAAATGGAAGTCATGGAGCGAAGAAGCAGTGGGTTACCCTGGAATTAGAGTCCTTCACTCGTGCCACCCATTACAACGGGGCATGGTCCGTCAGTAGAGTGAAGCTCTGGCCCAGTAGATAGTACATTAAGTTCTGGATGACACACTTTATGTCCAACGCTTCCTTTTCCACTGCTGCGTACCGGGTCTCAGCTTGGGTCAGCTTCCAGCTGATGTATTCTATGGGGCGCTCTTTTCCCTGTTGGACTTGGGATAAGACGGCTCCCAACTCTGTATTGGAGGCGTCCGTTTATAGCTGGAAAGGGCAGCTGAAATTTGGGGCATGTAGGACTGGATCCGAGGCCAGGGCATTCTTCAAATTTTGGAAGGTTTCCTCCACAGGACGGCTACATTGCACCTTCTCAGGCTGCCCCTTTTTGGTCAGGTCTGTTAGGGGGAAGGCTATAGAGCAGAAGTGAGGAGCATCGATAATATCCCGCCAATCAAAGGAATGCATGTACTTGGGTTTTGGTGGTTGGTCGGCCAAAAGAGTGTACTGCCTCCACTTTCTATTTCTTTCTGTGGCATGATAAGACCCTTTCCGATTTGATATCACAGGTAGCGTGCCTCATTTCTTCAGTTCGGTCAGCACCCTCCACAGACGGTCTAGATGGTCCTCCCACCATCTTAGAAGGATGTCTGTCATCAGTTGGAAGGTGGCAGGTGCCACATGTAGGTCAAAGGGTAGCACCCGGTACTGCCAGTGGCCACTAGGTGTGCTGAACGCTGTATTTCATTGGAAGATGGGGCAAGGTGTACCTGCTAGTATCCTTTAGTCAGATCCAGCGTGCTTGGCCCAGCTGCCCGATTAGCTCGTCCACTCTGGGCATGGGGTACCCGTCAAATGTGGAGACTTCTGAAAGTCGTTGCATAAGCGGAGGGTGCCATCACCCTTCAGAACCATGATTGTGCTGGACCAGGGGCTTCTAGACTCTTCGATGATCCCGAGTTGTAGCATCCGTTGCACTTCATCCTCTATAGCCTGACTGCATGCTTACGGGACCCGGTAGGGTTGCTGCTGCACGACGGTTCCAGGAGGTGTGCGAATTTCATGACAGATCATGTTGGTCTGCATGGAACAACTGGAAAACATGTCACTGAACTGTCCGACCAGTGCTTCTAGCTCCTTCCTTTGATTCGCGGAGAGTTGGTTTCCTAGATCTACCACTGGGGCCTCTGTTTGGACGTACCCGATGACACATCTCGGGCTCGGTCCAGCGTTTGAAGAGGTTGATATGGTAGATCTGCTCCATTTGTCTTCGTCCCAGATGCCGGATGCGTAACGTTACCGGCCCTGTCCATTGTAGGACCCTGCCAGGTGGCCAGAAACTTAGACGTGGCAGAGGGAATCAGCACCAGGACCCGGTCTTCAGCTTGAAATTCACGAGCTTGGGCAGGGCGGTTGTACATGTGCTGCTGGGCCCTTTTGGCCTCCACCAGATGTTCGTGCACCAGGGGCATCACTTTCTCGATTCTCTCATCTCACACACGTGTTCAATTACTGTTCAGTGCAGCGAGCACTGTTGTTCCCAAGCCACCCCTGAATCCAGTGGATGCCTGAGGTACTTCCCTGATGCCGAACAACACGTAGGGTAACATGAGGTCCCAATTGCGCCCATCATTGATTACCACCCACTTCAGCATCCGTTTTGGGGTCTGGTAGAAATGCTCCACTAATCCGTTCATCTGGGGGTGGTAAACTGAGGTGCAGAGTTGTTTCACCTGCAGCAGCTTGCAGACATTAGCCATGAGCCTGGTTATAACTGAGTGCCCTGGTTGGTGAGAATCACTTTTGGGATGCCGACTCGGCTGAACAGCATGAACAGCTCTCGAGCGATGTTCTTGGAGGTGGCTTTCCTCAGAGGCACTGCTTCGTGGTACAGAGTCGCATAGCCCACCATGATCAGGATGTGCTCATGCACCCGGGTAGACTTCAGCAGCGGTCCCACCAGGTCCATCCCGATGCATTCAAGGGCACCTCGATGATGGGCAGTGGTATGAGGGGGGCTGGGGGGATGTCGCTGAGGAGCCGATCTTTGACTTATCTAAGTGACATATAATATGTATTGACATATAATAGTGCCTTACTTCCGCATCCAGTCCAGGACAATGGAACCAGTCCCTAATTCGTCAGGTGTGTTCTCAACCCCCAAGTGCCCAGCTATGGGATGCAAGTGGTCCAACTCGAGCATGGTCTCAGTCTTCGTACATGGCACCATCAAGAGGAGTTAACCTCCCCCCGCCTGTGAGCGACACAGTAAAGCAGACCATTTTCCATTATAAAGCGAAGAGAGGGGTGGGGGTGGGAAGCCGTACCTTGCCGTTGACTTCTCTGACCCAAGATCAGCAGTTTCTTAGGCGGTCGTCCTCCTTGTTCCTTGACGAACGCACTCCCCTTCATTATCTGTTGGAAGAGCTCAGAATATACTTTAGGAGTGTTGTATTATACATGCAGAAAAATTGAAACAACATGATTTGAATCTAGGAAAAACCCAACCTTTTTAATCCTGGAATTATTCAACATAATAAATTAAAGGACCATGCATCAACAATCTGAAAGCAAACTGAAAGCCTGTCTTTGGACAATAAAATGGTCAAGACATTCTAAACACCATAATTCAAATCAAAAAGGGTAATTGCCCCTCAGCATGACCTTCTGAACTTCCACACAGAGTTAAAGCAGACTTTCCTTTGAAAGGTTTCCAAAAGACCATCAGATTTGCATGACTTGAATACTAACACATTTCATCTTAATTCAGGAACATTCACAAAGCCATAGTACTTTACTGATTTAACCTTCTCAAATGTACTGAATGCATTTAAATCCACAATTTATACAATACCTAGTCTTGTTAGGTAATTTTTACAATTGCTTTGAACTGTGGTAACTTGTATAACTGAAAAACTAATGATTATAGCCTGATGTACCTCTTTAAAATGTGTGTAATGTTTGAGAATGTTGTACCATAGAGAGATGTCCAGAGAGAGAGCTGGATCTGTGGAAAAATCAGATGGAGAACTGGGGTAAGTTTCATTGTCTGACCTCATTTTCTTTATTTCAGCCAGCATTCTCCACCAGTGTGGCAGGATGAATGAGGAACAGACAATTATTTTCACGTGCATATAAAATGCACAAAGGGTGTGTTTTATTGTGATAAGAAGAATGAAAGGTTTAATGGTGCGCGGTGTCTTTGGAGCAGGTGCGGGGTGAGCGTGCCGGTGCGCCTGTGACTGTGAGTCCGGTGATCTGTGTTGCTTCCACGAAACATGTGCCGTGATCAGTGCTCACTCATCGCTGGAATCTGGAATTTGAGAGAGAGAGAGAGAGAGAGAGAGAGAGAGAGAGAGAGAGAGAGAGAGAGAGAGAGAGAGAGAGATAGAAAAGAGGATTAGACCCATGCCTAGGAGTTGGTGCTCACCGTCTTCCTCTGGCGTTTAAATCCCCTCCAGCTGATCGTTCACAGGTGACGCTGATCAGTGCCGGCGTTGCATTGAGTTGATTGGGTAACAAGCTCCAATTCCAGGGCGATGCTTAAATGCATGGGATACTAAACATTTGAAGATTTTTTTTAGGCAGCAATTTTAATTACTGTACAAAGTACGCAGAAGGTAATAATAAAATATCAGTAAAGTGATGCTAAATGAACAAATGTAGGTGCATTGCTTACATTTTACATCATGCATTCCACATTGAAAATTTGATTAACCTGGCAATAAACTAAGTTTTAGAATTTTGGAAATTTTAAAACAGACACGTAAAGACATAAAATTAATAAGAAATAGCACTATTCTTGGTCAATAATCATATAAGAAAAATGTGTGACATTGACTTAGTGTAAAATGTCAGATTTCCTTTCATTCAAGCACACAAGATGCTCTTTGAAAATTATGCTGGTATAACATGGATCATCAGATTTAGCACAAAGTTTTGGAGACCATACCAGTTGAGTGTATGCTCTGTGTGTGTGTGTATATATATATATATATATATATATATATATATATATATACACTATAGCTTCATAAAAAAAAAATATATATATATATATTAAAAACTTTACTCCAATTGCTGAAATGAAATTGTTAAATTATTAGGCGTGTGACAATACACAAATTTCACTATACAATACGATACGTTACAGTTAAAAAAAACAGCTCCCACAAATGATTCGCTCAAACATAAATGTTTTTTAAATCATAAATTGGCAACAAAAAGTACAGCTCTATAATAAAGTAACAAACAACTCTTGTTTGAATGAATACTTATGTCAATGTGATATTTCAGTTTTTTATTTATGTATATATATAAATATGGTGGTGTAGTGGCTAGAGCACAGGGCTGCTAATCAGAAGGTCGCTGGTTTGAACCCCATGGCCACCACCATTGTGCCCTTGAGCAAGGCACTTAACTCCAGGTTGCTCCGGGGGGATTGTCCCTGTAATAAGGGCTCTGTAAGTCACTTTGGAAAAAAGTGTCTGGTAAATGTAATGTAAATGTAAATTTTCAAAATTGGCTGAAAAACTTTTCAGTGTATCAACTCAACTATTGCAGTGATATATATATATATATATATATATATATACACACACATACACTGTATATTGGGCTATGTAGCCTTTAAAGGCTTTGAAGAACATCTTTCATCTTTATCAAAGGTTCATTGTTTGCAAATATTGTGATATAAGGGACAAATACGTTGCATTTTCACTCAAACATGAGGACACTTGGTTGATACACTAAGCAAAATTGTGTTGTGGACAAAAATTCATCAGCCTCATAATGACAGATAAACAGAGAATATGTTAACATTTTGTTTTATAAAAACTGTCTTGTCTTGCCAACAAAGAGAAATCATGTGCTTGAGAACAACAAATAGGAATATCAAAAGGCTGAGCTCTCTTGAGAGTAATGAGATTGGTTTTCAAAGGGATGCATATATAATTGTATTAAAATCATCTGACCAAGACAGGTTACCTTTACTCACTTACCTCAAGAGCTTTCCCTATGAAAAACAAACAAACAAAAAAACAAACAAACAAAATATCTACTTGGTATTAAAATGTTCTTAAAGCTTCATTCAAGTTCTCAATTATCAACACATATGCCAATGATACTGTAAGCCACTGAGCTTTAAGATCTTCATACTTTGCCACTTCAAACATAATGTATATACTCATCAAAATTTCATTAAAATATTTTCTCTGATTGTCATGCATGAACATTATACTTTGCAAATATGGAAATCATATTTACACATTTTTATACACAGCAGCAGGGTAAAAATAATAACTGACACAAAGCTACAGGTATACAGCAAAATCTACACAAACTAGTGTGTAAAATAAGTATTATAAACACATGTCTGAAAAGATGTTTTCTGTATCACCACTCTCTAAGCAGCTACACAGACCTGAGAGGAAAGATGTCTGTGTGCTATATGCAGGGGTGGAAAGAGTACTGAAAAATCATCCTCAAGTAGAAGTACTGTTACTTCCCAAAAACATTAGTATGTGTAGAGTTAAAGTAGCTGTCTTAAAAACTACTAAAGTAAGAGTAAAAGTGTAGCTCATTTAAAAGTACTCATGAGTAGTGAGTATTGAGTACCGAGTTGCAAAACGTATGCCCCATTATAATGAACGCTGTATGCCAACATTTAAAATACATAACTTATCTATGATAAACACTAGGGATGTGCATGAGTAGTCTAATATTTGAATATTCGTTATGCAATAATAATTGAATTTTGCAAAGTTGTGCTTTGCTGGCCATACAGTGAGATTCTTGTTCAATCCTGAACACACAAACTAAAACAGGCAGTTATAACAGAATGCACTAGGTGGCGCTGTTGAGTGTGGACACTTTTATCACATTTGTTGAGCAAATGGTTCTGTCAGTACGTTCAGATCATGAAAACCTAAAAAGCAGGTTATTGTGAGCATGTGGCTTACTGTAAGAAAGCTGGGTTCCTGTTTAAATATACTGGATAAGTGTTGTACACTCTCATATATGTGTAGCTCATCAGAAAGCAGTGTCCCTGTAGCAACGTAATCCCTGTGACGCGTCCATAAACAACAAACATGGCATCTGAGAAAGATTTTGCTAGCTGATGTAAGGGGTATTCAATCATTTAAACTGGTGTTTACAAATGAGCATAGTTTACCGAGCACATGGATATGCTTGTTTATCTCAACAAAAAAAAATTAGTTACAATATAAACATAACTATAAGTGTTTATATTCATCCTGTATGTTTACTGCCTCAGTCTACTTCATTGGCGGTTTCTTTTTCTTCACTTTGATTGAGCTTAAATGCTTTCATTCTATTATTTTTTTGTTTTCACGCATTGCTTGTTTAAATATTTTTTTATATTTAAACACAGGACATGATAAGCTTGTTTTGAATATAATTTGTAGCTTGTTTTTTGTAATGGAGATTTACAACCTTTATGACTAAAAAAATTATAATTTTATAGTGTCCCTTTCTCATTAATTACCTTCATTTAAATAATAGAATATTTGAATATTAGTTTTTTATTACTTAAATATTCGAATACCAAATTATTGATGAATGCCCATTCCTAATAAACACTATATGAATCTGATTCCAAAAAAATAAAAGGGAGACATGATAACAGATATGAAGATTAAAAAGTTATTTTCAATACACTGATCACCATTTTAAATCGTAATGTATGAAACAATTATATTAAAATCAGTTTATGTGTAGGGTCTAAATTTCCCTTAATGGCAACAGAGCGTTGTTGTTGTGCATAAAACATGTCCAAAACAATGCAAGGAATGCAAAAAAATGCTAAATAAGCAGGATCACTTGGCACATCATGTCCTGCACAATAGAGGAGGTAGAGCAGACATGGGAAAAGTTGTTTGGTACATGGGCTACATCACACTCCTAAAGGAATAATTCCCCCCAAAATTAAAATTCCCTCATCATTTACTCACCCTCATGTCATCCTGGATGTGCATGACTTTCTTTCTCCCACAGAACACACATTTTTAGAAGAGTATCTCAGCACTTTTGGTCTACACAATGAAAGTGAATCTGTGCTAATATATTGAAGCTCCACAAGTCACATAAATCAGCATAAAAGTAGTCTAATCTATGTGCCTCCAGTGGTTTAATCCATGTCTTCAGAAGCGATACAGGCGTATGCAAAAGTTTAGGCACCCCTGACAATTTCCATGATTTTCATTTATAAATAATTGGGTGTTTGGATCAGCAATTTCATTTTGATCTATCAAATAACTGAAGGACACAGTAATATTTCAGTAGTAAAATGAGGTTCATTGGATTAACAGAAAATGTGCAATATGCATCAAAACAAAATTAGACAGGTGCATAAATTTGGGCACTCTTGTCATTTTGTTGATTTGAATACCTGTAACTACCTAGCACTGATTAATTGGAACACACAATTGATTTGGAGAGCTCATTAAGCCTTGAACTTCATAGACAGGTGCATCCAATAAAACAACTCTCAAATGACCTGACAACAAAGATTGTTCAACATTATGGTTTAGTGGAAGGCTACAAAAAGCTTTCGCAGAGATTTAAGCTGTGAGTGTCCACTGTGAGGAACATAGTGAGGAAATGGAAGACCACAGGCACAGTTCTTGTTAAGGCCAGAAGTGGCAGGCCAAGTAAAATATCGGAGAGGCAAAGACAAAAGATGGTGAGAACGGACAAAAACAGCCCACAGACCACCTCTAAAGACCTACAACATCATCTTGCTGCAGATTGTGTCACTGTGCATCGTTCAACAATTCAGTGCACTTTGCACAAGGAGAAGCTGTACGGGAGAGTGATGCAGAAGAAGCCTTTTCTGCACACACGCCACAAACATAGTTGCTTGAGGTATGCAAACGCACATTTGGATAAGCCAGCTTCATTTTGGAAGAAGGTGCTGTGGACTGATGAAACAAAGATGTTATTTGGTCATAACAAGGGGCGTTATGCATGGTGGCAAAAGAACACAGCATTCCAAGACAAACACTTGCTACCCACAGTAAAATTTGGTGGAGGTTCCATCATGCTGTGGGGCTGTGTGGTCAGTGCCGGTACTGGGAATCTTGTTAAAGTTGAGGGTCGCATGGATTCCACTCAATATCAGCAGATACTTGAGAATAATGTAGAGGAATCAGTCACAAAGTTGAAGTTACGCTGGGGCTGGATATTTCAACAAGACAATGACTCAAAACACTGCTCAAAATCTATGCGGAGGAACAAGTACAATGTTCTGGAATGGCCATCCCATTCCCCAGACCTGAATATCATTAAAAATCTGTGGGGTGATTTGAAGCGGGCTGTCCATGCTCAGCAACCATCAAACCTAACTGAACTGGAGATGTTTTGCAAGAAGGAATGGTCCAAAATACCTTCAACCAGAATCCAGACACTCATTACAGGCTATAGGAAGCTATAGTTCTAGAGGCTGTTATTTCTGCTAAAGGAGGCTCAACTAAATATTGATGTGATATTTCTGTTGGGGTGCCCAAATTTATGCACCTGTCTAATTTCGTTTTGATGCATATTGCACATTTTATGTTCATCCAATAAACCTCATTTCACTATTGAAATATTACTGTGTCCTTCAGTTATTTGATAGATCAAAATGAAATTGCTGATCCAAACACCCAATTATTTATAAATTTAAATCATGGAAATTGTCAGGGGTGGCTAAACGTTTGCAAACGCCTGTATGATAGATGTGGTGAGAAACAGATCAATATTTAATTCCTTTTTCACTATTAATTCTCCTCCCTCCTCAGTGAATCTCTTTAAATTTCACATTAATCTTCTTGTGTTTTTGGTGATTCACATTCTTCATGCATATCGCCACCTACTGGGCAGAGAGAAGAATTTACAGCAAAAAATTACTTAAATATTGATCTGTTTCTCACCCACACCTGTCATACCAATTCTGAAGTCATGGATTAAACCACTGGAGTTGTATGTATTACTTTTATGCTGCTTTCATGTGCTTTTTGGTGCTTCAAAGTTCTGGTCACCATTCACTTACACTGAATGGACCTACAGAGCTGAAATATTCTAAACATCTTCATTTGTGCTCTGCAGAAAGAAAGTCATATAACTCTGTGATGGCATGAGAGTGAGTAAATGATGAGAGAATTTTAATTTTTGAGTGAATTATTTATTTAAGAAGCACATAGGGGGACACACTGTCCTCCTTTTGAGATGCAATGTTTAACATTGATTTAGTTATTGTATCTTTTAAGTCCAGAAATAGTTATGTGACTGGTAGAATATTCTGCCTGAAGTATTTCTGTACAAATGTTGATCTTTATAAAGGCTAAGCATAATTATAAATAATTTTATCATCTCCACTTACCTGGTCATTTATTATACCAATTAACACTCTCTACATCTGGGGTCAGTATTATTAAAAAACAAACAATATTTAAAAAATATTATTATTACAAATATCAATATTTAATTCTATTACATTAATACTTTTAAAGCTACTCAAGTTATTCAGCCAAAAGTAATGAGTGGTTTTCTCGTTTCCTTGTTATTGTTTGATTAATAGCCTTTATATGATATAGCCTACTAGACAGTGCTCAATTCATGTAAAGCTCAAATCCGCATTAGCGCTCTCGGAGCACGTTGATATAAAGCGTACAAACATTAACCACCTGTCAATCAAACAGTGCGCAGTTACAGACGTCAGGGAATAAAGAGTAAATGTTAACCTACAGCATGTACTCCAACCAGTGGTTGTCATGCTATCGCGATCGCTGAAATGAACTACTTCTAGATGTATTACATAGGCTAAATATAGAACACTACTCAAAAGTTTGATCGAGTTAATTTCTCTTTTTTCCGATAAACATCTAGATAATTTTAATCTCACACACCAGCCCAATAATCTCAGTGATATATAGTTCAATTACAGTCTATATTATAGATAGAATATGGAGGCCCAAACCTGCAAAAATAATAAATAAATAAATGTAATAATATATTTATTATTTTCTCTAGTTATTTTTAACTTTATTTTTATTTATTCATTTATTTTGCATAGTTTTTAAAATTGTTTTATTTATGTGTTCATTTATTTTTTATATGTATTTATTCCCACATATATTTATTTCCATATTTATATATTCCCATATATATTTATTTATTTATACATGTATTTATTTGTACTTTTCTGTGTGCAGCATGGAAATGAGAGCTCAATAGTACTTATCAGAAGCAAATAAGATGGACATCCCACCTTAGGACTCCCTGACTCGCACAGATTTAGAATATGCAGGGAAACGTTTTGCAGGATGTGCTTGGACATTCATACCAGCCTACAGCTCTTATAAAATATAACATTAGTCATTTGAAACATAGTCATTTGATGCGTGGTTATCGACTTCATTTGCTTCATTTGCAAGTTGTGCAACTCTCTAGATATACATGAAGCGTCAGCTACAGATTTTAAATGATCAGGGAAATTAAGCATGGTTGTATCTTTTACAATGAACAATCATAACAACAGAAAACAATATTATGGATTTGCGGACATCAAAATTTGAAGTTATATACACAGAAAAAAAAGAAAAGCATAAGGTTAAATCATATCATTTATAAAACTTGCTCATTTTGTGGTTTTGTTGAAGAAACCGTTCCCCATTTATTTTGTGATTGTAGTATAACCAATTAATCTTGGATTGACTTAAGCTCTTATGTTTTTAGCCCCACAAACAGCTATAGTTTACTCGATATGGCTATGACCTGTCACATCAAAACAGCACACTTCAATCTACGATAAACCAATGGTAAGCAGGACCCGCCCACATCATTATCATACAAGAGTCAGAAATGTAAGAATAAAAATAAAAATAAATACATGTGGGAATATTTAAATATGGAAATAAATACAGGTGGGAATAAATAAATATAAAAATAAATGAATGCATATATAAATAATAATAAAGAACAAAAACAAATGAAAGAATGAAAAAAGTTTTTAAAGAATAAAAATAAAAGAGAAAATAATCGATAAAGGAAAAAAAGTCTACAAAAATAAATTCAGGAATAACTTTGATTAAAAACTAATTATATTTGTTTTATCAAGACATTTATTCATTTATTTATTTTCTTCTTATTACATTTATTTATTTACGTATTTATTTATTATTTTTGCAGGTTTTGTCCTCCATAACAGAATTTAGTAAGCAGAAATATTCAATGTTTCTTCAAGTAAACTCATATGACACAGTCAAGCAATTGGCCATTTTCACAGCGAAAATCCCTTTTAGGTGCGGCCTTGATATTCAGGTGTTGAATTGTGTTTGAGGCATTCTCCACAGATGGCGGCATGGTGCCAAATCTGCAGCTGCATAATTTGTTACGTGTGATTTGATTTGACAGGAGTCACGAGACTCTTGTCGCCAATCATGTTGATAGACAAAAATAAATTCAGGACAGGAAAGTAGTGAACACAGACGGTTGGAAAATAGCGCAGTAAAAGTACAGTTACAGCACTTAAACGTGAGAATTTGTAATTCGTTACTTTACACCCCTGGCTATATGCGCTAATAACTTCTTGCATGCAACAATCTTCCAGCGCATAATTTTATAGCTAGACCTGAATATGTCCTGCGAACATTAAGTCAGGTTTGTCTTAAGTCATCTTGCATTATGTTATAGCCTACTATTGTAATGGTTTCAATAAGTGTAGATTATAAAACAGATAGTTCTGCTTCTAAATTCTGGTTAGATGAGCTGTATTTAAGGCAAGTGTAAAATAACTATTAACACGCCCGTGACCTCACATTTTATAATAATGCCCCAAAATACTAGTTGCTTGGCTACTGCAAACCGTTAATTGCATAATCAGCAATATAAGTTGGAGGAATTTTTCATTCTGATTAATATATAATTAGCTATTTAATGTAAAACATATTTGTACTTGATCATTAAACAATGACCTAAATATTATACAATGCCTTTGGCCTATGGTAAATTTATAGCTGTAATCATGTTATATTCTTTTCTCCTATTGTGTTTCCATGAGGTTCAACAAGTTTGTTTTTGCAGTTAATTTACTTTAATTAGGTGTAACCCCCTGCATTGATCACATCTTTCAGAAAAAGTTAATTTCTTTCTCTTTAGCCTTGTAGATCCACCCTGCTGTGCAACTCAATTGCACCACATGCATAAAAAAATCACCTCCACACCATAGTCCTTCTTTTATCTCCTTTATTAATCATTCCTCTTTATTGAATTCTCTCCCAACCCATCATATAAAATTTTAAATTTTGTATCACTTCACACAAACAAAATTGTCCATGAATGGATGAAAAGACAGATTTGCCATATCAAGGATAAATTGGTTAATTTTCTGGATGTGGTGTTTAATATGAATGTTCATAAACTAATACAGGTTTGTCTCTGTTGATCCCTTATTATTTACTTCAGACTTCACTTTTAAAAGTTTAGTCTGATTTTTTTTTTTTTTTTCAAATAACATTATTTTTTACCATGGCTGCTGTTGAGAGAAGCTTTACCTTTTTTGTCTGACTGTGTTTAATTCTGTGTTTAAAAATGGAAACGTAATGATGCAGTAGTTTTCATATTTATGCACACAATGCCAAGCCCTTGCCTAGCAACAAATTGCTTTGTGATGTCAAAGGCAGCAGACAGGGAAAAATAGATGTCCATTAATTTTTTTTTTTATGAGCCCTCCAAAAACATTTGCTAGAAAAACAAACAACAATGAAATATTTGCGATTTATGTTACTTGCAAACTTTATTTAATCAGAATTAGAGCTATTGATTAAATGTATTATTTCAGTGTGATTAATTATATAAAAGATTAAAGATTAAAAACACATTTAATCATGTCCTCGAACCATAATAAGAATATTCCTACCATCGGAGTAATTCAAAATTGTATTACCACCAGTTTTCAGAAGAGGGCAGTAAGAAAAACTCCAGCAACTCGCAGCTTTACAGACAACAAACCACACTCAGGCTTGCTTGATACTACCGATAGTACAAGAGGAGAATATGTTCTAATGATCATATGCAGTTGGACAAACCACAATTACGAATGCGTAGTTTCAAACTATGTTTAACTTCACACAGCAATCTCAAATAAACTGTGTTTATGATGTGACAAAACTAAAGTGAGAGGTTCAGAAAGCGTCCATCTGACATGTACATTGACGCATCCAAATAATAAATCTATCTCAGACAGTTTGCTGAATTGAAATGCAAAATTAATTGCTGTGGACTGTAGGCCAATGAATGGCTTATGTTTAATAATATTAAAAATAAACATACTGTATATTGCCAGGGGTGGAAAGAGTACTGAACAATCCTACTCAAGTAGAAGTACTGTTACATCCCAAAAAATTTAGTGTGAGTAGAGTAAAAGTAGCTGTCCTAAAAACTACTCAAGTCAGAGTAAAAGAGTAACTCATTTAAAAGTACTCATGAGTAATGATTATTAAGTACTGAGTTGCAAAACGTATGCCCCATTATAATGAACGCTGTATGCCAACTTTTAAAATACATCACTTATCTATGATAAACATTACATGAATTGGATTCCAAAAAAATAAAAGGGAGAAATGATAACAGAAATGAAAAGATAAAAAAATTATTTTCAATACACTGATCACCATTTTAAATCGTATTTTCTGAAACAATTACATTAAAATCAGTTTATGAGTAATGCCGACAGTGTTATTGTATAAAACATGTTCAAACAATGCAAGGAATGCAAAAAAAAAAAAGCTAAATAAGCAGGATCACTTGGCACATCATGTCCTGCACAATAGAGAAGGTAGAGCTGGCATTGGAAAAGTTGTTTGGTTCATCACGCTTAAAAAGGAATAATTCACCCAAAAAATGTAATTCTCTTGTCATTTACTCACACTCGTGCCATCCAGCCATGTATATGACTTTCTTTATTCTGCAGAATACACATTAAGATTTTTAGAGGAGTATCTCAGCTCTTTTGGTCCATACAGTAAAAGGGAATCGGTGCTAAAATATTGAAGCTCCACAAATCACATAAATCAGCATAAAAGTTGTCTAATCCATGTGCCTCCAGTGGTTTAATCCATTTCTTCAGAAGAATATGATCGATGTGGTGAGAAACAGATCAATATGTAGTGGTTTCTACTCAATTCACAGATGACATAGTGATTTTTGATCACGTGTCACTTAAGGTGTTGTTATGAGTGTATCTGATGACCCCTTCACCTTTGCAATACGGATCACCAGTTAAGAATACTATCTTAACAATTTAAGAACACTCAAAAGAGCTGTTCGATCATTTAGAATTCACGTAAACTAGAGGGAGTTGGCCAGCTGATTTATCTGAAGGATTTGTGAGAGTCTGGACAACTAGTAGAGTCTTTGATCATTTGATCAATTAAATATGCTAATAATGAATATGCACTGCTAAAGGATAATAAACTAATAACCAAAAAGGGAAATTACTGAGTTAAACAATAAAACAAATAAATTATTTGAAAACCAAATGGATAAATGCAATGCTGCTGAACTGAATGTAGCAATGGGAGAGAATTGTATGGGAATGCTGTTTATGGGGAACCACCTAATGGCTCTGGCAAAATTGTGATAAATAATGCTTATTTATCATTACACAAATAGTATACCTATTATTTGAAACTGACTGACCACAGGTAACTGTTATCTAAGCAAGTTAGAAAAACATGCTGCAGGTGTAAACTAATGCCAAGGTCTCTAGAAAGAGGTTTGGTAAGTTTATATTTAAGTTCCACACAGTCGGGTGATCAGCCCAGCAGTAGAGACGTCTTCCACTGGCTATGTGGTTAGCGTGCAGTGGTAAGGGCGCAGAGTTGTGATCCAGTAGTCGTTGCCATGCTGGGCTGGAGGATGCTGAACTTCGGATGCACCAAGAGGGTCCTTGATATCCATTTCCTAGATCTGGAGATATCAAAAGATGACAAAGGTGAATTGCATACGTCCGTGTTTAGAAAACCCACCGATCGGAATACCATACTGAGAGCAGATAGCTACCATCCACCTTGGTTAATAGAGAATATCCCTTTTGGCCAATTTCAAAGGATTAAACGCATATGTGATTCTGAAGACGTTTTTGATAAAAATGCTCAAGACATGGTGCAAAGGTTTAAGAAAAGAGGTTATAAACACAAGACCCTAGATATAGCCTATAATAGAGTTAAAGAAATTAGTAGAGAACAGCTGCTGGTTCAAAAACAGAGGCGACAACAAGAGCCAAACCAAGTTTATTTTGTTACACAATACAGTAGTCAAGCCAATAAGATAAAGCAAATAATCAAGAAGAATTGGGACATAATAAAAAGTGATACCGTTTTGAGAGATGTACTGCCGGAGGTACCTACTATCACTTTTAAACGAGCTCCTACTCTAAAAGATAGTCTTGTGAAAAGCTATATGCCTCCTGTACAGAATAAAACCTGGCTAGGCACAAAAAGAGGTAACTATAAGTGTGGAAACTGTAATCACTGTAGCAATATGGTCAAGACCAATATTTTTACAGATGTGACATCAAATCGCGAATACAGTATATACTCCTTTATTAATTGCAATACCTCAATCGTTGTCTATAGACTTGAATGTCCTTGTGGCTGTTTTTATATTGGAAGAACTAAGCGTAAACTTAAAGAAAGATTAGCAGAGCACAAATATGCGATAAGAACGAGCAACCATCAGTATCCTATGGCTCTACATTACAAAGAGGCGAACCACGGAAGTAGCGATACTCTAAAAATCTTTGGGATAGAACATGTTAAAATATCACCAAGAGGGGGAGATAGACTCAAAAAACTTTTACAAAGAGAATCCTTTTGGATTTATACTTTAAAAGCTAATCAGTACCCTGGTCTAAACTTGGAATTGGATTTTTCTCCTTTCTTGTAATTGACTATATGCACATGTTAATGTTTTGCTATATGTATCTATCTATATTGATATTTCAAATTGTATCTTGATGTGGAAAGTGGTAAAATGTAGAAAGTGTAGAATTATTTAACATCTGAAACTGCACATATTTGTTAGAGCATGAAATGAAATTAAATATCTTTTACAATGTAACCTTTTTTATAACTTGTCTTATATAAAGTAACCTCTTGCTATATGTATCTATTGATATTGATATTTCAAACTATCCTGATGTGAAAATGTGACTTGTCTTATCAAAAGTAACTTGTTGTAATTGCTCTCTGTCAGGTGATGTGTGCAGATGAGCACCTGTGCTTCTAGGTCATGTGACCACATGCAGATATATAGCATGCAGTCTACGGACTGCCATTTTGAATTTGCCCTGAGGAAGGCCAAAGAGGCCGAAACATGTTGGCGTATGTTTTTTAATGGATAGCCAAGTTTAAATAAAGGCTTTTTAAACTTATATTCCTGTTGAGTGCCTCAGAATTACTGTTTATTTGGGAAACATTTTGGCTCTCCAAACTGAAGAACACCAAAGGAACACACCTCTCAACACCCAAGTAGCACTCCTAGTAACTCATTTGTGGACATAAATAATAGTTTACTGAGAAACTTAAAAAAAAGACACAAACACACACATGACAGTCAGCTGACTGTAAACAATCTCTCTCTCATTGCACCACCCTCCGCAGTCACCCTTTTTCCCTCTCAGAGGCTTAATCAACCTGATAAGGGACCGGGTGTGTATAATCACGACCCGGCACCGCCCTCCACCCTGTAACACCTACATTTCAGTCTATCAGGATTTTTTTAGAACAGGACACCATTATTTATTTAAATAATACTCTTAATCATATTAATAATAATGTTACATTTATATAGCACCTTACCAGAGTTCAAGGACACTTAACATTTTCAAATTTAGCATAGTTTACAAAGAAGAAGAAAAAAGACAGAGTTTCAGTTTATTTGTTTTACATAAGGAGGAATATTCCTAATAGATGAATATTCTATGGAGCATTTAAACCTTTGTGTAGCATTTTAAGTTTTTTTCTGAATAAAATATTAACCAAAAGAAAATGTGATGTGGATATAAATGTGGTCAACTTTAAGAGACGGATAGACAAGATCCGACGTGAAATCATCCCTTCAGGTCAGGAATTTAACATTGCACTTAGGTTTAGGCTATAAATAAATACATGGGAATCATTATGTGTTAATCCTGTGCTACATTAATATTTAAGAAGTGTAAAGTGTATATGATGTCATATCTTAATTAGTGTTACATTTGACAAGCTCCAGATCTGTACAAATAACAGAGACTGCACCCATCCGGTCTGAAATCACAACATGTACATTTTCATTCAAAAGGTTTACACTTTAGAAATATTGGCTGCTCAGATTCATAAATTCAATGTAATTTTGGATCTGTTTATTTAAAATGTAGCTTTATCCTTGTGCTTTATGGATTATCAGTCATATAAATATTTTTTTTATATTATTCAGATGAATCCATTATTTGTTTTAAAATCATTATTCGTGCCTTTCCAAATAAGGTATTCGGCTTCAGGCACATCCCTAATACACTCACTGAGCACCTTATTAGGAACACCTGTACACCTACTTATTCATGTGATTATCTAATCAGCCAATCATTTGGTAGCAGTTCAATGCATAAAATAATGTAGATACGGGTCAGGAGCTTCAGTTAATGATCAACTATCAGAATGGGGAAAAAATTTATCTCAGTAATTTCAACAGTGGCATGATTATTGGTGCCAGACAGGCTGGTTTGAGTATTTCTGGAACTGCTGATCTCCTGGAATTTTCATGCACAACAGTATCTAGAGTTTACTCAGAATGTGCATAAAACAAAAAACTTACAGTGAGCAGCAGCTCTACGAATGGAACCAGCTTGTTGATGAGAGAGGTCAACAGAGAATGGCCAGACTGGTACAAGCTGACAGAAAGGCTATGGTAACTCAGATAACACTCTCTACAATTGTAGTGAGAAGAACAGCATCTCAGAATCCACAATACATTGGACCTTGAGGCGAATGGGCCACAACAGTAGAGGACCACATTAAGTTCAAATTCTGTCAGCAAAGAATAGAAAGCTGATGCTGCAGTAGGCGCAGACTCACCAAAACTGGATAGTTGAAATCTGGAAAAACAGCCTGGTCTAATGAATCTCGATTTCTGCTGTGGCCCACAGATGGTGGGGGTCAGAATTTGGCAACAACATCATGAATCCATCAATCCTACCTGCTTTGTGTCAACATACCATGCTGGTGGCAGTGGTGTATTTGTGTGGGGACGCACACTTTGGGCCCGTTAATACCAATCAACCATTGCTTGAATGCCACAGCCTATTTGAGTATTGTTGCTGACCATGTGTATCCCATCGTGGTGTAATATATTTGGTATGCAACATTTAGCAGGGAACTTTAAAGTGCCCTCATTCTAACAGCATTATATGTAAGGATATTTGGTATGCTAAATTTAGAAAGGAATTTAGGGTCTCGAAATATGTGAGCTATGAACTAAATTAAACTGTCCTTATTGTACATTATTAGGTAATGAAATGTATAATGGAATTAGTCACGTTCGACAACCATTATAAATAAGATAAATAGCAAATAACTAGATTATTTGTCTTAATAGATTCTCCACCATTAAAATTGTAATACATGTTTCATTGTATCTGCTCACAAATTCTACTGTAAAGAATTAGCTTTAACAAGTGAATTATGATTAATTCATGGCTTATTGAAAATAATATCACACGTATTTAGGTACAGCTTTGAAGCTAAATCTTTTAGAAACAGGGATGAGATTATTTATCAAAATATACCACAGTCAATCATCTTTGAATACAGACAAACTTTATTACTATTCTAAACATAAATCTAATCTAACACATATTTACATAAGACATATTGGTGAAAAGAGTGACAGAATGTGAAATAAATGATCAGTACAGTGAAAATGTACTTTATGGAGTCTGTTGACAATACCCGAAGAACCATTTATCCTTCTTTGAGTCTACATCGATTTGCTATCGGATTACCCAAATTATTAAATTAATACACCAGCACTTTGAGCACAAAATTGGAGATGTACTTGCGTGTCTTTGTGGTGTTTCCTTGCATTCTTTGTGTTGCTTGGTTCTTGGCACTTGGTCGAAAGTCCGTTCCTTCGATGGACCTCTGTAAGATCGTATAGTTATTGTCTGTATGAATGATGAGGTTGGCTTTTAAGTGAGGCCTTTTCATGGGTGTGTGAACTGTAGAGAGTGACGAGCTTTCTCGGGAAGCGACCTGATTCCGACAAGATCCGAGAGGACAATGTGGGATGAGTCAGAGCAAAGTCTGAGCAGTCAGCGGAGCAGAAGATGAAGCACGTAAAGGCAGAAGAGAGGAGAGAGGAAGAAAGAAGAAAGCTTGACTGATTTGGAGAGAGACCTCTGCTGTCAAACCGGAGCTGGTCAAGAACACACTGCCCAGGTATGGAAAACACTCCACTCTCTACACAACTACCCCATCACCAATTGGGAGCTGTGGGGGTGGAGTGTTTGATGGTACTTAATACCCAGGCAGGTGCTTAGTTTTGGTTGGGCTGATGGTAAGGCCCCATCTCTAAGTGGCAAGCTCCAGGTTCATCAGCAGCATCTCCAACTCCTCCTCTGAGTGAGCAGCAATCACCAGATCATCAGCATACATAATGTGGTTGATCAATAGGGAGCCATCCCTTGACCACACCTTGGCATCGATAAACCTCCCATTATATCTGTACCAGATGGAAATTCCTCCGATACAGCCATCGAATGCTTCACGAACCACGTGGTCGAAATAGATATTAAATAATGTGGGAGCCAGAGGACATCCCTGTCGCACTCCAAGGTGAACAGGGAATGGCTCCGACTCCCAGCCACGTAGTTTTACCCGGGCCTGCTCGCCATCATGAAGGTCCTTAATGATTGCGAGCAGCGGGTCTGGGACTCTGAAAGCACGAAGAACAACCCAGAGCCCAGGCCTACTGATGGTATCATAGGCCTTGACCAGGTCAATAAAGCAGAGATGTAGGTCTTGCTGGAATTCCCTACACCTATACTGTAGCAGACGGACAGAGAATATGGCATCTGTGCAAGACCGCCTATTCCTGAAACCACACTGGGGCTCCGCAAGCCTCTTCTCAGTGTGCCTGGCAAGGCGATGTTGAATAATCCTTGCCAGGACCTTTCCTGGCACACCGAGGAGCGAGATGCTCCTATAATTATTAGAATCCATGCTGTTGCCCTTTTTAAAGAGAGGGACCACCAGGGCATCCTTCCAATCCTGTGGAACCCGCCCAGTGGTCCAGACTGTTGTTATGATATCATGTAGGGTAGTCTGCGCACAAACGCCACCCTCCCTCAGCATTTCGCTTGGGAGATCATCTCTGCCCGGTGCCTGTCCTGGTCTCAGTCTCCGGATCGCCTACAGTACTTCCTCCAAAGATGGCACCTCAGCCAGCCACCCACAGGGAGTGACATCTTCCTCCAATATTTGAGGCACCGCAGCCCCAGCAGGGTCATCCCCACTTTGTTCCACAATGTTTTTCAGGCTGAGGGACTTCCCCTCCCCCAGGACCTCACAGAAATGCTCAGAAAATCTGAAAACCTGTTCCTGAGGGTCAGAGATTGGATCACCGTTCTTTCCCCTAATGATGGTAATAGGTGTTGCAAGTAACTTTTTTGATAGAATTAAAGATCGATTTGTGATCGTGGGCCATTGAGGCAGACTCCATCACCTCAGCAACCCGCGAACACCAACCATCCTTGCAGTGCCTCACGGCTCTCCGAACCTCCGAGCGAAGGCTGCGGTAAGCCTCCCCATTCTCTGACTTGGGATGCTGTAGACAATGAGAGTGGGCCTGTCGCTTTTTCTCAGCCAGCCTGAACACCTCCTCCGTCAGACAGGGTCTCTTAGGAGGTCTGGACCGTGTGCCCAAAACTGCCGTTGCAGTTACATGAGCCACTGTCCTAAACCTCGCCCATTCCCCTCGATATCCGGAGGAGTGGGGGATGATGCCAATCCCAGCTGCAAGCGATGCTGAAATTCTCGCTTGCAACTTTTATCAGCTAGCCTAGACCAGGCCACTATGGTTTTGAAAGGGATCCTGGGTTTACACCCACCACCTGAGTGGAAGAATGGCAGGTGCATCTTACAAATGACAAGTCAATAGTCAGTGGGCAAATCAGCTCCACAGTAGGTCCTGGTGTCAAGGACATGGGCCTGCATTCACTGACACAGACACACACACACACACACACACACACGCACATACTGTACATACAAACATACATACACATGTACACATACATAAACCTAACCTTAAAAGGATAGGTCAGCTAAAAATGAAAATTCTCTCATTATTTACTCACCACCATGATATCCCAGGTGTGTATGACTTTCTTCTTTCAGCAGAACATATACAAAGAAAATTCTCAGTAGAAAAAGTAGGTCCTTAAAATGCAAGTGGAAGGTGATCCGATTTTTGAAGCTCCAAAAATAACAGACAGTTAGCATAAACGTCATCCATATGACTCCAGTTGTTAAATTAATGTCTTCTAAAGCGATACACGTGTGTGGGAATCTTGTTGGCATTTGAAACATTTGAAACTGAGGCAAGTGCATCACAGCCAGAACAGTAGCATTTTTTACAAGTGAGAAGGAGGAACACTGTACAGTAGCTTGGTTGGTATATTTCTGTATTTTTCTGTTTGTTTACTCCCAATTGTATGTTTGTGAGCTTTTCCTGGATGTCTCAACCGAGTGGAGAACTGTCTCATGGCAATGCGAATACATCACACGAGAGACCGCTTGAACTCCACCCTCTCGAGAAGCTTCTTTTTTTGTACCTTTTTTGCATGACTTTTTGTAAGTCATATCGATTAAATTTATGCTGACTGCCTGTGATTTTTGGAGCTTCAAAAATCAGATAACCACCAACTTGTATTTTAAAGACCTACTGAGTTAAGATATTTTTTCTACACCTGGGATATCATGGGGGTGAGTAAACAATGAGATAATTTTTGAGTGGACTATTCCTTTAATTCCATGGTTTATCAAGATCTGGACATTTAGTTCTGAAATCTTTAATGATGTTGAACTTTTTTTAATGCATCAAAATTACATTTTCCTTGCTCCTGATCTGGGGAGACAAATCTATTTGTCCTGAGGAGAATGGCAGCTTGTGATGGATATAGAGTGTGTTATTAACATGAAGATTTCAGTTTAGTTTCCAGGTGGAGTGGCTAAACTGGAGAGTTACTAAGATTCCCACAAAATTTGTGTCCTTAAGCAAGGCACTTAACTGTGTGTTGCTCCAGGGCCTGCCCCTGCATCATGCCCCTTAAGAAGCTTTGTATAAAATATGTCTGATTAATGGCAGTTATATAAATAACCAAGAGTGGAATCTGGCCCCTCTGCGATCCTGCATCATCTTGTCAGATCACTGCCTGTGACCAAGATGCTTTAGCTGTTAACTCATGTCGTTTCTAACCTGTTTGACTTTCTTTCTTCCATGAAAACACAAAAGAAGATGTTAGGCAGAATGACTAAGGCTGTCAGTTTCACCAACATTCGAGGTGATGATGATGACAGAATTTATATTTTTGGGTGAACTAGCCCTTTCACATCAAAGTCTCTCCTTTATAGGCTATAGCATAGGCTGTGTCAACTAATACAAAAGAAAGAGGAAATGTCACATAACGGTTTGTTTTTAGCCTAATTATGAGCTGTTAAAATTCAAAGCATAAAAGTACAAGAATCGAAACTATTTACTTGAATTTGTGGCTGTAGGGGTTTCAGAATCACGCTGTTTTGACATGCAGTCATGCTATTTTGGCTCACTATTCTTAATGGCATCTCTAGACAGAATGTCTGTCAAACCCTACTGTGATTCATTAGGTGTTACAGTCAGTTTTGTATTGAAATTAACCCTACATGCTAATGCTTTTCCAAGCTAATTAAAATAGTGCACAGTCTGTGGGCTTTTAATAATAAGGGTTCACACAAACTGTACTATCCAAAGAATATACATGTATAGAAATTAAATTTTCACATTTCTGGTAAAAAGAAGCATCACTAATTAGCACATTTTACTTACTGTATGTATTGACTGAAAATGTCAGCTGCCACATATTGACGAGTGATTTTTTTTCACACAATACCTGTGTTTGAAAGTTCAGCATGAAGTAATATGTAAAGACAATTACATCATTTTTATTACTTAAGGGTATTTTCTTTTACAGAAAAACCAATGAATTAACAGTTACTGTAATTATGAATTCCACTTTAATAAACCTCATTATGTGCAACTCAGTGAACATTATTAAAAAAATATATAGGGTTGTTGATTTTTCTGGAAGATAATGGATTTTATAGTGGTACTTGAGATTTAATGATGGGCTTTCACTTATTTGGTTAAAAAAGTTGATTTATTACACTATTTGTCAAAGATTATTATGGTGCCCATGCTGCAGACTTAGTGCTGTGTAAAATAATATATTTTTTAAGTCACTCTAGTGGAATTATGAAGAGATCATTGTCTAACATTTTTATTTAGACCTGATAGCATTTCACAGAGGAATTACAAACAAATCAAATTAAAACAAATACAATTCTTCAGAAGCCGACACTCAACCACACCCCCACCACCACACACCCCCACCGCCCAACTCAGGCCAGGGAGCAATCCGGCCTGTCCAGTAATCTCACCTCATTTTTGGTCTTGAGCCTTGAGCAGGCCGCAACCACTGCAGTGTTATCAATTTGGGGACGCGCCTGCCCGTGACCCAAGTGGAACCAAAGATACTGTAACTCCACCTGTCCAATTGTGCACTTGGGGTTTGCAGTCAACCCATCACAGTGACCTCAGAACCACTCTCATATGCTCCATGTCATTACTGTATATAATGATGCCATCCAGATCAAGCAGTGGCATACACAGAGTGTGGTCTGAGGACTTTGTCCATAATGCACTGAAACATAGCCTGGGCCCCAAGCAAACTGAACAGAAGGGTCACAAATTGGTGTAAGCCAAACGGTGTGGAGAAGGCTGTTTTCTCCCGGGACAATGGTGTTAAGGGGATTTGCCAATAACCCTTCATTAAATTCAGTGTTGAATAAAAGCGAGCCGCCCCCAACCGATTAAGCATTCTAAGAGAAAGCGAGGCTTACGCTCATACAATATTTAAAATGGGGAGAACCCTGTGGAGGTTTGCTGGGCCTCTCGAACTGCAAATATCAGGGGTTCAAGCCACTTATCCAAATTCTGAGCATCTTCGTGCACAAACTTACGAATCATGTTTTTCAGTGTTTGATTAAACCAATTGACCAAGAATTCCATTTGTGTGTGGTACACGCTTGTCTGAATCAATTTAATGCCCAATACACAGCTTGCATAGTGTACATGACAAAAACGTTGTGCCGTGATCAATGAGGATTTCCTTTGGAATCCCCACTCGGGAGATAATTATGAAGAGTGCCTCCAAAACACTACGTGCTGAAATGTTGTGTAGAGGCACTGCTTCTGGATATCATGTTGTGTTTTCCACCAGGAGGCGAAGTCCAGTGCCATCGCCTGGCTTCGCAGATGATCAATGCACAACTGGCTGAGGACCGAATGGCCAACCGAATGGTTGGGAACTGTTTTTCTCTTACTTCCTCTCTCCCCTCTGTCCCTTGGGCTCTCTTTCTCTCTCTCCTCTCCCTTCCTTCATCCTACTCAGGTTCACAGGAGGAGAGGAAACCAGCCGGCAGAGAAAAGGCAGAAGGGGAAACTCCTCCCCTCCAGGAATTGGGGGAGGGAGTAGGTCAGGCAGGTTGGTTCCCCGGCCTGAATCGGTCATTGGGGGTATGTGAAGAGGAGGAGGGAGTGGCAGTACGTGAGAATGCACACCTGATGCTGAGTTGCCCCAATCAGAGAAGAGAGCGAGAGAGAGAGAGATGAAAAGGTGGGCTTGCCCAGAAAGGTTGCCATATAGTCCCCTGCCAGCTGTATGCTGTAATCCAGACGACGGGTGATGGTACTTTGTAGTCCTCTAGGCAAACAGGAGGTGAATTGCTCCAGCACTATCAGATCGATCACATCTCTGACGTTGCAATCCTCCTGGGCCAGAACCCAACTCCGGTAGGCATCACGAAGCAGCTGGGCAAACACAAAAGTGCGGTCAACCTCCTCAGCTTTAGGGAACAGATCCGCTAGTGGTGTTGTTCCGGTGTACGTCCGACCCACTGAATGATGGCCTTCTTCAGGTCCTCATAGGCCCGGTAAGTTTCTGCATGAAGTTTAGCAGCCGTGACTTGGGGCTCCCCAGAGAGCAGCGGCAGCAAACTTATTGCTTACCTTGAGTTTGGCCAGCCTGATGAACGCCTCCGGCTCATCCTGGGGCCCCATCTTTTTTAGCTGCAAATGGGACACAGTCGCTAGCATTAGGTCTGCCGCTGAGGAATGATCCTGGGCCACCAAGCTCCACCATGCCCCTGTTCCTCCGCTTGGACCCAGAGGAGTTCTTGGAATCGCTGTTCCTGCACTAGGAGGGCTTGGTGGTGAGTTTTTTATGACTTCACCCAATGGGGAGGATTATATGGCGGCACACTTCCTCCACTCCTGGGTTTCGGCACCACTGTAACAATTCATGTTCTTGGGATGGAAAGGAGAAAGGGGAATGGTGAACTTCAACTCATAAAGGTAATTTTATTTTTACAACTCAAACAAAACTTTCTTTTCAACACACTCATGCCACACAGGCTCAGCAGGTGTGTGTGCATGGCTCTCTCTCCCCTGGCTCACTCTTAAATCCGTCTCCATCTCTCACTGCAATGACAAACAGCTGTTAGAGACAATCATTGCCAGGTGTTGAGCCTTACCATTCTCATCTCTTTATCTCTCTGTCCATTCACAAGCCAGCAATGAACCACGCCCCCACCACCACATGCATATTCTGTAATTTTCTCACAACATATGGTGCAAACACTTTAGTATGAGTGCTTATTAGCTTAAAATATTTTGATATAGGATATCTAAAGGTGTTAAAGCAATGTGGCACGGTGGAGGGCAGGACCGGGGCGTGATTACGCACGCCCAGTCCTGTATTAGGCTGATTAAGCCGTCAAGAGGGATAAAGGCCACTCGCGGATGGCGATGCGGGAGAGAGAGATCGTTCACGGACATGTCCGTTGTCTTATGTGTTTGTATTTTGAGTTCTTCATTAAACCTATTATTTTATATGTCAAGCCGGTTTCTCGCCTCTTCCTTGCCCGTGAGAATGAACTGTTTTACAAGCAATTTCAGCCATTTCTAACTACGCGGCCTCTTTTTAAAATCCCACCCACCAAAGTCATGGCAGCAACCCCTGAATGCTCACAATGATTGACAGGCAAAGAATGTTTCTGTTTGGCCAAAAAAGGCAAGGTCACTCCTCTGAATATAATGAGTTTGGGCTGTCAAAGTGACAGGTGTGATTTCTCACAACACCTGTTTCAGTGATAGTTTTCAGTGATTCAGTGATATAATAAACAAACCAACAATCAAAGTTATTAAAACGTAAATAAATGTAACCCTTAAACCAGTCCTAAACATAACCACAGTCAAAATTATTTACACACACCTTAAACACAAACTTTTGATCTGCTTTTTATATGCATTTGTTTATATATAATAAAACTTTTTTTAATAAATATCAATATAATGATTAACAATATAAATATTTTAACAAATACAAGCAACATAACCATAACTGCTACTAAACAGCATTCATAACATTCAATTACACTGCATTTGTGGTAAACAAAAGCCCACAATGCACACATTTAATAGATTATATACCAATTTCAATGAAAAAAATACACAATTTACAATACATAACAATGGAACTATAACCATAACTAACATTTGCTTATTTTATTTTTAAGTTCTCAGTAATGCTTCAGTGCATGGTACTCAAAACATGGGCTAACACAAAAGGTGTTGCACAGCTCTCATGTACTCAGTGTACAGTGTACTCAGTGAGTATCTTACAACTTTACTACTCTGCTTCCTCTTTGCTAACTTTGCAGGTAATCATGATCATTCTCATCCTATTTGAATGTGGGACTGGTATACCAGTATCCTACCTCACATAAGGCGGCAGTAAGTATGGCTGCACAATTAATTAAAATTGTAAAACAGTTCAAGGTTACGGGCAAGGAAGAGGCGAGAAACCGGCTTGTCAACATAAATAATAATTTGATGAAGAACTTAAAACAAACACATAGGACAACAGACATGTCTGCTGATTAAGCTCTCTCTCCCGATCGCCGTCTGCGAGTGGCCTTCCCTCTTGACAGCTCAATTAGCCTCATACGGGACCGGGCGTGCGTAATCACGCGCCGGTCCCGCCCTCCACCGTGCCACATTCCTCCCCCGTTCTCTCAGGCTGGGGACCCCCGGCCTGACGTACATCCCCTGGGGGGGGGGGGCGCCTCCCGCGCGGTCTGCCGGCGGGTCATCCCCATCAGCCTGGACGAGGGAGGGGGCAAGGGGAGGGAAACAACAATTAAAAATAGGGGGGGGGGTTCCTGCACTGGGCAGTACCTCCCCTCCCACAAACACCATAATTTAAAAAAAGAGGGAAAAGGCCAACGCAGAGCGGTATCGAGAGAGAGAGGAGAGAGAGATTAAAGGAAAGAAAGAAAAAAAAAACGTACTCGCCAGTTCTCTGATACGCCGTAGCTCGTTCCTCAGCCACTTCTCCACCCTCTACAGGACAACAGCCGCGCCTCTCCAGGCAGATCGGAGGCAGTCCTCAGCCCCTGGCGGACGGAACGCCCCGCCGCGTTCCCGGGGTGTCGAAGGGGCCTCCCCCCTCCCCTGGCAGCGGTTCTCCCGCTCCAGGCGGTCGGCGGCGAGCCCCTCCCCGCACGCGGTCGGCAGTCTCCAACCCCGCCGCGTTCCAGCGGCTACTAGGGGACTCCCCCGCCCCTGGCAGTGTCCCTAACCGCTCCAGGCGGTCGGCCAGGAGCCCCTCCTCCCCTCGCGGTCGGCGGCCGTTCCTCCGCGTCCAGGTGGCTGGGCTCCTCCGTCTCCCGGCAGATGGCCGCGGCTGCTCCATTGAGAAGTGGCGAGAACTCCGCTACGGCGTATCCCTCTTCCTTCCCGGGCTTTCGGCACCAATGTAAAACAGTTCAAGGTTACGGGCAAGGAAGAGGCGAGAAACCGGCTTGTCAACATAAATAATAATTTAATGAAGAACTTAAAACAAACACATAGGACAACAGACATGTCTGCTGATTAAGCTCTCTCTCCCGATGGCCGTCTGCGAGTGGCCTTTATCCCTCTTGACGGCTCAATTAGCCTCATACGGGACCGGGCGTGCGTAATCACGCGCCGGTCCCGCCCTCCACCGTGCCACAAAAATAAAATCGAAATCGCAATATGACCTTGTGCGATTATTCAATTGCAAAGGGCTGCGATTGAATTAAATAAATAGTCTGTTCGCTTCAAAGTTTATTTGCGCCACTCTGTCCAGTCTATATTAAGTTAGACCATTGTTATGGTGTTTTCCATACGGTTCTGTGCTCCACAACTCGAGACTGCTCGCTTTTTGAGGGTTTTCCACTGTGGATAGTACCTGGTACTTTTTTTAGTACCACCTTGGTCGAAGTTCCAAGTGAGCTGAGCCAATACTAAATGAGATGTCAAAATTCTGCAGATCACTGATTGGTCAGAGAGAATCATCACAATCAGTGTCACAGAGATTTCCTACACGGGACATCAACCCGATAGTTTTAAAGATAGCAACAGTGATTGCAGTATCATTTGTTCACGCATTTGATATTATGACATCACAACAAATGTGAAATGTTAAAAATATCCCTTTCATGTCACAAGGCTCTGTTTGTGAAATTTACATTCTATATGTTTTCAAATAAATATAGTAGTGTAAATGTTTGTAATATTCTAATTCCATAAAAATCAATGACCGTGTGACATAGAGACATGAAACCAGCTGTAAAACACTCAGAATATTATTCTTCATATAGCACAAGACTTGTTTTGGGGAGTAAATGTTCACTCATTTTTATACAGATTCAGTTATCCCTATAAATCTATTAAACTCAGTGACTATAGAATTATAATATCTGTATAAAAAGTAGTGAACATTTACTCCCCAAAACAAGTCTTTTCCTGTAAGGGGGAAGGGGATAAGGTAAAGGAGGAATAGGGAAGCCACCCAACTGGCCCAAGGACGGTATCTAATGGCATGGCTGAAGGTCTCCTTCGTGTTCTGTCTTATCATGCGCATTCAGTTTAAGTTATTTAATTCCAAATACATAACTATATTATTCATTTTATGATACTCGTTTATTTTATCTGACTCCAATTATAAAGTTTCTAAGGATATATTAATGTTATAATCTTATTTATTATCATTAAATTTGATTTAACATTGAATATATTTAACTCCATTTTATATTGTACTCGTTCATTCGGATTCCTGTCGCTTAGAGAGTCTCGCGCCAGCCATGTACACGGATCTCACAGTCACAAATACGGCAGTATTGGTCATTAAAACAGCAATTGACTAAATACTAATTAGATGGCTGCTCATGCTTGCCCTTTTATCCACAAGTATTTTATTTAGTCCCTTTAGATAGTAAACACTTAATTAGAGTAACATTTATACCCAGAGGTCATGACCACTAAATTTACAAAGATAGACCAACATACCCAAATTAAAATTTGTGTTTTATTGTCCTTGCTCAGTAGGATGTGTTGACTCAGGTGAAAATGTTCTTCTGTGCGAGAGTTTTTATGACTTGTATTTCGCAGAGTTCTTTGACTTTCACGACATCTTGATGTCAGAAATCGGGTATCTTGGATTATGAACGGTATAGTGTCAGATGGGTTTGGCTCAACTATCTCATATTTCAACAAAAAAAGACTGTTCGAGCAGCTGTTTTAGACGTAAATGAAAAGCATTTCACCAGTCACTTTCTATAGCAACGGCAGGTATACAGCAACGCAAAAGCAGTTTGCTGCGGTTATACGCGGTGTGTGGATATGGACAGTAAACTTATATGGACAGTACTCTATGTTTGTTTGAATGATATAACGTAAAATGAAAAATTCCTGTGATTTAGACATGTTGTGCTTAGCCAGTCTCTATGTAGCAACTTAAAAGTATGACAGCTGATATGGTTAGTATCAGTTAATTTTGTACGGTTATACATTGTGTAAATTTGTAGTCTTGTGTTAGTTTGAATGCCTGTAACAAACATCATGTGGTTGAAAAGATTGTTTAAGCAGCTGTTTTAGGCATGTAAATGGCATTGCTTAGCCAATACCCCTCTGTAACAGCAGATTTTAATTTTAAAATTTGCCAGTTGATGACGTCAGACACAAACGTTCTAATCAAATTGGTTTGATGGTACTCCCCAGTGACCACTCTGGAATGATCAAACCAGTGTGATGATACATGCAAAAGGGTTAAAGACCACCCTCCTGACTGTGCACACTTCCATCAAGAGGGTAGGTGACCTGCAAGCATTCTCTGTTGCCTGGAGTTCGGTCCGGGCTACTCTCACGTGATCGAGAGAGTAAGGTTCCCAAGGTTCCCACGATCCCATTCAGGGATCAGGTGGTGAACCTGCAAGCGCTGCCCCAGGAGGAGGCTTACGAACAGGTAAGTCTGGGATAGTTGGCTGGGTGTATCACTTGTGCATAGCGCCTTACACCTCCACCGAGCTGAAGACGTGCGCTGTTGACTCCCAGTAGTGATCACAAAATGTGTTCCCTAGATGACTTCCTCCTAGCCCTGTGGCAGCCGAGTTTGCAGAAAACTCGCTGCCAGCCCAGTACACGTGCTACCTAAACCCTGTACTAAGGTAGGTGCTCCGCATGTGCTGGTTCCCCATAGGTAACCCCAATTTTCACTCTTTTTGAAACTCAGCACTCGTAACAGCGTCGGGCTGGTTACATGTAGGCCTGGTGCGCTGGCAATGAGGCACACAGTAGTCTGCCCATCTCGCTCTGCCAGTTCACGTAACACAGTCCAGCTAGTTGTGGCGTTTTTGTAGGAGACCCCTAGTAGAAGCCTTTATTTTGGTCACACATTATACATACATTTTTGCATATATATATATATATATATATATATATATATATACACTCACCTAAAGGATTATTAGGAACACCATACTAATACTGTGTTTGACCCCCTTTCGCCTTCAGAACTGCCTTAATTCTACGTGGCATTGATTCAACAAGGTGCTGAAAGCATTCTTTAGAAATGTTGGTCCATATTGATAGGATAGCATCTTGCAGTTGATGGAGATTTGTGGGATGCACATCCAGGGCACGAAGCTCCCGTTCCACCACATCCCAAAGATGCTCTATTGGGTTGAGATCTGGTGACTGTGGGGGCCATTTTAGTACAGTGAACTCATTGTCATGTTCAAGAAACCAATTTGAAATGATTCGAGCTTTGTGACATGGTGCATTATCCTGCTGGAAGTAGCCATCAGAGGATGGGCACATGGTGGCCATAAAGGGATGGCCTTTAAACGATGCCCAATTGGCACTAAGGGGCCTAAAGTGTGCCAAGAAAACATCCCCCACACCATTACACCACCACCACCAGCCTGCACAGTGGTAACAAGGCATGATGGATCCATGTTCTCATTCTGTTTACGCCAAATTCTGACTCTACCATCTGAATGTCTCAACAGAAATCGAGACTCATCAGACCAGGCAACATTTTTCCAGTCTTCAACTGTCCAATTTTGGTGAGCTCTTGCAAATTGTAGCCTCTTTTTCCTATTTGTAGTGGAGATGAGTGGTACCCGGTGGGGACTTCTGCTGTTGTAGCCCATCCGCCTCAAGGTTGTTGTGGCTTCACAAATGCTTTGCTGCATACCTCGGTTGTAACGAATGGTTATTTCAGTCAAAGTTGCTCTTCTATCAGCTTGAATCAGTCGGCCCATTCTCCTCTGACCTCTAGCATCAACAAGGCATTTTTGCCCACAGGACTGCCGCATACTGGATGTTTTTCCCTTTTCACACCATTCTTTGTAAACCCTAGAAACGGTTGTGCGTGAAAATCCCAGTAACTGAGCAGATTGTGAAATACTCAGACCGGCCCGTCTGGCACCAACAACCATGCCACGCTCAAAATTGCTTAAATCACCTTTCTTTCCCATTCTGACATTCATTTTGGAGTTCAGGAGATTGTCTTGACCAGGACCACACCCCTAAATGCATTGAAGCAACTGCCATGTGATTGGTTGATTAGATAATTGCATTAATGAGAAATTGAACAGGTGTTCCTAATAATCCTTTAGGTGAGTGTATGTATATATATATATATATATATATATATATATATATATATACATACAGTGAAATTTATTTGTTTTAACATATCACAGCTAAGTTGGGGTCAGAGTGCAGGGTCAGCCATGATATGGCACCCCTGGAGCAGATAGGGTCAAGGGCCTTGCTCAAGGGCCCAGCAGTGGCATCTTTGCAGTGCTGGGGCTTGAACCTCCGACCTTCATTTGAACATACAGAGCTGAAATATTCTTCTAAAAATCTTAGTTTGTGTTCTGCTGAAGAAAGAAAGTCATAAATATCTGGGATGGCATGAGGGTGAGTAAATTATAAGAACATTTTATTTTTATGTAGCACATGGGGGGCGACATTGTCCTCCTTTTGAGATACAATGTCTGCCTTGATTTAGATCTTGTATCTTTTAAGCTCAGAAAAAGTTGTGTTCTCATTCTAATGCATGATGCAATTTTCTGAAGTTTGTGACTGGTGGAATGTTCTGCCTGAAGAATTAAAAAAAGGTTCTAAAAAGGTTGATACTTTTCTTTCAGGGACTAGGAAAAAAAAATAAAGACTAAGAATAATTATAAAAATATTTTAACATCTCTACTTTCCTGGTAATTTATTATACAAAATAAAACACTCTGTCTACCTGACATCTTACTACACTAACTAAGTTTGATGTTTGTATTTGTCACTTTTAGGAGTGGACAATATTATTAAAGTAAATATTGTACTTTAAAATTCTTAACACTTTTGTTTAACCATATATTGTGATATACACATTTTTTATGGAAAGTTATTAAACTTCTGAAAGAATCAAGTTTCTTTTTTTATTTAAAACAATGTCCAGAGTAATGGTAGAAGTTCCAAATCCACTATGTCCAATGAAAGGACTTAAAATATTGTTTTTAAAAATTAGTTAAGATCTTTGTTTCAATATTTACAAAACAAATTGAAATATTGCTGAATAAAATACTATCATTGTCTGCTTTAATTTTTACATTTCAGTAAGTTTTAATTTTAAGCATCTTTAGGTGTCTTCACTCTCCCCAGTGTATGCAGAGAAAAGTGCACATTTAAATGAAAAATAACGCATAACCAACTAACAATGGTTACAAATGCACATTCCCTAACAAACGGCGGCACTTTGTGTCAAAGCGATTGCTAAGAAACATGAAAATTTCTTGTGTTTGACATATTTCTGTCCGTATATCAATGTAATTGGTATATATATCCATATTTTTCGTCACTTAAAATTGTCTCTTGACATTATCTTTTAGCCTTCCACAACCCTTGACAAACCTTTTGAAAATAAACTATGCTCTTTTGAGCTGCATGTGCACGCTTCATGGTAGCTTTGGAAATGGCTTATGGCTCAGGAAAACCTAGCATTATCCTAACATTATCCACTCCTGCATAGAAAAAAGCTCAAAAGTTAATGAACAGCCAAACATTGCCAAGCTAGCAAGCAAATTAAACATGCAATCAATTTACATAATGCTAAATATCACAATCCACATTTTGTTTTATTACTCCTGACACATTTTGGCTGGTTATCAAGTTAAATGTGAGTATGTTGGCTACTACACTCAGTCATGCTATTCACATGCACAGTCATAAACAAATAATCAATATGTATTACAAATAGCTATTTTATCCTCTCACATTCATTGTTTATGCTTCTCATCTTCTCCGGGCGGGAAATACGGCCACTCTGAAGCACATTCAGTTAAGCAGCAGATGCGCTGTCATCTGTCCTGCCTCAATCAAACCCATCAGAATAATAGTTCAACATGATACAGCTCTTCAGATGGATTAATCTCTTTTTTAATTCAGAAAATTAACATTCTTGGAAACATTTGACAGCAGCATATTTTTTACAACTATGCTGTTGCTTGTTAAGCCACCAGACAATGGATTTATCCAGCAACTTACCAACTTACACTGCAAGATGTGTAGCTCCGGTTTTAAAAGGCAGGGTATAGATTATTATAAAAATGTTGTGATGCGAATTACCAAATATTAAGACACATTTGCACATTTCTATGCATTATACATTACTAGGCTTCCATTAGTGAGTTAATAGCCTACTGGTTAATGGCATTTTTAAACTTTGTGCACTCGATTGTTCTCTGTTCACTGAAAATCAGCTGAAATTTTAAAATATGATAGCTAATGAATTTACACAATACAGATGTAGCCTTTGAGAATGTGTGACCACAAAAAATAAAAAAATAAAAACATGTTGCATCAGATGGCATTAGGCAGCGATGAACATATATGAGCAGTATGGGCCAGCTGGCATGTTCATTCTTTGAACATAACTTGCTAATGGTTTGTGAGTCCATGTATATACAATCTAAAATAGTCAAGTTGTCAGTGGAAAACTGTAATGAAAACAATTAATCTATTCCAAGAGATATTGAGCAAAATCAGCAATGGCAACACAATTGTTAGCTATAAGTATACATTCTCAAAACCGTAATACAGCATTATATATGTTGTTGCATTCAGTTTGTGGGCTGTTGGATAAATACACTGTTTGTCTGCTTGATGCATGAGAGCAGATTTGTAATATTTATGCAACTGTCAAACATTTGGAAGAATGTTAGTGTTCTGAATTAAAAAAAGAGATTAATCCATCTGTATTGTATTGAACTCTTATTCTGTAGGGTTTGATTGAGGCAGGACAGTTGACAGCAAAGGTTGACCAATCGCATTTCAGTCCCACCCACATGTGCAAATCAAATATTCAAGCTGTACATTCATTTCATATCCATGAGCAATAAACACGAGAAATTAGCTATTTTTTAAACAAAACTAAGTCTTTTTCCATTTTTACCTGTTGCCTTTGAAATGAAAAAACTAAACTCAAAGCATAATTGTTTTTTTGTTTTTCAATTTCGAAATGAAAAACAAATAATAACTACAATACAACTTTCTTTTTAGAAATGTAATCAAAAGTTGTAAAAAGTGAATGAAAACACACCCAGGACCCCATCACAAATTAGACGTGACGGAGGGGCTTGGAGCATGTGTGCGGCCATAGAGCCAGGATGCCAAGCCTCCCTTCCCCTTGCAAGCTGTGGCCCCAGGGAAGCCAAGAAGTTCAAAGGAAGCTGCCATCCCTCACACCTGGACTCCACCCATTATACCTGGACCTTACTCTTTTATCGCCACCTATCCTTGACATAGACCTATTCACCGGAAAGGCACCAGATCCCCTTTATTTTGGACACTTATATCCATGGACACTTTATTCCCCATTTTGAAAATATTATGTTTAATATTATTTCCAATAAACACTTCTCCGAGGACTGATGCCACACCCATTGTGTCTGTCAATTGCTCACTTTGCCACACATTCATTAATTAAAAATAGTTTTGAAAGTCTTTGCTAGAAAGCAATAATCTCATTCCTGTTTCTAAAATATTTTGCTTCAAAGCTGTATCTAAATACATGATATTTATACGTGATAATATTTTCAATAAGCCATGAGATTAATATTACTCCAATAAGTGAGTTAATCATAATTCATTTATTAAAGATAATTCCTGACAGTAGAAATTGTGAGCAGATACAACAAAACATTGTATTACAATTTTAATGGTAGATAATCTATTTATTTTTCATTTATCTAATTTATAATGGTTGTCGAACACGACTAATTCCATTATACATTTCATTACCTAATAATGTACAATAAGGACAGTATAATTTAGTTCATAACTCATATTTCAAGACCCTAAATTCCCTTTCATATAATGGTGTGAGAAGGAGGGCAAATTAATGGATCCATTCTAAATTCATCAGTACCAAATATCAGCACAACAGCTAAAAGCACAAGACAGTCTGGCACAAGACAACGCACACAAGTGAGTTAAATAGGGAGGGAGTGTAATTAACAAAACAAGACACATGTGATGCAAATCAGACAAAGGGGCTAGCAGAGCTGCAACCCCACACCGGCTACCAGCACATGGTGTATAAAAACAAAGAAACACAAAGGGAATATGGGAACACATGGATGCAGAACAGACTCACCAAACAGATCAGCTTGAGAACCTTACATTAGGTTAATGCTATTACCATGGGGAACCTTGCTAGTTTCATCCTGAATTTTCAAGTGGCAAAGTATGAATATACATATAACTTGTTAATCTTTCTGATCTGAAAATAATGGACAACCACAACAACAGCTGACGACCTCACAGATGTTTACTCTTCACAAGTCAATAACGGAATAACCCTTCAATTACATTCTACAGGGAATGTGGATGAAGCATTTGTCTGAGGCAATTGGCAGAAGATTGAATTGATTACCTGATTATGAAGAGACAGAGTTATTATTGTCATAACTCACTCCCTATTACAGCTCTGTAGACAGGCTATAAAAAGCATTTTTGCTATAATGTTGATATGGTGTGTTTACCACCTGTTTTGCAGGGAATAGCTGGCTTAGTTTAGATATCGCCAAGATCATTTTACCCTGTGGTGAGAGGATCCTATTTACGTCCTGTTTTAACTGCATATTTTTCTTACCTTTCTCTTATTTGAATGAATGTTAAGATTCTTTTCAAAACAAATCCTTTTCCTGTACCTTTTAATTATCTGAACAGCTGCAAAGAAAATAATTAAATAGTGTTGTAGCAGAAACTGACACTCTGTGGCTTTCACATTACATCTATTCAAAGGGAAATAATGCTATTTAAACACTATACTGTTAAGGATCTGTGGGTGAAATATATAAATTGTAATCTGTGTAATTAGGAATTGTTCCTGATCCAGTGGTGACATTTTTTTTTATTATGTGAATTTTGTGTGGAGTTCAAATTTGGTAATACAGGTGCTGGTCATATAATTAGAATATCATCAAAAAGTTGATTTATTTCAGTAATTCCTTTCAAAAAGTGAAACTTGGATATTATATTCATTCATTACACACAGACTGATATATTTCAAATGTTTATTTCATTTAATTGTGATGATTAAAACTGACAACTAATGAAAATCCCAAATTCAGTATCTCTGAAAATTAGAATATTACTTAAGACCAATACAAAAAAAGGATTTTTAGAAATGTTGGCCAACTGAAAAGTATGAACATGAAATGTATTAGCATGTACAGCACTCAATACTTAGTTGGGGCTCCTTTTGCCTGAATTACTGCAGCAATGCGGCGTGGCATGGAGTCGATCAGTCTGTGGCACTGCTCAGGTGTTATGAGAGCCCAGGTTGCTCTGATAGTGGCCTTCAGCTCTTCTGCATTGTTGGGTCTGGCATATCGCATCTTCCTCTTCACAATACCCCATAGATTTTCTATAGGGTTAAGGTCAGGCGAGTTTGCTGGCCAATTAAGAACAGGGATACCGTGGTCCTTAAACCAGGTACTGGTAGCTTTGGCACTGTGTGCAGGTGCCAAGTTCTGTTGGAAAATGAAATCTGCATCTCCATAAAATTGGTCAGCAGCAGGAAGCATGAAGTGCTCTAAAACTCAGAAAACACAGTGGACCAACACCAGCAGATGACATGACATCCCAAACCATCACTGACTGTGGAAACTTTACACTGGACTTCAAGCAACGTGGATTCTGTGCCTCTCCTCTCTTCCTCCAGACTCTGGGACCTTGATTTCCAAAGGAAATGCAAAATTTACTTTCATCAGAGAACATAACTGTGGACCACTCAGCAGCAGTCCAGTCCTTTTTGTCTTTAGCCCAGGCGAGACGCTTCTGACGCTGTGTCTTGTTCAAGAGTGGCTTGACACAAGGAATGCGACAGCTGAAACCCATGTCTTGCATACGTCTGTGCGTGGTAGTTCTTGAAGCACTGACTCCAGCTGCAGTCCACTCTTTGTGAATCTCCCCCACATTTTTGAATGGGTTTTGTTTCACAATCCACTCCAGGGTGCGACTATCCCTATTGCTTGTACACTTTTATCTACCACATCATCTTCTTCCCTTCGCCTCTCTATTAATGTGCTTGGACAGAGAGCTCTGTGAACAGCCAGCCTCTTTAGCAATGACCTTTTGTGTCTTGCCCTCCTTGTGCAAGATGTCAGTGGTCGTCTTTTGGACAGCTGTCAAGTCAGCAATCTTCCCCATGATTGTGTAGCCTACAGAACTAGACTGAGAGACCATTTAAAGGCCTTTGCAGGTGTTTTGAGTTAATTAGCTGATTAGAGTGTGGCACCAGGTGTCTTCAATATTGAACCTTTTCACAATATTCTAATTTTCTGAAATACTGATTTTGGGGTTTTCATTAGTTGTCAGTTTTAATCATCAAAATTAAAAGGAATGAACACTTGAAATATATCAGTCTGTGTGGAATGAATGTATACATTATACAAGTTTCACTTTTTGAATGGAATTACTGAAATAAATCAACTTTTTGATGATATTCTAATTATATGACCAGCACCTGTATTATATACACATACACACTGTTGACAAATTATTTTTGAATTTCTTGGTTTGGCAGTGACCACTGTGCAGGTAGTGCTTCATACATAGCTACACTGAATATTGTTAATGGATGAGGAAATCATTTTAGCAGTGAGGTTCTTTAAAACTTCACATTCCCTGGGAATAAAATGCAACCAGTGTTGGCTGCTCAGAGGAGGCAGAGTATGATGAACCTCCCCAAAAAAATTAAAAACAAAAGTTTTCTTTTTATCAATTTACATACTAACAAAAAATATTCAAATGTCTTTAATGGACAAATATGTATTTTGCTCAGTGTCTAAAAATTTCTAAATTTGAATTTGCCTTCTTCCACATTCATAACAAATCATTATCATAAGTATCCATTTGATGCCAATCTGCTTTCAGTATTACATTTATGTGTCATCAAGCCTGCTTGTGGGTACAGTAATGTGACAGGTGAAGAGAAATTTTCAAAATATGCCAAAGATTAAATAAAATGTATTGGACTGAATGACAGTATCATATAAATTTGACTCAGTGAAGCAATGTTGTATGGAGTTCCTCTACACATACTGTATTAGGTGAGCAGATGTTACTGTACATAGAATAGATCCCTCCAGTAATTTATGCATTGTTTGCATTGATCGTAATCTGTAACGGGCGCTTCGCCATTTGTTCAATTTGTTTGTTGTATTGACAAGTGTTGAGTTGGTGATCGGAAAGATTATAACACAACAGTATTTATCAAGACAATTTTATCAGGGAGAGGAGGGGTCTGTTCCAAAACCTAGTAAGTGATGAGCTCTGTGAAAAATAAATCCAAGGTGGCAGATGAAGCAAGATCAATTTTGATTAAAAATATACTAATAATCCATTCACTACGGAAAAGTATTGATAAATAATATTTCAATATAACACAAAACTGACTATTTTATGCTGAATGTGTGTATGCTGTTTGATTTGTGCTCATTAGAGGATTGCGTCGTTTCTCTTGCATCACCGGTGTTATAAGTTGAAATAAGTTGCGAGTCGGGTGTCCCGTGCTTTATGCGTGAGGAGTGCCATTTGATTGATGCGCAGAGCTGCCTTCTATGTAGAGCTTTCATAATCACTATCTTATGAGGAATTATTTCACTAAGGATGCTGCTATAGAAGACAGCTGCCTGCATGTAGGCAGGAGACAGCGAGGTAGCTCACTAAATTTTGGAAAAGACCAGACCAGCAAAAAATTATATAACAAAACATGATATTTAGACCCACTGCAATATTTAATTGGTTTGATCAATTCTGGTTTATATATTTGCCTGACTATTTTATATTTGACTGCCACTGAGTGCAACATCTAAAATAAATTACTGCGTGCGTGGAGGGGCCCTCAATTAGACATTGGAAAAATATACAATGTATGCATTTACTAGATAGTTATAAGCCCTCAATTTCTTTATAACACATATGGCATTTCAAATTTAAATTTAAATCACTTAGGTTTTTGCCTTCTGACATAAGACTTTATTGCATCTGTTCTGATGAAAAAAAAATGTACATTTTAATGTCTAGTGTACTTTTAAAATTTAAGCAACAATAACTATATGGCTATTTAATTCAGATTTTAATTAGCATATCAACAGATCAAGTGAAAATATGTGCAGCAATGAAATGCCCAGGACACTTATTGAAGATGTATAAATTGTCTAAAATATTTTTACATTATTAAGAAGAAAAAAAAAGATTCAGCAATAAAGGTAAATAAAGACTAAAAGTAACAAATCTGTACTTTTCATTAACTTGGAATGTAAATGTTATGGACATCGGCAACATGGTTACTGTCTCTTTAAGAACATAAGGCTTGAGTGCATAATCCAATAATGAAGGCACTCTATGCAGTTTGTTTACATTGAGTTGAATCAAGCTATAAAGTCTCCTTATTTTTGTACTTTGTAGTGCAGTTGCATATGTATTGATTGATTTACTTTAAGTATTATTTTATTTTTATTTATTCTTATTTTGTGACAATAAAGAATATTGCTATTATCATTCAGCACTGCAAAGAATGAGGATTTCAGAGAATAACTGACGGAGATTAGGAGACTACAGTTATTATTTAATTTGTGATGATCTACTACCTGAATCACATTTATCAATTCAGCTAATAGTATCTGTTCTTGCTTCCGTCATCCCCTGCTGTCAAGTAAAGCATCCGTGTGATGGCACAACAGCCAATGTTTAGTCTCTCACAGCATACTCTGTCATTTTTCTGGGTGTAAGATGATAAAGACAGTTGGCAACTGTAAGGAGTACTGTATATTAATGTAATTTCTCCTCAAATGTACCCCCAGAAATTAGATTCAGATCCTATAGGAGCAAAGTCAAAATTAACTTTTCTTGATCCTATGGTGCAAGAGAACGGGATTGTACACGTGAAACACACTAGGCCAGAAGTCCGTGAACACATCCAAGTTTAATTGTGACAAGCACAAAAATACAAAAACAAAAAGAAAAGGCTTTACATCACTGAAGTTTGTATTTGTAACTCTTAATACAACTACAGCTTATAAAGGGTGTCCTCCTGGCCTATCAAAGTTACCTTTTTGTGTGCTTTACACGTTAAAATAACCGTTTCTCTTTCCATACTGCTTGCACACATTTAACCTATTTGAAGACACTGCAATTTTCCATACAGCAGGCATGGTCAGCTGAAACTGAAACCAAAATACACATATAGACAAAAATATGAATGCCTGCACTGCATAACAAAAAACAAATAAAGATACACTTTAAACCTGTAATACTTAAAAGTAAAGAAAATAAACAACATGCAAATAATGTTAATATACATAAATTACACAAATTATTGATTTGGCTCTTACAGATCCATTCAAAATACTAAGTGAAATAACACTATTCCGCTCGAAGTATACTCTTGTGTATATCCACAAATTCCAGCTTCATACATTTTGGAAAGTATAGACCAATTTAAGCAGACAAAACAATCAACATCCTGTCACCAATTTTCCAGTGATATCAGTTTGTAAAGACCTCTGTCTTGTGATAATTACAAAGAAAAAGCAAGCTTAGAGCAACAAAACCAAGTGCAACAGTCATCATAATGAACTTCGTATTCACTCAACTTTTCAACAAAGATGAAAATTGATTCGTGAAAATCCCAGCAACCATTCAATAAGCAGAATATAAAAATGTACAGAAATTTCTAATGCATGACTTGTTGATGTGGGGATCAAAGCAACAATCCTTGGGACTATTGGCAAGAACCTTACATACTGTGCCACTCAGTTGACATTGCTTAACCATGGCAAAGAGACAATCCGATTTTAGAATCAGTGCACAAGTGTGGGCAGGGTTGGGAGGGTTAATTTTTAAATATATTCCACTATATATTACAGAATACATGCTGTAAAATGTCATTTGTAACGTATTTTGTTAGATTACTCAAGGTCAGTAACATATTCTAAATACTTTGGATTTCTTCTTCAGCACTGGTAGATTTTTTTCACTTGTTTTGACTATAAAAACTGCCAGTACGGTAAGACAAAATACACATGTTAAAAATCCATTCTCTGAAAAACCTAAATATTTTATGCAGTGTTGTTTCTAAAACAAGATCAATCAAATTGATATTGTTTTAAGGATTTTTTTTATATTTTTACTGTAAAACCATACAAGAATTATTATAAAGAATATGACTTTTGCCCTAATATCAAAGGTCTTACTAAAAACAAAATTATGATCCAATGTGAATTTTCTTGATAAAAAATATGATCGTATCTGGAAACATGTGCATGTAAAATGGCTAGAAATAGCATTATAGTTTAGCATAAAACTGACAATTAATACAAGGTTTACTTCTATTTCTTCTGCTCCAAACTTACTCCTGTCTGCTTGTGTGAATGTAACACATCATAAGAAATTGTTTTACCGCTGTTCAAATGCACTTTGGATTGCATTAATTACAGTTATATGTATAAATGTTTTCCATCTGAAAAGACTAAATATTAAATGAAACAAATGACAATAAAATACAAAGTAATCTCTTCAGTAATCAAAATAGTTTTTGAATGTAACTGTATTCTTATTACCAATGATTGAAATTGTAACTGTAGTGGAATACAGTTACTTATATTTTGTATTTTAAATAAGTATTCCCATTTACATGTATTCTGTTACTCCCCAACCCTGAGTGTGGGTTATCTTTTTAAAAATAGGTGACAAACAGTTCTGTATCCTCAGGACAAAACGTTGATGACGCATAACAATTTTGTTTTAAATTCATCAATGTATTCTTTTAACAAAATGTATATATTAGAAGAACAATAATTATAAGAAGAACAAAACGAATATCTCCAAGCAGAAATGATCGTCAAGTAATTTTTATTTGCATTGCACTTTTCACAAAACACATAGTTTAAAAGCAGCTTTACAGGATATCATACATTATCAAAAAATATGTAGTCTTAGAGAGATCATTATGTAGTTTGATTAAATATGATTGTAAATTGTGTATAGAAATTAATTAATTATTTTATTTAGAACCCCTGTAAGCTACTATGACAAGGAGCACAAAAATCCATAAGATGTTGGTTAATGGAGAAAAATATCTTTGGGAGAAACCAGGCTCACTGTGGGGGCCAGTTCCCCTATGGCTAAACCATGAATATAATGCCAATATTAGTTATTTATGTGCAGTGCAAGTCATGGTTTTAAATTTGTAAATTAAGTAACAGTTAAGGTCCATTGTTTAAAAAAATAAATAAATACATTTTCAAGAGTGTAGTCCATCAATAGACAAAGTTGATGCAGGCAGAGATTAATGAGGTATATTGCAATTCAACCTGCAGATAATTTCGATGGGATTTGGTGGGGTCTATCCTAAATCCAAGGTTCAGGAAGTGGCATATGAAGTATCCCATGTCTTACAGTTGGAGCTGGCATCAATTCATCTTCTGAAGTCAAAAGACTGAAGTGATATCTGGCTGGCACTAGCTGTAGTTTGTCGTCATATTTCAGTAACACGTAGCAGTGGAGTCCGACACCAAGCAGGAACGGAGCTGGATCTGGCTGGCTCTGGTAACCTTGGGATATACAGTAAATCCCATGGTTGAGACATGGAAACAAAAAAAACAAAAATTGTATTAGCATAGATGCTATTAAATTTTATACAGATAGATCATGATGGATGTTTCTGGTTCCGGCAGACCTAAATAAAGCAGCCTAAATGTGAGTTGAAGGATAAATTAGGCGTATGCCTGGCTAAAAAGATGAGTCTTTAGTCTATACTTAAACTGAGTGAGTGGGTGTGTCTGTATCCTTAACAGTGTTAGGGAGACTTTTCCATAGTTTAGGAGCCAAGTATGAAAAGGATTTACCACCTTTTGTTGATTTTATATTTTTTAAATTATTAACAGACCAGAATTTTGTGATCGTAACGAACGTGATGGAATATAGCATGTCAGAAGGTCACTTAAGTACTGTGGAGCTAGACCATTCAAAGCTTTGTATGTAGTTAACAGAATTTTTAAATTAATATGAAATTCAACAGGTAGCCAATGTAACTACAACAGAATGGGGCTAATATGATCATATTTCATGGTTCTAGTCAGCACTCTGGCAGCTGCATTTTGAACCTTTTGAAGTTTAGTTATTGAACTTGCAGGACATCATCCCAGTAATGCATTACAATAATCTAGTCTTGAGGCCATGAATGCATGAATTAGATTTTTGGCATCAGTAACAGGGATCATGTGTCATAATTTAGAAATATTTGTCAGGTGTGTTACGACCCCTCTAAGATTTGTCTAGGAGCTAGAGGAGCAACATTAAATAAACGTGGCAAAACTGTGGAAACAATAGCAAGCGGCAAGAAACTATGAACGAACCCAAACTGTCAATGAAAAATGTGATTTATTAAACAAAAAGGGAAAAGAAACTATTAACAATAAAATGAATGCACAACAATATTGAGGCTAAAAGCCACCAACAAAAAGTACAACTTTACAATAAGGAAAACAAAAGAATAATGAAGAAGAAAAAGAGAAAACAAAACTCAGCAAAACTACCCAAAAGAAAAGGGGACTCTAATGACGCCAAAAGAAAGAAAGAAACAAAAGAAAACAATTCTAACTCATTTCAAACCTCTTACCTACCTAATGAAAAGGAAAGAAAGAATTGTTTCTTCAGCGCCAAGCGCCGTATTCTTCCAATTCTAAACTAACCGAAAACAAAACATACAGTGGGTGGCGTTCACCTCTTACCTGGGGTTTCTATACACAGAGTTATCTAGATGCTGCACAATGGAAGTCGTACGACATCTTCCCTATCCCCGTTCCTCGGAGCAAAGGTAAACATCAAGAGCGCGGGCTCTACACAGAACAGAACGCCATCCAAAACAAAAAGTTAATCGAACAAAGTAATAACCAAGAATAAACAAACACAAACTAGCATAAGCAAATAACAAATCAAACGAGTCCCAAACAAAAACAAATCACAAAGACAGCAAAAACCGAAACAGAAATGGGACCCCCGTCCACTCTTTTCCAGCGTCTTTTAATCTGGCAGCGGGAAACATTACGAATAGCGGATGGGTCGACGTCACATCCCTCAATGATGACTGACAGTCTCCTGAGCCAATCAGCGATCGAGGAAGGACGTCCTAAAAGATCGATCGATATAGAGAGAGAGAGAGAGCGAGAGCGCGCGCGCGCGCGCAGGAAAACAAACACAGGCACTCCCACAAAATACCTACGTACGTAACAGGTGGAAGAATGCTGTTCTTCAAAAATTGGAAATGTGATTTTCAAAGGACAGATTGGTATCGAATATAACACCTAAATTCTTTGCTGTAGAAGATAACGTAAAAGTACATATTGATGTACTGATAACTTGACTTATTTTTGACTTGACATAGCATGACAACATTATCAAACACAACCAAAATTATATTCAACAATACTTGACAAAGGCAAATGAGGGCTTAAATACATGGACAAGGGGTAAACAATGATGAAGGAACCAATGAACAGACAGAACTGGTAACAAGATAGCAAGACAATCAACCAATGAAAACAAGACACATAAATATGGAGGGAAACATGAAATCTCATGACATGAAAACAAAATAAACATGACGCATTTCTCTGTAGAACTGAACAGTTGGGTGGACACTACCTTTTCTAGTATTTTAGACATACATTTTTGTATTACAAGCTGAGGCTTCTTAATGTGGTGGTGTAAAATAACTGCCATTTTAAAGTTTCTTGGAACATGTTCTGAGGATAGAGTTAATAATATTAAGAAGAGGTTCTGAGATTACTGGGAATAGCTCTTTTAAGAGTTTATTTGGTATTATATGTAATATTCATGTTGTGGCTTTTGATTTTTTGCTAAGTTTTGTTAGCACTTCATGACTTATGACAGCGAAGGATTGAAGTTGCTTGTGAGCAAAATCATGAGACTATCATGTCCTAAGGATAGAGTTAATAATATTAAGAAGAGGTTCTGAGATTACTGTGGATACCTCTTTTAAGAGCTTATTTGGTATTGTATCTAATATTCATGTTGTGGCTTTTGATTTTTTTAAGTTTTGTTTGCTCTTCATGAATTATGAAAGCGAAGGATTGAAGTTGCTTGTGAGCAAAATTATGAGACATTGTTTTCTGAGGTGCTGTGACACATAGTTGCATAGTTCCCATTTTATTTCTGATTATTTCAATTTTATCAGTTAATAAATTTATGAAGTCATTACTATTGTACTGCGATGGAAAATCTGGTTTAGTCAATGCAATATTCCTAACCAATTTAGCCACAGGATATTTGTTTCAAATGATATGCACTAAACAAAAGTTAATATTTGATATGGTGGTGGCACTATAGAGCATGTCCTAGAGACCCCGAATTTGGTATGTGGCCTCTATCAGTGTGCCAAATGTATTAATTTTCCTATCTTGTTTCCTATATTATTCTATGGGCTCCCGTAGACTCCCATTGGAAAGAAAAAGAAGAAATATAGTGCAAGCAGCAATTTCTGACATGTATCCTCAGATCATGGGCCTGATGAAGTTCACCAAGTTTAATTTCAATTGGACAAACTGTTGCCGAGATACAGCCTCACATCCATTTTTACATCAACCTCGATACGTTTTTGTTAACATAAATTTTCAACAGGGGCAAAAATCTAATTCTGTATTATTCATTCTGTGCGGCTCAGTCTGGAAATTATTTTGATCCATTGCTTGGGCAAATCAGATGAAATATCAAGGAAAGAAATAGCAATAAAAATATAAATGACATAATTCAAGATGGCAGCCACTGTAATGGGCAGAGATTTAATGTTAGAGGTCAATTTGAATCATCAGAAGGAGAGTAATCAGGTGCAAAAATGTAGTTTCTAGGATATACGGTTCAAAAGATATGCACAAAAAGAAAGTTAATTTTTGACATGGTGTTGGCGCTATAAAGTATGTCCTAGAGACACCGCATTTGGTATGGGGACTACTCATGGCCACCTCTATCAGTGTCAAATTTCATCATTTTCCTATGTGCTAGGTTCTACGGGCTGCCATAGACTCCCATTGGAGAGGAAAAATAATAATAATGACAAAACAATATATAGCTGCAAACAGCAATTACGGGGCTAAGAACCAACTTGGCATCCTCTGCACAACACTAAGCACAGCCCAAAGTATGGGCTCCAAACTATGCATGTACGCTCAGATCATGGTCCTGATGAAGCATATTAAGTTTCATTTCAATATGACAAACCGTTTCCGAGATACAGCCTCACATTCATTTTTATGTTGACCTTGTTAACTTTGCAATGCCGTTACATATAAACCAATGCACAAAATTGTTTTTGTATTATCAGTTCTGTGCAGCTCGGTCTGGAGATTATTTTGAGCCATTGTTTGGGAAAAATTGTTTTGGATGTGAAAAGTTTAAATTCTAAATGTCATAATCCAAGATGGTGGCCAGTGTAATAGGTAAGGAGTCAAAATACATGTTTTAATGTTAGAGGTACATTTGAATCAGCATAAGGAGAGTAATCAGATGCAAAAATATTGTTTATAGGACACACAGTTCAAAAGATTCACATAAAGGAAAAGTGAATATTTGACATGGTGGTGGCACTATAGAGTATGTCCTAGAGACCCTCAATTTGGTATTGGGTTATTCATTACCACCTCTATCAGGGTGACACATTTCATAATTTTCCTATGTATGGTTCATTGGGCTGCTATAGACTCCCAGCCGGAATATTAATTATAAGAAGTAAACTAATGGATACATCAGGTGCCTTGCACCTTCGGTGCCTGTCCCCTAATACGAAAAATAATGGATAAAATAGGTTCCTTGCACCTTTGGTGCTTGGCCCCTAATAATACTAATGAATACAATAGGGACTACAGCACCAAAGGTGCTTGGCCCCTATTAATAATAATGCTAATGGATACAATAGGGGCTACAGCACCTTCAGTGCTTGGCCCCTAACAAGATCAGATAGATGCAAGAGTGTGTCTTGTGTAAAATGCCCCTTATGCAAACAAAACATTTATTTACATTTAAAAATAACATTTATTTTTTTATTAAAAGAAGCTTGACATTAATTTCAGTAAGGGAAGGGGATGGAATCATTCATAATACAGTACTCTACGATGCAAAGATTCCTTGCACATTGTTTGGTTAGTGGTTATTTTACCTCAGATTTCTCAGATAGCATTTGCTGTCAGGAGCCCTGCTCTGCTGTGTTTTACAGTTTTTGCAAGATGTTGAAGAAATCTAAATATCCTTGCTGTCAGCTAGGGCTCACACACCTTCTGCTGACAGCTTCTGCCATCAGTTTCCTCCTTCATCCTACTGTCCTTCTCGACAGAGGTGAGGCTTGTATATTTAGTGATGGTGAGGTATGAGAGAGACAGCTGTGGTAGGAGAACATTTACAGGTAGGGAGAGATGCTTGAAAGAGGAAGAACGAGAGGGAGATCTATTCAGCTTGTCAGTTTATGGTCCTGTCAAACACTTGTCCTACTGCTTTCTGACAGAATGTCCCTTGCTTCACCTTTCTACTAAAGTGCTGCTGCTCTTTTCTTGTGTGAGGGGCAGGTGTATGCATTCATTTATGTGTGTCTGTGAGATACAATGGACAAAAATGTGAACTTTTAAATTACCATGATATTCTGTGACACTTGCAAATTGTGTTGTTGTACAGTGTGCTGCAAGTCACACAAGTCACTTATAGTACATACTTGTAACAAAGTGGGCAGACGAGGGAGTGAGGATCCAGGTACAGCTTTATTGAACTACCACAAAGTAAAGGGAAGTATAAACACAGGAACAAATGAAACACCCTCAAGGGGAAAACAAAGGTATAAACACAAGATAAACACTGGGAATCTTCCAAGGAGGGCTCAGGCAGAAACACGGACGAGGGCAGGATTGGCATGCAACATTCTCCAAACATCAAACAACGACCAACAAAGGACAAGGTGAACATGAGGGCCTAAATACAAAACCAAAGGGGAAACAAAAGCCAATGGGAGAACAGAACTCAAAACAAGATAATAAGGGAATTAACTAAAATCAATGACAAAACTAGAACTGATAATAAAGTAATCAAACAATAAACCAATGAAAACAAGACACATAGACAAGGAGGGAAAACAGGACATGACAAGACTTTCAAAATAAGAGTGCATAAACAAAGAACAATATGGAACATAAAAGTTGCCAAAAACTTAAATAAAAAGGTACACAAACAAAAGACAGTGTGGATCGTTACAATACTACATATACAGTACATGTAAAAAAAAAAAAAAAAAAAAACGGATCAGCAAAATGAATGGTAACATAATTTTTCCCTACATTTCATCTAAATCAATATGCAATTATGTTTAATCTATATCTAACTATGTTTAATACACATAACAGAAAAAATAACAGTTCACGATTTGATCAGGCATGAAGTCAGGCTTGAAATCAAACCCTGGGGGTGGGTAATAAAAAGTGTTGTAAAAACCAGTGGACATTACATTTGGGACATTTAGGAGATACAGAATATTTTATCTTACTGTAGGCTATTTGTTTGGAGAAGTTTAGAATGTGTGTTCAATAGTAAATTGCATTTCTTTAAATCTATTTCAAAATTAGATTCAAGGCAGTCTAATAATATCCTCCCACACATTTTTACTCAATGCTTTATATGCTCTTTGGGTGCTAGTTTATTTGCGTAATGTTATGCACCTGGATGTTTGCTAAATTGGAACTGTGGATTTCCGCACATTTTCAAGTTGGAATTTCGACTTCAAGTGGGGGTTCCATTGCACTTTTCCAAGTAGGAATTTAGAAAGTCACTTTCCACATTTAATGAAATGCAGCATGAGACATGAGAGTCAGCCATGTTTCATGCCTAATCTACTGGTACATAAAAATCCTTCATAGGAATTGAATCATTTGCATGTAGCTCATAAAATTACATGAAAAGAGACAGATCATAGATCCTTTGTATTCTTACAATACAGTGTTGGATAAGTCACTAAAAAGAAAGTAATTCACTACAAATTACTAATCACTTTTCTAAAATTGTAATCAGATTTTCTTTCTAAAACAATTTTCACAGAAAAGTGTTATATTTTTTAAAATGAATTTAAACTAATGTCTGTATGTCCTCCTTGTTTACGATGTCTCGTTCGGGGGAACGACCTTCAAATATCATATAAATGCAAACAGATGTACATATTATCATTATTCATATTTTAAATGCAATTTATATAAATATTATATTTTAGAAATATGTGTAACCCAAGTAATGTACTAAGTTAATTGAAAGTATGTAACTGTAATTTGATTACAAACATTTAAATGTAATGTTACTCTACGTTTGACTTAAAAATGTATTAGATTATTGTTACTAATTCATTTATTATCATATTACATCCAACATTGTATGCCCATATTGTTGAGGTAATGTCCACTTTGATCCAATCAGTTTATGATGGCTAAAATCAAGCCCTGCTCTACATTTTTCCCGTCAAATATCTTGTTTCACACTAAAAAACCTTAGATTGCGGAAGCAGAATGGGTTGCGAATACTGTTTTACTTTAAGAAACAAGTTTTTTGATTAAATGCTGTGCTAAATTAAACCCAATGATAAAGTTTTTCATTACTCTGTGCTGCAGCTGTGCATTTTTATATCCAATCATGCGGTCAGGGCCATTACAGCTCTCACTGTGCTGGCAGTTCAGTGGTGCGAAGGCAACATTCTCTCTCTTATTCTAACTCTCTCTCTCTCCCTCCCTCACTCTTTCTCTCTCTCTCTCCCCCTCCCTCACTCTTTCTCTCTCTCTCTCTTTCTCTCTCTCTCTCTCTGTCTTTTGGTTGGTGTGTAATTGGAACTCAAGTAAATGGAGATTTGTATGGAGATCAACGCTCACTGTGAGGAAGAGGAAAAAAAGTGTCATCCACACCACATACACATGCACATGACACATGACACTTACGCACACACACACTCACACACACACACACACACACACACACACACACACACTGTGACAAGTCATTGCCAGGGATAGCTTTTCAACAATAGTCGGAATGAGCGAACTAACGTGCGATTAAAATTCACTGTTCTGGCATCAGCTTTGACCAGTGCCAAGTCCTTTGTGTCCTAGGCTCTGTAATTGTCTCAGTATCTGATTTCATTTGACTTTTTGATAAGTATAACCTCATTGGCTCTGCCTTGATATTTCCAATCCCATCAGCCCTCAGAGAATGATTAACTCTCCTCCCGGTTGAAAAGAGCTATCTCTGAGGCATAAAATATTATTTGTATTAGCCAGTGTTTTAGCAAGTCTCAGCTTAGGTCTTTGGCTGATAAGATAGAAATAAACAGAGGTGGGAGCCAGCGAATCAAAGCTCCTAATATTACAGTAAATTATATAATATTAATTAGGGACAGGCGAGAAGTAATGCATCACTTTTCATTGAAACGGGCTCCTGAGGATTAAATTAGACTCACGGGACCGAGGCTCAAAATCACCTAACCTTTTCTCCATTTTAATATTAGCCATCCAGCATTGCGGTGCACTTTTAACTGCTCGTTAAGATGTGGAGGGTTCTGTGAGAAGCTCTACTCCTCTGTAATAATCATTATGTTTTGTGTAAACTGAGAAGCTTCTGTTTGCTCTTCCCAATCCCACTCCAAAGGGTCATTCTTCTTTATAATCGCCGTCACAAAATGCCTGACGATTATTGTGTTATCCAATTTGTTTTATAATTTTCAACAAATTGCTGCAAAAGTCTTTAGCAAGATGAGTAAGCGCATCCATATTTCTACTGTATATGCTTTTTAGATGCCATATTCTTTTTGCATTGCTAGTTAGGAACGATTCAATTTTGTTTTGCCAGCTTTTAATTCTCGGTAGTATTAGGTTAGCAAGGACATTTCTGGCAGAAATCACTTTTTAAAATGTTGTTTTTAATTGCCTCACAGAGCTCCAGGGATAGGCCATGGCCTTTGCTAATGGACTCCCTTATTTGAGCAGGTAAGACAATTAGCCATATTACCAAACCCACTTAGCTACAGGCTAACCTGTGTGCTTCTATGACACTTAGAGTGCTGTGTTTCCCCCATCACTGTCGCAACGGCAGTGGAGCCAAAACAAGTCGTGACTGATGAAAAGCACGGCTGTTTAAAGGGTGCTTGTTTGTTTTCAAATGCTACAATGTTTGTTTGTTAATTGTTAACCCATTCACCTTAGAATGGTTAAACAATTTTAAGCCTTTCTTACATATTTCAAATCATGGAACACTTCTGCTTTTAAAAATGCACTTAATTGTTCCCTCATTAATTTTCTTTTTAATGCATAAATTAATGGAGTAGTAGGCAAATTTTAAGGAATATGATTAAAATTATGTACACTCACATGAGACGAAAACAGTAATATCAGTAGCCTCATATAAGCTGATTTATATTACTTGGAGTGGGTCACCTTATGAGGGCTGACATGTTGGGATCACATGACCAGCCAAATACTGATCATCTCAGTAATCACCCTGTTATTGGGCACTGTTGTTTGAGGATTAATTAATCATTGCTGACTGTGAGTAGTAGTAGTAAACACTGGTGCAAATAGTGCCAGATCCTATTTGCACCCATATTTAAATAGTAAAATACAATATGGGCATCACTGCAGTGTGTTTATTGTGTTTATTTAGAGTCCCATAGACACACTACATTAACCCCTACCCCTAAAGCTAACCTTAACCGTACCTTCGAAAAAATAACCTTGGTTTTCCTGCCGTAATCATGGTCTCACCATGGTATTTTTTGTTAATTTACAGTAAAAATTAACCACAAAATTAACCATGGTTACTATAATACGACAACATTACTGTACTAACACTATTGTAATTATATTATAACTATGGTTTTTGCCAAAAAAAACATGGTTATTACAACATTAGTAATACAGTGATACAATGTACACTCAAGAGATGCCGAGCCGCAGGAAAAAGTGTGATCGACAGATTCTGCTTTCAGATTAAACCCTTCTCTGCTATCACTGACATTCACTGTGAACAAATCACTGCGATGAAATCAACACTTATATTCACTTTGATCTATTATTTTAAGTAGTATTAAAGGATATATTAAGAGTGGAAACTGGAAATCAGATGGGAAAAAGAGTGGGATAAAACGCTGATTCGGACCGTGGTAGCTAGGACAATGCTATATATTCATACAACATCTTTACCCCCCAAGCAACTGCAGCAACACCTAAAGTTTAGTTTGTCGTATATTCCTGTGGTTTTACCAGAAATCTGTGGTTTTGCAGGGGTGCAAATAGCTGCACTGTGTGGCAGATGCTATTTACACTGGGGTGCATATAGACACTTTTTTTTTTTCTTTTTTTTTGACGCCCATAATAACAGGTTTGAATATTCAAACTGGCCACATGAGCCATGCAGTGTCGCATAGCAGGAGCATCCCAGATACAACAGTGAGGCGAGTGTTTCAGCGCTTAGCATGTTTCTGCTGCACGGCGCACGCTGACTCAGCAGAAATACCTTGAATGTGCACTACAAACCTATTTAACCACATAATCTTTTGCGATATAGCCTTTTATGCAGCAGTGTGAAATACTGGGGTGAACTACTTTGTTTAAAACAAGATATTTGTTTGGCTTGATGCATATTCCACTCAAGTCAAGTGTAATAGGTACACAAACTTTCTATCCATTAAAATTGAATGAATCCAGACAATAGAAACAGATTATGGCTACATTTTGGGGTTTGCGTCCCCTTCCATTTAGATCAGGGCTCTTCAACTCCTTTCTTGCGGGGGCCAAACTATCCAGACTTGGAGGGGGCCAATTTTTTGTAACATGCTACTTAAATAAAAACACTAACTTAATACTGTGCATTTATCCATGTTAAAATAGTCACAAGGTATACTGTATATTGAATTAAAAAATGTTTAGGTCTGGCCATAAATCCCTTGCTGATCTGGCTGAAGAACAAACATGACTCTTAACTAACTAATACATTTTGATCAACTTAAAAAAACAACAAACAAACAAGCCAACAAACAAACAAAAAACAATAATAATTTGAAAATTTTAGGGTTATTGTTTACAAATTATAAAAATTGAATAGAAACATTTAGATCTGCTAAAGCCTCACAATATCAACCCACATTTGAAAACAATGGTCATACAGAAATGTCATGTTTACTTAAGAATGCATTTAAAAGAATGCATTGTATTTTATATTTGGATATCACTTGGAGATAAAATGTATATTCCTCCAGTATCACCTATTCAGTGAGGGAAGAAAAAAAAGAGTTCTACAAATATTGTGAATTTACACACAATAGCCAGTTTAAGAGCCAGATTTTCCGTGCAGTTAATCATTGGCAAAATATGAACAAGCTGAGTTGATGCTGTTCGTGATCACTTTTTTTACGAGCCCTATAGACCCTGAACAAATTAGACACACCAGTTTGGCACTTTAGGAATAGTGAAAAAAAGAAAACTTATCAGCACATTTTCTTTGAACCTTCATTTTTTTATGATCGATTTCTCTTTTATTGTCTAAGATGTGCTTATGTGCTGACAACATTTATGCAACAACTGCAGTGATAATTGTTTTACATCTGTAGATTTGACCACACTCCACACAACTAAGCAATTTATATGAATGTATTTGATTTAAAAAGACGTAATCAAATGCTCACCTAAACTGTGCAACCTATGTTTAGAAAAGCAGTGTAACTAAACTATTAACAGAAAAGCTTAAACAAGCACACCTGTCCGGTCTGGACAACTGATGATGGCTGAATGCTGTTGCATGTGCCATTGATCATTGTTAAACTCACCACTGATTGCTGTGGCTCATGCCTCTGAACGCTGATTTTTGCACAGAGAGCACTCTGGTTTTCAGATGGTGAGGCAGATTTATCAAAAATCAGTCGGAGGGCCAGACAAAGATGATTGGCGGGCCAGATTTGACCCGCGGGCCACCAGTTGATTGGCTGTGGTTTAGATGAATCGCCATTTGCATGTAATGTGATACTTCTCATCAAGTTAATTCGTTTTCACAATGATCAAGTTCTTAATAATTCTCAATGGCCAACTCCTGATAATCATTTTATAATATATGTCTGTTATGAAAGAAACATTTAATCTACTAACCCCAAAATCACTTTAATTTCTGTATAAGCTAGAGCTGACTAATGTATGCTTCACGAGCCTGCTACTGTAGTTACGCTGCAAATTCTGTCATTATATACTTATCTTCTTTGTGAGTATTTGTGGTTGACAGAAAAAGGAAGACATACAGGTTTGGAATGACATAAGTGTGAGTAAATAATGGCAAAATGTTCAGTTTTGGGTGAACTGTTAAAGATAAAACAATAATGAAAATATCTGGATATCGCTCTATCCTAGGCCCACCCACAATAAGAGGAGAGTGTGTTTAACCTTGGCTGTGATGGAGAGGCAGATGGCACACCCTCATGTCTGTTGGGTATAGCACTGTGCTAATGAAATAATGTCTCCATAAACAGCAGAAAGGGGGTCAGTTAGGCTGCTGCAGTCTGGGATAGAAGCTGATTTTGCAACAGGGACAGGCCTCTTGAGGACTAAATAACGAGCACTCACTCCAGCGCTCACCAGCCCTCCGCAGCCAGCACTCAGCCCTCAGGGACATGACTGAGAAAGACCAAATGCACACCTGTACACAGAGGGACAAATGCAGAGACATACAGTAGTTGAGCATAGTGAGAGTCTACTATAAATACAGATGCATATAGATGCAGGGCACACAAATACCAGTGCACAGAAAAGCAAATAGAGACTGGGGCTAGTTGACACTCGGGATAGGGCTATATCTCGGGAAGTATAAGATTTACAAAATGTGTGTGTTCTCTAGCTAGCAGAGGTTTGGTATGTTGGTTTCCAAACTCCTAGTTCAAACCCTCTTAAAGGGATAGTTCACACAATAATGAAAATTATTCCCACAATATTCTCAGCGAATCCACTGTATTTTCAACCCGGTATCACGCCGAGGCGTGAAATAGACACGCCGGTCCACTCGCGGATGCGTGTCTATTTCACGCTTTGCCTCCTCCAGGCGTGTACATGACACGCGCGCGTCTACGTAGAATACCGGCAGGGGGCGATCGTTTCCTCGACGCCAACAAGTGTCCGCGCACCAAAGAGGAAGCGATACATCGCGTTCTCCAGTTCCGGTTAGCGGGATATATATTTTTGTACATAAATACACTTTTTAAATAAAATATATATATATATATATATATATATATATATATATATATATATATATATATATTTATGTATTTATTTACATCAGCACAAGATACTCGACAGCCCACACACACACACACACACACACACATATAACAACGTTAGGCTAAAGCAACGTTAGGATTTCTTCATGAAAGCAGCACTGTAATGAACCTTTATTTGTCACATATGGTCACAAGTGAAAGTAACCGGCGAAATTGGCCGGCATCCCGCCCGCACGAACGTGCAACGCGACGACAACGGTATCGCTTCCTCTTTGGTGCGCGGAGAGTTGTTGGCGTCGAGGAAACGATCGCCCCCTGACGGTATTCTACGTAGACGCGCGCGTGTCATGTACACGCCTGGAGGAGGCAAAGCGTGACACCGACACGCATCCGCGAGTGGACCGGCGTGTCTATTTCACGCCTCGGCGTGATATCGGGTTGGTATTTTGCTAGGTGGGCGGAATTTCCGGTTGGCTAGCGGAAGTGTGATTGGTTGCTGTTTTGTGTGTAGCCGGTCTCTGCTTGCTGTAAGATGTCTTTAAAATGTTCTGGACAATGTGTGCAATCTGGACAATGGTTATCCTAATAATCAAGCAAAACTAAGTTTGCGAGTTTCTGATTTTTAGATGAAAACAACGTTATGATCAGAAACTTGCTAAGCGATCCAGTCCCAGATGCTGCTTCTTACAGCTGCTTACAGAAGGATTGAAAAACATCTGTTTGAAAATAGCTTGGAATAAGTTGTTTTTGTTCTCTTTACACTTTATTGGCAAGAAGTCAATAGCGGGTGTTACTTATATTATCCAACGTTAAGGTCCGGCTGCGATAGACGTCCAGAAACAGAGTGCAATGTATTACATAAACTATAACATTATTGTGCTAACAGGTGTGTGTACATGTGCTGAACGTTCATTAGACATTTTGAGAGTTTGTTCATTTCTATTCATCATTGGCCTTTTGAAATGGCATTATTACTGATTATAAAAAGGAACTGTGTTTATCCTGAACTGTCTGTTGTAGTGACAATGTGTTCAACTGTTTTCATGCTGTGATGCTAAATGGATGAATTCTACAGTGGAAGACCATAATTATTAGATGAGACATGTACTGTGGTGAGATTTGAATTGAATTGTATCATGAGTTTCCTCTTTCCTGCATTTTTCCTGCCTGCAATTCGCTTTCTTTTGAGTGTCTTTGAAGAATGTGCATGTCTTCCCTTATCAGGGAAAGCTGATTTGGAAAACAGTGTAGACATTAATTCAGTCATTTGAACAGTGATTTTAATAATACATACCATTCTATTTATCAACAGGATCAGTTCTTCAGTCAACACTAAAATAATGTAGGTTATAGCATTTAGATACAGAGATTATATATGTAGACTAACTATTTTAAAGCTTGATTTTGCTTACTAAACATTCATCTCCCGCAAAATAATTTTAATTATTTTATTTTATCGGAAAAACAGCAGCATGACAGACTCATCGCCTGAGTCCTGTAATACACGAGCATCCTGCTGTCTGGACCTATTCTGTATCTGCAGTAAATACATAATCTCAGTACAACAATACCTTCAGGTTCTGACAAGACTCAATATATGCTTTAAAATAAAAAATATTTTTTACAATTCTCAAAAACATGTCCAATTTTACAGCTGTGTAGATGCTAATAGGCTATATAGCTTTCATGTTAGTCTGCCAGGTTCTTCCATTGATGGGAAAAAACTCAACAAAACAACTAAAATACCCCATGTCTCCTTTTTAGCCCAAATGAAACAACAAATTATTTGTTATTATTATTATTTTCTTTGTTGAATTATTCTTTCAGTGTCCATGGCAGGAAGTAACTCTTTATCAGTTAACTTTTGAAGATAATGCAGACACTCTAGCAATTACAGAGAGAAGTACTCCCTGCTACCAGAAGAAATTAATGACGCTTCAACATTATTCTTTGCACAGCATAAATTACATATTACTTTTACATATTACTATTAAGAAAAAGATCTATGTAAAATCAAAATCAATGTAAAAAGTCAAATGAATAGCAAATATGGTATACCATACCAAACATAAATACTAATTAAATAAATTATTGAAAAGATGTATAAAAATAATTCAGTACATTTCGGTATATAAATATACTATTTCGTTGTAATGAAAATGTTTTTTATAAATGCAATTATGTCTGCATTTCAAACAACATAAATTATGCCTTTTAGGGCATTTTGAAGAAAGAACAATCATGATAGCCATACTGTATGGTGTACACACACACAAACACACACACGCACACACAAGGTTTTACAAACCAATTATACAAGAAAACTTCAGATCCTCAATTTTGCATTAACACTACTTCATGCAAGAACTGTTAATCTTGAATAATAAAAGAAACAGGGTGTAAATTGCCTCACATGCTCAGTGCTCTGTCACACAATCTTACATAGAATAATTTTCATTACAATATTGGTGCCAGGCCTGAACTGTTTAATCAAGCTTTCAAAGAGCTGAAAACTCGACAATCGTAAATGGAATTATCCTGGATTTGAACTGTTAATTACCGAATACCAAGAGGAAGTGTATTGTAAAGGTTTTTAAGACATGAGGTTTAGGTTAAGTAAACTTTAGGTAATTAATTTTTGTGGGAGAACTTCACTGCCCAAAATAGATATGTGTTTAAATTTGTACTTTCTGAGAGGATGCAAATGAAGTGCACTTAAGAAGAGTACTTGTGAATCCACAGTGTTCTTGACTTGCTCTTGTGATACTCACATGAGATAAGTATTTAAAAAAATGTTCCCAGTATAAATATGCTCATTGTACTTCAAGTCACTTCTTAATAAATGCAATACATTAGGATAAATGCATTTTAGGATACAAGTATTAATGCATGCAAATCTGGATTTTGAGCAAACTGGAAGCGTTCCCTTTTGTTCAAATCTTAATGTCCAATATCCCAGAACCTTTAAGATTTCAAGCTAAAGTTCAATCAGATTCCACTCTTAGTGTTTGTTATGTTTGTTTTAGGATATATATATATATATATATATATCCTTTATATATATGTGTGTGTATATACTGCATTTTTGACTATTTGCCAAATTTCATTGGAATGCACAATGGATAAATGGCCTTGTTTTAAAAGCTATTTTTGGATTATTTGTAGTAAAAGGAGAATGATGAAAAATTATATTCTCTTTCCATTGACTTCTACAAGAGGCATCATAAACCAACACTAACTGTGATCTTCGGCAATCTGCCCAGACTATGTTGTTAGAAAACAAGTCACATCACAAAAGAACCCTTTATTTTCACACACTAGTTCTCATTTAGATGAGAACATAATGACAAAGCTACTGTTTGTTTTTAGTGCTGCCACTAACTCAACCCACAGACAACCCACTCCTTCCCCTTCCTATCATTGCTTTGGTTTTGCCACAGAACAGCCAAAACCACCAGCGCCATGTAATTACTGCCCATTACGAGACCCCGGTCTGTTTTTTTGTGACCCACATTCATTTTTATGTTCTCTATTCTGAGAGGACTCTTCCTCTCTTACATGCTTTCCTCTCTCTTTTTTCCCCTCTTTACTCTCCATATGCTGTGCTGGCGCGTTGATTGTGGAATAGCTGAGGGGATCCACAACCTCTGAGCTCCCCAGTCAATATATCATATCTATACCTTGAAGGAGATACAGAGGGCAGTCGCAATGCAAATAGGTAAAGATTTATGGTTCGCACATTTGACTGTGTTGCTAGTCGAAAGTGGGCGGGAAAGGTCAAGTGTCTAAAAGCAGTTCAACATTTATCTGCACAGCTTTATTCGAGGCTCTGTTGGTGAGAATAAATGCATTGCAATCAACTGTTTGATATTACCTAGAAAATCACATTTCATATTTTCTGTAGCGTAATTGCCATTTTGATTTATTCAAAAGGGGCAGGAGTGTGTTCTCTTACCAGAGTTCTGAAACTCTGAACAAGGCCTATTTTGTTCTCAGTGCAAGTTTCCACAATAACAGCGAAATATCACTTTCAAAGGTGTGTGTAATGCCATAGCCAAGGGCTCCAGGTAGACTTGGTCTTCACTTCACATGTCTGCCAACTGTAATTTTCTGATGGTGTAGGTGTGCAGTCCAGATTAAGGTCCTCATATTAAACTCCCCACCCCAGAAAGGGAGTCTGCAATCAGTCCACATTTATCACCCTCTGCTTTTCCTCAAGCTTGTTTTAAAAAGTCCATGTGTTTGCCATAGAAATAGTTAGTGAGTCTAAATGATCATGGTCAAGGTTTCACATTTCACAGAAGGTGATAGCACATACAAATAAGACAAAGTTGTGACATACAGTAGAAGGTTCTGTTAACAAATCACAAGTACCTTCAATCCCCTCAGCCTTGCGATCTATCAAAAATGTTGTTACACGTTACACTGTAATACATAATACAGAGTAGAACCATCTTACTGTACCTCCTAGAATACCCCTATTGTCATGTATTCAGACATGGAACTTGGCATCATTTTGAACCAATAAAAAAGTATGGGGTTCACAGTGCCACTTTGGCACAGGGTGGAATCATTCTGCTTTCTTGTCTGTTTAATGCCAAACTAGACTTTCTCCATAGCATAATTAAATAAGGTCTAATGTACTATTTATGCATGTAGCCTCTTCATTATTCAAACAAAACTTTTGCAAATTATTGCATTTTTGTTGAAACACAAGAACTTGTGAGGTTGCCATTATTGAACAGCATAACACTTTCCCCGGACCTCTCCCGAGATGCCATATATTATTCATTATTAACCTCCTCAGAGGAGTGCAAAAATGGTCCAGAATGCATTCTTTTAGAATGCTGCATTAACATTTTACTCAAAAAGAGCAAAAAAAAAAACTTCCAGTATGAGCATGAAATGCGGAATAACTTACTTTCGCTCAGACTGTTGTTTAGATTATTGCTTGGGATAGCAAGGCATTGTGCTGATAGGATAGTGATGTGGGAAAGTTTTATCCTCTAGGTGCAGAGGTGAAATTGCTGGGCCAGCTCTGTTGTTTGTTTGCTTGGAGAGATCTATCAGTGAAGCACAGAACAAACTCAACACAAAATAAAACCTGCATTATAAAGTAAATATAAAAAGTAACAGGGTCAAGATGCCTTTGTAGCTAAAGACAACATGCTGCATACACAGGAAATAAATTTCATTATACCTGCAATGTAATAATGAGGACAGATTTTTAAGTCAGCTTACTTAGAGAGTTTTATAATAAGGATTGCACTTCAGTTTTAGAAGTTCAACTAACACATTTCAAAAGTGATGATGGATCTCAACTAAACTATATATATATATAAAAAAAAAGAAAATGAAAAACAAAGAAACAACAGCAACATTTGCTCAATTGTATTCCAGAGGGTGCCTGCTTACATAACCCATACACTCTGTAAACCTCTCCTGATAATGTCAGTATAAAAGAATGCATTTTTTAATATAGCCAAACAGCTATATTACTTTAATAAGCCCTTTGGCTGATAGAAAACATTATGTTTGTTTGTGGTGCTGCGGAATGCAACGTCGTTGTAAATTGTGTGTGAATTGCAAGTTTTGCAGGAGTAGATTGCACCTCTTCCCTCAGGTAAGATGTGAATAGGAACCCCTCCAAGAGGAACAGTGGCAGTGGGGTTAATTAAGCAAAGTATATTCCAGAGATACGGTTCAAATGAAAATACAAATGACATCTGCCGTCGTTTGTCAATGTCACTCGCTCCGCCTGCCCATCAAGCAATCGTGGTTTTTCGAAACTGCAGCTAAAAGGTCATGTGAAGAAACAGACAGCACATCGCTCCCCTTTGTCTCCTGCGATATGAAATGCATTTACTGGGATGACAACTTTTGTCTGTAGCTGTGGCTTGTGCAAGAGGAGCTGTTTTGGACTGAGGTTATTCACTTTCTTTTCCTGTGTGATTTGAGCTAACATTGTTACATGGCAATATTGCTACATTCTGGATGTGTTATTGTGTGGATTGTGTAGTAGACACAAATATTTATCCATAACTCTGCCCAAGGAGTCGAGAGGTTCCTAAGTTTCATCCATGGATGAAATTGCTGATACAGGATTTTTGCCATCCCCTGTGTGCTGTGCATATTGATATGGATTTCCTTCTATGGAGTCTTAATATTTTGAAAGAGGTTTGCTTTCATGGCCCAGGCACTTTGACAACCTCCGAAGTTTCATATGATGCTCTGAATACACATCCATTTAATTTAATTAGAAATACAATGCTCTGTTTCTGTTTGAGGTAATGGGTGTGGGAATGCTATTTTAATCTCTGCTGTTGCCTCTAAAAGCAAGATACAACTTTTTACTTTTAATCAGTTTGTGTTCTCCTCTTGCATGTTTGAGTTTCTGCTGGAATGGGTGCGCTTAAACAATGTTAAGCATTTCCACTGCATTAAACTGAATTAAAAGTTCTTCCCTCATACTCCATGTGTTTTTGAGCACACGTCGATGATATTCATAGAACTGGTTTTTAATACATCCTTTCATAATAATAAAGAACAGCGGCATTATTAGCACGTAAGAACAGTGATTTTGCATACACTTACTATAAAATTGGCTCTATCTGCAAATTGCAGTTTGAGGCATTTGGAACACTTAAATAAGAGCTTGGACAATCAACCCTGGACTCACTCAAGTAGCCTGAGTGATACAGGTGTCTTCAAACCATTAGGGCTTACGACATCGACAACTCTTACTGTCATGAATTATTAAATGTAATAATGGATTATTTATAAAACTAACCGATTCACTTTCCAGACAGAGCTGAGAGGTTCATGTCATTTTGGTTGAGATGGAAATGGCATTAAATTTATGGTACACTTCTCATTGGTTGGACTAAATTGATCACATTATTTGAACAAAGGAACTAAAAGTACAGTATGCTTGGATGAACAAAGCCAGGCTGTGGAATTCTAAGTATTAGGTATTAATGTCTGATCTGTCTATTTCTCTGTCAAACAAGTAAAAATGGAGCATCCGCAGACCAGCTGAGAAAGTGGTGGAATAAAGCTTAGTGTCAAACTGCTTTAAATATGCCACTGAGAAAAGCCATTTAAATCAAAGAGCTGGTTTCTGGCTCTTGAATTCTGATAAAAAATTTGAAAAGTTGTTTGCCTATAACTCTTTTGTTCAATAAAAACATTAAGTGGGACCCATTTTGTGAGATATTATAAATTATTTAACATGGCCTTAAACCAATTCACTTCAAGTGCCCAGATGGTGTTTTTATTTGGCAAATGTTGAGCACTCAAGAAGAATAATTTACACCTTAAAAAATCTGGTAGAATACCTCAAGCCCTGCAATCCACTGAGAATTATTATTCAGAACAACAATAAAAATAAGAATAATAAGATAAAAACAACAATATTGAATATCTGACTATCTGTCCTTCATGCCTAACTCGAAATTCACTAGCTCGTATGAGAGTGTGCTTGCGGATGAAGATGTTTCAACAGTTTAGACATTTCAAAACCGGTTCTGACAAGGTGAACTTAAATCAACAAATTCTGGTTCCTCACAGAAGAAAGACTCTAAAAGATGACTCCACAGTCGCACAGTGAAGATGCTACTACAATTGGAAATAGCATATGGTGACTGTATGTAGTGATGGATGTGGAATGTCTAACAGCTTGAAGTAGGAAATACACTTTTGGTGGAGAAAAACATACTATCAGTACCTATTTTTAATTCAATTTTTACACAGACATATACCAAAATAGCCTCTTCAACCTGTCCTCTATTTAGTATGCACAGTAGAATGTCAAAAAGTCAGGTAAACTAATTTATCTTTCCACATTGGCATTAAAGAGCACATTCACATTTCTCACATGTTCCTTTTGATTGGATCTGACTGGCGTTGTCCTTCTGATGTGGAAATTGAGCTAACAATTCAGATGAGCGGGAAAATGTCAGCGTCATTAAATTGTGGATGACGGCCTTTTGATTACTTTCACTCTGGGTGAAAAGAGTGTCACTGCGGAAGTAAATTATGAATAACTCGGGGAGCTAGATTTGTTTCTCAGTGTTATAAAACAGTTACGTCAGATGGAATACAGGTATTTTACACTGGATCAGAGCGGGTAACATGGCATAATCAGCGATGATCAAAAGAGAGAGAAACAAGTGAAGTGTGAAATAACTTCCCGCATTTTGGTCTAGTATGCAGTCGGTAATGAAGCCTTTAAGACAGACAGTTTTTGCCTAAAGGCAACATACCCTACTCAGTCATAGAAAGAACTACCCCAGTCCAGAGAATGCACACTGTCAGAAGCAGCATTACGAAATTTTACCATGGTAATCATAGTTCCTGCCAAAATACAATAGTTTAGTTATTTTTACAATTATATCATAAATTAATGGAGTGACTGTGTGCACTATGTCTAAATAGCACCTGCCACACAGCGAGCCTATTTGCACTCCAAAAGTGTAAACAAAAAGTACAGACAGACCCCACTTAGTGTTGCTGCAGTGGTGTGGGGTGTTATAATGTTATGGATGTGCTTTTCTCATGCGGATGACCCGGGTTCGAATCTACCTTTTGTCCCACTTTTTCCCATCCTGTTACCTGTCCCCACTCATAATATTTCCTTTAATACTACTTTTAATACAGTGAAGGTCACAGTGAAGAAGGTAAAATTAACCATGCTTTTATTATAGTAATATTGTAGTAACCTTTTTTTTTTTTTTTTTTTGTCGAAACCATAGTTTTAATGCAAATAATCATAGTGTTCCTACAGTAATATGGTGTTAATACACATTAAAAGCTATGTTTAATTTTGTGGTTACTATGATTTTACTACAACATATACCATGGTGATGCTACAGTATGGTTAGTGTAATACAACTATGGTTATGTAATGGAAGGTTAGGGGTAGGATATGGGTAGGGGGTGGTGTCCATAAACTGTATGTTAGGATTTAATTAGGAGTACAAAGAGTATCTGCCACTATTTTCACCAAGGTCCAAATAGCACCGAACTCTATTTGCACTTAGTGCAAAGAAGATGCTTTTGTTTGTTATTTTTACTTAGTGTAAATAGCATATATTGCTATAGGCAAGATAAGCAAATAAGCACAATGGGGATAAAATTGGATATTACTGGTCCTGGATATTACTGTCCAGCGTACTGTAGTGCGTCTCAGTGTGTATCTTTGAGCAGTAAGCTGCGGTAGGAGGAGTTGAAGGGGTTGTGACGCCGTCAGCGGAGCTGCGGTGCTGGTGCTGAGCTGAACAGCGCCTATCCACCTGCAGTAGAGCGCTGGACAAACCGGGACAATATCAAGCGTTGCTCGCGGAACCCTACTACCGAAAACACATCTCACAGGAATTATCGACACATTTGTGAATATCAAACATCTGCCTCATCAGCTCCGCGAACGATGGTAAAAATGAAAACAGTCTTCGCGATGATTGTGGCGTGTGCCTTAGTTGTGGGCACATCTTTGGTAAGACTCACTGTTTTTCTAAACATTTCTTAAGTAATAGTGCTTGAAAATAGACGCTTGTTGTGTGACATTACTGCGGCTGTGGTGGAATGCCACACTTTTATTTGCGCATTTTTTAGACAATTACTTTTAAGTAATATAGTAGGCTTACTCCGTCTCTTTGGGAATCAGGCATTGCTTATAACACGCCGATTTTTCCTTCTTAATGACAGTTAAGTTAATCAGTTTATTTTGAACACTGGCAGTCTATCATTCAGCTGCAGTGGCGCGCACACCGCTTGCAGCTGCACTTTTAACACACATTGCAGAGGATGCGGCGATGCCTGTGGCATGTCTGCGAGTAGGCGAGTAATAGTGCTATTCAGTTCTTCCTGGAGGATTATGAGAATATTCAAATGCATTATATGCATATTGATTTATTAAATATGTACGATAACATTAATGAAAGCACCTGACTTATATGGCATTATGATATTGTGGCTTTTGATTTATGGAACATTTTAGAAACAAATACATGCAAGTACAAGAAACACACACACACACATGCATACAAGTAGTCTAAATGAAATCTAAGTGCTGTTGGAATGTTGAGCAAATATAAGTTAAGTAAATCACACCATACGGTATTGCTGTTGGATGTGGCACATATTGACATTCTCTCTTTGATGACTCATTCAGAATAAAATCTAAATCACACTGAGATGAAATGTAGCCATAGAGCTGTATTCACATGGTGGCCAGAGGCAACGCGGCTTTGGAAAAGTAACCGTCGCGCAGCCCTCTGACTTATGTATTCTGTAGGGATGCTTTGACACAGACATCCTCCATGCATATATGAAAGAGCACAGTGTGTCAGCTCTTTGTTGCCTTGATTTTTCACGTTCACAGTTGTCTTTGCTCTGGTGCCAAAGCAGGGGGTGAGAAGAGAGAGAGACTCCAAAAGGCATTGTCTCCCTGTCAATTTATTGCAAGGCCTAGGCTTGAACCCAGAATCATTTTAGAGAAGCCCACCATACTGAGACTGGGATAACCAATCCAATCTCGTGAAAATTCATACCAAATTTACAGTGTGGCTATTTCGTATGATCTCTCACGATTTTGTTTGCATAAACTTGCAGGACCTCATCACTTGCAAATTCCCTGATGTCTAATGTGGATAAGCCTGAGTCCCGAGCATGAGGTGTTAAGGACATGCTTATTAATATCATGGCCTTACCCAAACCACTTATCTAAACTTAACCAATCAGTAGAGTGTGTTAACATGATAGGAAGCTGTTGTGTGTGACAGAAGCAATTAATTGCCACGTATTAGATGGAAATGATGTCCAGCGATATCGTTGGCTTTTGTGAAAGTCGTAGGAATTCAAACGAGTGCAGTCGCATGATATTATACGAATTAGCCAAATTTAGAAAAGTCACACAAATCCTGACAATTTCGCTGTGAGAGTGTGTAGCGGATAACCTGAATATGACCCACCATCTAAATATGCTAAATCTCCACGGTGAGCTTTATCTATTGATGCTTACGCACACATGCTTACACGAGGTCAGTGTCATAGATGCCAATCTAATGGGCACAATTTCTCTTCCTTCCTCTGCCTTTCCTTTCCTTCTCATTCCCGTTTCTCCCTTGGTTTATTTTAATCATCAAACAGGTTCATTAAGGTCTTTTAATTTTTTTTAATGTTTTCACTTGCATGAATTTATTTAACTGCCATTAGAATACGTAAGAATAAAATAGCATATTTGCTGCCTTTCATTTAAAATTAGTTGTAGATTTACATATTTGAATAAAAGTCTAGCGCTGCTTATTTACACACTGCTGTGGTCTAATGAACTGTTATTCAGCCCTTTCCCAGCAGTAAAACATCTGCATCCCTGCTCTGTGAGTTTGCCTCCTATAGGTTTATATCGGTTTAGATAACCTTGAAAAAAGAACCACAACCCTGTGGTCACAAATCAATTTGCCTAACTACTTACCCTCTCCTGTGTCTTCATAGCCAATAATGTCTCTCTTCCTCAGGGGAGCCATGGAAATGCTCAGACCATCGCTCCATGCAGACCAGGCTTCTCCCAGAGCTTCTACACCTTGTTTGTCCCCAGGGGTGTGCTGCAAGGCCTGAACATTCACAGAGGTAAGAGCTTGCAGTGCATTGCAGGATCCAGCTGTGTATTTATAGCTCATTTATCTGTGTGTGTGGTGCTCTCTTTAGAGTTTTTGCTACAGGTTTGTGTAAATGTAAATGGTCATGCAACATCACTTACTCTCTTTCTCATTCGCTCTTCTACTGTGTGTACACATGGGCTACACGCTGTAGTTTCAATATTTTTTTTTTATTAAAACATAATATGATTATGGAGATTATACATAAATTTCAAGGGAATAATTATTAGACAAAAGGAGCAGGTGGTAAACAGCTTTATTTAAGCTGATGTTGTACTGATATTCTCAAGTACACTTGACTCTCATCAATGCAGTAATAATGCTTTTAGACTTGTTGTATTTCATTCCTCTCTGCATATGATTCTCCAAAAGGTATTAAAGGAACAGTCTGGGCATTTGTTGCATGATGTTGATTATCAATAATAATAATAATAATAATTAATAAATAAATAAAATAATAATTTCAACTTGTCCCTGCTTATCTTTAAAAAAAAAAAAAAGGGTTACAGTGAGAGGCACTTATGATGGAAATGAATGGGGCCAACCTGTAAACGTTAAAACATTCACAGTTTCAAAAGTATAGCCAGAAGACGTAAACATTGTTTACGTGTTAACATGACTTCGGTGTGACAAAATTGCTTACTAACCTTTTCTGTGTAAAGTTATATCCAATTTTAGAACTCCGTTGCCATGGCGATGCAATGCTGTTATGCAGTGGTGGCTTGGTAGTCAAGGCGTGGGTGTGGGTTACTGACCTGATGGTCAGGGGTTCAAGCCCCAACACTGCCATGATGCCACTGTTGGGCCCTTGAGCAAGGCCCTTGACCCTATCTGCTCCAGGGGAGCCATATCATGGCTGACCCTGCACTCTGACCCCAGCTTAGCTGGGATATGTGAAAAAATTATTTCACTGTATATATGCAAAAATGTATGTATAATGTGTGACAATATATCAATTATTATTATTATTAAAATTACAATTTAAACAAATTAACAGCTAAAATAATTAATGAGTTTAACAGACAAATACATGTAAGTGCTTTTATAAAATTATGGGCTCCACATGTCTACCTTTTAACCCAGGTTTTTGCTTTTTATAAAGAAAAGGAGGGATTATTATTTATTTTATTTTTTTAGTAATCAAATTTCATGTTAAGTAATTGGTGTTAATGCTAAGAAAATCAGTTCTAAATGGCTACTTGCAAAAACACGGTTGATGCAAAATAAGCACAGTGCACACAAATAGACGTTTTAGGAAGGAGGAGCAGATTCCACATAGACCACTTAGCAACAGTAATTCAATTAAACTGAAACACACAATACTCAAAGTAATTTCCAATTTTTCTGTAATGTCAGGTGATATTTTTAAAGACACATTGTAAAAACAATGTATGCAAAATGCTTCCTTTCTTTTAGTTGGGTATTATAAGTGTTTGCACACTCCAAACCATTGCAAAGAGAGCTATAGTTGGCTTGTAGTTGCATTAATAAAATGCACAAAGCCAGTGTCTTCTACTGATTGCAATCAATATGCATATTGTTGAACTTTACTTGGACTGTCAGAAAAATCTAGGGAGGATGATTAAAAATAAAAATAAATAAAAAAAGTAAAGAAACCTATCATCTGAATTTAATGGATAGTTCAGGGGCACGGCTGGCTACAGAAGCCTCATTTAAATCTTCTTTTCGACTCCCGCTGGGTGTTTGCTGCTTTGAGCTTTAAGATTTTTCTTTTTTTTTTACCGCCCCCTCTCTGTCCTGCATGTAATACAGTTCCTCTATTCTTTCCCGCTTCTTTTCAAGATGGCAAGATTTCAGCCATCCTTTTATTCTGTCCCTTTTCATTGCCATCGTGTGTGTATGTGTGTGAGTGTGTTACACTTGGATGTTCTTTATCTGTGGAATTTGTTTTGCTGTTTTGGAAGGAGAAAAGATTTCAGGGGAAAAAAAATTGGACTTGCTGAAACAAATCATACAAGAAAATGGCACATTGATTCAATCATAGAGTGTTAGAGTACGTGTCCTAGTGTGTCAATAAATTTGTTTACTCACGGATTGAGATATGAAAATTTTGCTTAGGTTGACTCTCAAACCTATACCCACAATATCCAATACTGTGCTGGTAGCCACTTTTACATCAATATCAAATAGTGCACTCTTCGTTCTAAAAACATGCTTACTGCAGCACAACTTGGCACTAGGGTGTATATCACTATGATGCAGTATAAGCCCTTATAGAGAGTGATTAACGTACAGTCACTGTCCTGGAGGAATGGTGATGTGTTCAGTAGAACTGTAGAAATCGGGGAGTGGGGTCGCCTTACTGGGATGTTAATGATAACAGCCTTGTGTAACCCAGAACCGTCATAGGAGATAATCATTTGTGAACTGGTGCACTCATAAGATGAGGGCATAAAGATGCAGTCAAGTTGAGAAAATCTAGCATCAATTTAGCCAACATCCTATAACTGTAAACATTGGCCCGAGACCTCAAGAATGCTAATACTGCTTTCTGACGGCGAGTTGAGAATTCTCAGGAGTGTATTGCGGTCTGAGAATTTAACTCGCCGAAAGAAATTGAGAGTTGAAAGTTCCGCTTGAGTTATCTCCTTAACGGTTTAATATGGCTGTGGTGCACTGGGGTGAGAGTGTGTGATTCATCTCAGATCTCTAGGTACTGCTTAGCATTGGTCTCCAAAGCTTGGCCATCCAAACAGATTCAAATATGTCTACACTTTCATGGGCATAGTCAGTAGAATTTTGCCAGCTGTCTGTTGGACTCCCAGCCGCTTGCGATGCAATTTGCTGATTCTGTTTAATTACATGAGTAGCTTGTTATGTTTTTTTTTATTATTCATCTACAAAGGTGTTTGTGATACTCATTTAGTTATATCAAGGTTTGGATATTATGGCAACAGTAGCACAGATATATACCTATTATTCCTAAATCCACACAATTACTTTTATCATACTTCTAAGGATAGCGAGCTCATTAAAGACAATGCCCTCGAATGAAGTAATATTTCAACTCTCCAACTTTTCTAATATCTTTACACAGTGAAAACAGACACTGTGAATCCCTTCAGGCAACCTGCCTCACTAGACATGATTCATCTTCACTCAGCATGTGAAAAGATTCAGCAGTCGTCATTTAAGCTGACAAAAAATAAATACATTGCATGTCACATATTCAGCTGGCCACAGGACCAAATGAAAGACACATACATACTGTAAACACAACATGTAGGTTTGTTATGCATGTGTGTTTTACAAGATTGGATTCTAGGCCATAAATTCTTAGCTTTGAATCACATGTACTGCAACGTTGAATGATGATATTTTCATTTAGTGAGGGTCGTCATTGTGGGAGGTGATCTTGCTCTGAGAAGAAATAGTTATATTTGATGTTTTCTCATATTTCATTATGTTTTGTCCTGTCTTCCAGCATTTTACATACTGTAACAAAGTTAAGGTTGGGAAAGGAGGAGACGGGAACTGGCTGAACAGTCAAAATAATGTTTAATGAGAAATTAAAACATAAAGACAAAACATAAACACAAACGCACACACTGCAGCTGCATATGGGTCTCTCTCGAACTGCCGCATCTTGTCGCACTTATCCCTCTCCTTGGCTGATTAGCCTGATTGGGGGCCGGCATGCACAGTCACGCTGCCCTTTTGGCTCCGCCTGCCCGAAGGCTTTTCCACGAACGAGGGGAAGGACAAAAAAAAAAAGAGGAGAGGGAAAGGGCAAAGCAAAGCGATAGTAAGAGAGAGAGAGGAGAGAGAGGAAATACCTGGTTTGCAGGTGCCCGGATATGCTGTCGTCCAGCCCTCAGCCACTCCCCAACATCTGGCAGACGACAGCTCTTCCCCCTGTGGACAGTAGTGGGTCCTCCGGCCCCGGGCAGACAGTCACTCTCCTCCCCCCTTTTTTTCTCTACTCTTTTTCTATGGGGGGAAATGGCAGCGTGTCTCAGATACTCGGAGGCTGGCAGTGATGCCTCTGTCCCTGGGCAGACAGCTGCGGCAGCTCCAGGGTTGTTGGTAGTGGCAAGGACTCCACGACAGCACATCCCTCCCCATTCCCGGGTTTTTGACACCAATGTAACAAGGTTCAATGTTGGGAAAGGAGGAGGTGGGATCCGGCTGATCAGTCAAAATAATGTTTAATGAAAACAAAAATACACAAAACATAAACGCACACACTGCAGGTTTGTGTGGCTCTTTCTCTCTCACGAACTGCCACATCTCGCAGCACTTATCCCTCTCCTTGGCTGATTAGCCTGATTGGGGGCCGGGCATGCATAGTCATGGCCCGGCCCCGCCCTCCTCCTCATCACACATACATTTATAGATGTACGAACATATGCATAAACAGCCCATCTTTCTGTGTTGACATAAATGTTTTTATGAAAAATGTTGATGTAAATGAATGCCAACCTGGTCTCATAGTGAAACTTGTTATATATGTCTCCAGGTACAATTCCCTGCAGTTTTCATGTGAAATGAACACTAGAGGCACAACAGCAACTGTGTGTTTTATTCACTCTTAATTTTTCTCTCTGTTAATCAGACCCTGCTATGATATGATATTGATACACTTATACTCTAATGCATCTTTTGAAAAACTATACATTTGAATGCTTGTATTACAGACCCACCTACACATATACACTTATTCCAGCATGAATAGCTTGCACGGTAGCTCACCTGATAGGGTGCTGGACTTAAAGTTGGAGGACTGTGATTCAAGTCCAGCCATGAACTCAAGATGCACTTGGCATTACAGAGTCATAGAAATGGCACAAAATGATGTGGTTACTTCAGAAAATGTGATTTTTAATTTTGCTTCTGCATTTTAAAACACTAATGGTAAGGTTTAGGCATTGATAATGTAAGGATTTTGTTTTTATTAACATCTCTTTTATATTTTAAAACACTATTGTTTAGGGTCATTCAAAAGTTTTACGTTAGGGAGGTATGTTTTAAAAAAATCCACCTAAAATTTACCTTATAACCTTGTTTTTGCGAAACCTGCAGCCAAACGTGATATACAGCATGTAAATTTTTAATTGCCAAATTTTTTGTCATGTAAATTTCACGAGATCAGGCTGATGAATGCACATTGGTTGAACAGTTGAACAGTAAGGTCCAAAAGTTAAAACCACATAAAATTTTACTTAGACCTGAAATCAAAGTTTGTGTTCTGAAAATTTTAAAACAAAGAAACACTGTTAACACTTTACAATAAGTTTCCATTTGCTAACATTAGTTTACATGAACTAACAATTAAATATTTTTACCAAATTTTTTAATCTTGGTTAATGTTAACTTCAACATATAGTAATTATTTTTTTAATTATTAAAAAATAAAAAATAAATATTTTTTTAAAGTCAAAAGTTGTATTTGTTAACATTAGTCGATGCATTATGAACTAATATGAATAACAATGAACAATTAGATTTGTATTATCTAACATTAACAAAGATTGTTAAACACTGTAAAAAAAGATAATTTCATGATACCAAATGCAATAACTAATATTAATTAATGGAATCTTAAATCTTAAATATAAAGTGTTAATTAAATATCATTGCATAAAATTTATTTCAGGAAAATAATATATATTTCTAGGTCACTAATCAAATTACTTTCATGACATTGATGTTAACTCCTTTGTATGAAAGGTCAGCTTTCCTGGCTTCCACTGAACACACAAGATGCCGTTTGGAACATTGTCAAATAGGAGAACATGGATCATAGATCAAGGTTTTCCACAAACTTGTGGAGTCAATACCAGCTCAAATGCATACTGTCATTAAAGCAAAAGAGCGGCATATTAAATACTACTGCTACCACTATAATAATAATAATAATAATAAGAAGAAGAAGAAGAAGAAGAAGAAGAAGAAGAATATTTTAAAATCCATTTAAACGTACTGTATTACTCAGTAATATAATTGTTATACTGAAAATATAATTTTGTTTTACATTAGAAAATGCAAAATAGAAGTGTTTTCACTTGTTGTCTTTTGGATTCCACTGTAGGATCCCACTGTACATATAAATGTACATAATCAAATAAGGATTAAAATGCATGAGACAATATAGTTTGTAACAGTATGTTGAGTATGAAGAACATTTGAGCATGGACATTTGTCCGATCAGAACCCCACCTGGGATAGATAGGCCATGAAAATGGATATTCCACTGATTGCTTATTGGTAGTGTAAGCCATCATCTTGGAATAAGGGCAGGATCAGGCACTTTGAAGGCAAAGACAGAGAGATGGAGATGGGATGAGGACAGGTACGCGCTCACACAATAAAGAACAATCTGATTTGAGTTGCACTCGCCTCTGAATGGTAGTCTGGTTGAATGATGTCAGAATGAGCTCAAGAGAACGTCTCAGGTTACTTAACTGTAACCCTTGTTCCCTGTAAAAGCGGAACGAGATGCTGCACTTGATTTGTCACTTAGGGAACATCTTTTAGGAGTGACCAGCTGTGAATATGCATGCAACACATCAATGAAATTGAAAAAAACCTTTATAGCATCTGTTGGTGCCATCATCAGAATGCGCCAGTACCAGGGCTATAAAAAGATGTGCCACAGGTGCATTGTCAGGTATATTTGTCTGAAGAGCAGTCCTGGGACATCCTCAGTGTGGCAATGATGCGCAGCATCTTGTTCTGCTTTTTCAGCTTTTTTTCGGTTCCCTGTCAAAAGCTACACTTAATGCTGCGCTTGATTCAGCACTTTGGGAACGAGAATACCAACGCCGCCGCACTGTGGGTGTCTGGACCCCTTACAGTTGTGAAGTTTGTGCGAGAGATAGCCCGCGAGCGTCACTTCTACCTGAGGCATCATCATATACCCCCATGCCTTAGCACCCATGATATTCGAATATGTCGACGTCGAAGGTACAAAGATACAGGAAGTATAAGGCTTCCTCTATGAACAAGTTAACTCATCATGGAGTTCTTCAAAGAAGGGGAGAGACTGGTTCTGTTTTCCCTTCCCTTGACCACCAGACAGAAATCTGTCTTCTAGTATCGACCGTTTGGGTGTCGCTTGTTCGTGTGGCCAGTCAAGCTGTAATCTGGCCACTGTAGGGCCAGCATGGCCCTTTGTTCTATGATCAAAGGTGAGACATTCGGAAACTGAATGCTTCACAGCCAGACAGGAAGTCCCGCCCATGGACCCAATCTCAAACATCATTGGTCAAAAGCAGCCTATGACCGATGATGTCATTTTCTTAACAAAACCAGCGGTTAGATTTGATTTTGCTCTTTCTGCCTACAGCTGCACCAGCCTGCGGTCTAAAGAGACTATATCTACACATATATCTTCTGGACAAAGAGAGACCACGGTTTTCAAACCTCACCATTTGGCCACGGTAGAGTAAGATTAATTTAGCTGTGTTCCAGTCGTGTGGTATACTTAGTACAACCGGTTCATTTCATTTTCACTGTGAGACAACAGTGAATTTATTTAGAAAACGGAAAAGGAGACCAGCATCCCTTCTCAATCGTTTTCTATCAACATTGACCACCTCCTGCCTTTCTCTCCATCACCGGACACGAGAAATAACGCAGAGACAGGTCTTTTCGCTGACGAGCATAAAACAAAGGACCGAATCCAGATCGTTTTCTCCTGACCGCTCAGTGCAACAGGAATTCAAACGGACAACCCTGCTGAAATCACACAGGATTTCCCAAGTAAGGCTTGATATCTGGGCAGATTTAATTTAGAAACTGCGACGTTTCTTATAAAACTAAATCATATATATTTGATTGCTGAATGTTTGTTGTTTTGTTTACATTTTTATGTTTAACTATGATCGCTGATTGCTGTTTTGATTTGTGAGATCGTCATTTTTGGGTGAAATGTTATTTTATTGAGTGATCTGAACTAACGATTCAATCGCACTGTTAACAGCATGTATCCTCTGTTAAATAATCTCCACCCCTGTTTGTTCGCTCTCTCTCTCTCTCTCACACACACTGAAATTCACAGAGTGAGCAGCACCGCTGTTTATATCCGAATCAGGCTGGTGTTTTCAAATTCTCCTGCCTGTTTCGTTCAGTTCCTTTGTGTGTCTGCTCATTACCACCCACACATGGTATAAGCTCTGTTGTTCTGGATCTGATCCAGCCATCTTTCTTTCCCTACACATTCAAATAATCGTTGGCTCCACCCTTTACGATCTAATCCTCCATTTTGAAACTAGTTTCCATTTTTAATTCAGTTCTCCATTTTGAACCTAGTTCTCAATGTTGAATCCTCCATTTTGAAACTGGTTCAACGTGTGGAGTTTTAATGGTGGAGATCCATCATTTTGTGTCTTTGTTACCGAATCTAGACACACACCCACACACATACATACACTAGCATATAGCTCCACAATTTAGTTAGGATTTCCATTTTATGTTTTTGTGTTATATTCATCTAGTATTGGCAGCGTTTATTTCTGTTTTATTATAATAAATCTTGTTATATTATAATAAGTACTCCTAGTTGTTTGTTTGAATATTGTGTTGAGGCCAGCCTCTGCCACGTCAAGAACTCCCATATTACTTCAGTATTGTTAAATTGTTGTTGTCAGAAGCCAACTGTAACCAGATTACTGTTGGATTCGTATGGCAACAATTCAACTAGCTTCTTCCCTTTTTGATTATCAATCAAAATACTCAATCTTCAGGGTAGAATTTTAAGAGACTTTATCAGTCACTTACTATAATTTTTCTCTTGTCAAAGAGTGGTGCCCCGAGGATAGAATTTAACGAATTAAATTATATTATTTAATTAAATTATTAATTAAGAATTAATAAACATGAATTATTAGTTATATCTGATAGTAAAACTGATCTAAACAACCAGTGCACCCTACACCACCATACGAGTAACCACCTCAAGTAATTCCTCAAACACTTTATCATTACGTGAGGAACATTCAGAGTTTGGCAACTCAAAGTCCGCAGACCCAAGAGATTCACCGTCCCCTTCGTGAACTGAAGAGGCATCGGGGCACACTTTGAGAACACACAAGGGACCAGCTTTTTTTGGAGAGAGAGCGAGTGATAGGGACGGACCCGTCTCTCTCTCCTCAGCCAGATCCATACGCAAGCCCCACGATGGAATGGTGGGTGCCGGCTATTGGATGTAAGTGAGATGAGTGCGCAGCATCTTCACTGTGAACAGCTCACAATGCTCACACTCAACTCGCTCCAATGCAAGCGCAGCATGCTCTTCCCCCAAACAAACAAAGCAAAACTGGTGTGTCCGATTCAGCCATAGGACGTAAAAATGGAAAAACACACCGTTTGCTTTGATGATTATTCTTTTTTCTCTTGTCTTTCCCACACTTGTATGATAGAAAGAAGAAAGATTTATACACACTGCCTAACGATTCTAACTCCTATCAAAGAAAAACAGAGAGCTTGAGAAGGACAAACACATCACAGAGTGGTCTGAAGACAAAAGACCTGACGATGCACCTGTGGCACATCTTTTTATAGCCCTGGTAATGGCGCATACAGATGATGTCACCAACAGAGGCTATAACGGTTCTAGTCAATTTCAGTGATGTGTTGAACACATATTCACAGCTGGTCACTCCTAAAAGACGTTCCCAAAGCGCTGAATCAAGCGCAGCATTAAGTGTAGCTTTTGACAGGGAACATAAGCGATGAACTTTAGTGCATAACCCTTTAATATCCAACACAGTGCTGGTGGGAAATGGAAGTCAGGCGAATTGGCCATTAGTTCAGAGGCGGCCATTAATCATCTTAATTACTAGTGCTTATATATAGTAAGAGTCATTTGAATTCTCTGGCAGATTTGTGGCAATTGTGGTGCCTCAAAATGTAGTGCCTGCTTGGATTTCCTGTATATTCTTTATAAAGTATTTTATCATTGATATAGTCTATCCCCTCCAAGGGTTATCCATTAACATTCCCATTCATGTAAATGACAGTCGCTTGTTTGGTGTTGGACATCCCAAAACTACGCAAATTGAAATCTGCCATCTTTGCTGATGGGCACTTTAGAAAGTTTCGCATATGGCTTTTTTTGTTTTGAGTCACCTGTTCTATAAATTCCATGTTACTAATCACTCTGGAGCCATAGGACAAAAATGTTATGACAATGTTTATTGGATGATAGTACAAGAACACACATAGTCTGAAACCCTTCACTTGCGATCCTGAGGTGTGACGTGAATTTGGCCATTTCTAGCCACTTTTAATAGCCCTTCAAAAATCGAGCACTGTTGAAACATGTTCTGTAATTTAATTAAACATTTGCAATGTGTAGGATATATCGCAACACATTTGATTTTGTCAGACTACACAGCTACCTTAAATTCAATGGCATAGCTATAGAAGCATTGGCTAACTGCTGATGCTAACCAGCTAAACCTTGAACTTTTGGTCTCCACTTCATCCTTTTTCCTTAAAAAAAAATATACAACTCCCACAAAGATTACCATTAAATTCAACTGTACAGATGTCTTATGGCTGTTTTACACAAAATCAGAACTAGTACTGAAGTTGCTGAGTGCATAGACTCCTGAGTTCTCCCTCTGTGTTCCAACCATGTCTTGAAGTTTACCTCATTATCCAGCAAACACATTGCTCTCCATACTTGTGATGTGCTGTGGAGCCTCTCATGGATCCAGACATTCACAGAAGCTCATTAGAATGGTACTGCTTCAGCCCATTGTGTGTCTTCGCAGTCACAAACAGATCAGGCTAAAGAGTTTATTATAAAACAAGTTGTTCTGACTCTACAGTCCGATTGCATGAGCCACATTGGATGCTAATAAAATAGCCAAAACACCCACACATGTGAAAGCACATCAGTTTAATCCCATATTAAGGCACAATGTCTATGAATCCACAAATTACCTACAGTTGCACTTATAAAGTGCATTATTTCTTTATTTTAGTTTTTTAAACTTTTTTCACCTTTTTCTAACAATTTGGCATGCCCAATTCCCAATGTACTTTTAAATCCTCGTGGTCGCCTCAATCCGGGTCTGAGTCCGTCAACCTGCGCATCTTATCATGTGGCTTGTTGAACGTGTGTGGAGGCTTCACACCATCCACCGCAGCATCCACGCTCAATTCACCACATGCCCCACCAAGAACAAACCACATTATAGCGACCACAAGGAGGTTAACCCATGTGTCTTTTCCTTCCCTATCTACCAGGCCAATTTGGTTGCTTAGGAGAGCTTTCTGGAGTCACTAAGCATGCCCTGGGATTGGAGCTAGCGAACTACAGGGGTAGTAGCCAGCATCTTTTAACACTGAGCTTCCCAGGCCCCATAAACTGTATTAGGATTTTAATACAGAGTAGGTTGAAAACAAGACAGGTGCTGAGCGTCATGGCAACAGTTCATTTATACAGACCTTAATCTTAGCTAAAAATGTAACTGTATTCTTTTTCTGCCTTGGAAACATGTTTATATATATATATATATATATATATATATATATATATATATATATATATATATATATATATATATATATATATATATATATATATATATAAAAAAAAAGAAATTTCAATGAATAATTATTTTTATTCATATAAATCACAAAAACATCTAATTTTAAATTATATATATATATATATATATATATATATATATATATATATAAAATAATTTAAAATTAGATGTTTTTGTGATTTATATGAATAAAAATAATTATTCATTGAAATTTCTTTTTTCCATTTCCTAGAATGTGTTTTTCATTTCCTCTTATTTCCCATGGTTATTTATTGGAAAATTACAGCTTACAGTGCTTATAGCTTTTGATTTCTCAATAAGCAGCTTAGTGATTAGCGCATGAACAGCAATTGGCATTTCCTGTTTACTGTATCTTCTCTGTATTGTTTAAGGATGTTAAACACTTTACATGGCTGAAGAAAAGGAGATCTGTGCATTCCTCTCAGATGCAAAAGTGATATTCTGTGCATTGAGTTTATTCAAATGAAACCTGCAAGGTTAACCACTTTGATCAAGTGTACCAAGCTTACAAGTTTGTACTGTACATATGGACTCGGCATGTTTTATACCTGATTTCCATTTCCATTGCATTTCCATCTAGTTTTTTTGCACACAGTGTATAGTGAGTGGGGTTTATCGGTCTCTATTAAAGGGTAAAAAAATTTGGCTTTTGTGTATCGCCCACTCTATCTTTATTTTCCTCCCCATCTCTCTCTCTCTCTCTCTATCTTGTACTCTATTGCCAGCACTCACCTAGCAGTTCTTAATTAAGTTTTCTTATGCAACCATGGTCTTAAGTCTATTTGAATAAAAATCAGATTGGATTTTCGTCTTAAAGGCAGACTTTTCACTGCTGGCTGAGTGTATACTATTAGTCAGGCTTCATTCAGCAAGGCATTTCTCATTTAAGTTAGCCTCATAACTTAGAGTCATATTCAGGGTGAGTATATTCAGGTGTGGATGCTTTGGTGCTTAAGACAATTAACCTGAGATTAAGGTTGCGATTCTGATTCTGTGGAATGGCCTTGAGCATACTGTTTTTGAAATTAAAACACATTGACATTTATGTTATATATTATATGTGTGTGTGTGTGTGTGTATGTGTGTGTGTGTGTGTGTGTGTGTGAGGGATAAGGGAGCATGAGAAAAAATAATTGATCATGATATAAATAATGGGGGGTACTTGCTTGATTTGATTATAGAGCAATAATCCCCCATCCCCTCTGTAATTTACACCCCTGGGTATACTATTAATAGAAATATCGAAGACTTTAATTCCAAGTATACGATTATTGATTCATTCAAAGCCATTGTCTACACTTTTCAAAACAGCCATCGTGTCATTGGTCATCTTTTCTCAGACTCCAGAACAGTCTGAACCCATCCATATTTGTGTCCGTCTTCTCATTAATTTCTTTTGTTATTAAGTTGTTTATATTGTCCATAACAGGCAGGAGCCTCTCGTATATTATGAATATCAGCTCAAACTGGTAGACGTTTCGAGAATCCTGAAGCTGCTTTGGGCGCTTGAGGGATGCGAGCGAAAATCAATACAAATTTCCACTCTGCTGCCAGTTCAACAAGGTCACTCACTTATAGCATTGATTGTTTCTTCAAAAGAATCACTGTAGTTTTTTTATGTTCATTCATCCGCACAAATATATTTACTTTTTTTAAATATAATATGTTGAAGGACAAGGAGATTTTGAGAGAAGTTGAAGAACGGTGAGACTGTAGAAGTAAAAAGAGCAAGAAATCAATAAATCTAGGTCTGTGTGTACTTTTATCTTACGAAACTTCCCAGGGTTTCATGGACTTAGGCCAGTAATGCAAATACGATTATCAAAAATATCTACTGGAAGTGCCCAGACTCTAAATTGTCTAGAAGAGCTTTCCAGAGGCCTGCATCAAGCTGTTTGTGTTCACTCAACTGTTGTAGTATGTAACTAAAAAGAGCAAGAGCTTGAATGTATGTAGGAGTAAAATGGTGTCAGCAAAGGGACTATTCAAATTTCATGCCAGTCCACCAGTGGCTTAATTTTAAATTCTGCAAGTGCGTACAATATTTATTATCATCAAATGCAGCAGTTTTGAAATATAAAAAGTAAACATCACCAACAGACTCTCGGCTATTCATTTATTTGTTTATTTATTTATTCAAATCATGAATGCTGTTTACAACAGATAAATTAGAGGTGAGGCATGAGACCTGAATGTTAACGAAATGTCCATAATGTTATGTTTTCCCATTGTGCTAGATGCGATAATTCTCCATATAGCACAAACAATTCCTTTTCTGCTTTGCTTACTGAGTCATCATCACTGCTCTTGTATTTGTAGAGTCTGGATTCAAAATTACTGCAGAACATTTTACCTGATACATATAAGATGTAAGATGGATTTAAATGTGTACTTCAAGTGAAATAATAAAAGAAAAAAAGATTTAAACAGGTGTTGTCTTCCAGTAATTTGTTAACTATTTTATATGTAAAAGGCAACTATTTTGCATGAAATGCTGAATAAGCGGTCTATACTGAGAAAGAGAAGTGTTGGGCCCACATAAGAAATGACAGAAGAAAATATTAAGATACTTACTGCTGAATAGCTTTAATCTAGCAAATTAATCTCTTTATGCTTTGATGAAGGGCAAACGAATAACTGATTGTATGTAAGGCCACCTGATAAGCCTTGAGTTTGTGTGCTGATATGGGTTATGTTCTTGCCATTCTAAGTTTTAAGGTATGTTCGACAGTGGAAGTGACTTTGGTCCTGTAAAAACAAATTATCGTCATGGCCACGTAATGCAACAGTGGCAGTATTGTGGCAATGTTGTGCATTTATAATAGCAATAGCCTTGATTTACATTCAAAAAAATATCACACACAAACACACATCCATGTAGCTCCTTTGAGTGTGTCATTGAATGGCCTCTCTCACACATTCTGTGATGTCATTGTGTTAAGATCTCAGGAGAAATGCCTAACACAGCTGTAGCTGTTGAAGCTTCTATGTTCACTCCGAACACTGGTGTTGGAAAACACCTGGATTTTCCCATTTGCCACCCACAGAGTTGCAAAACTGAAGGTTGACTTTACTACTTTGAAGCTGTAAAGCATAGAAAATACACACAAACACACACACACATATTGGGATGATTTAATTTATTATCACCTTCATTCAATACTATAACTAAAGCAACATTTTTCTTTGTGATAGCTTTTCTTTTAACTTTCTGGGTATACTATAGCAGTTGGTAGTTGGTGTACTGCAAAAATAATATGAAATTAAAAACTAGAAAGTGTACAAAAGAATACCCTTGCATGCTTGGACCTACAAATATGACACATTTAATTTGCATTCAAGGCATACACTACATATTATTGTGCAGAGGAGGTGATTTCATCTGAAAGTATAATGCCTTTGAACGAAGCACCATTTCTGGTAGGTCAAACAGATCAAAAAGCCAGAGGTACTTCCTGATATTTTGGCCTCTGCCTTTGTCTTCCTTCTGATAAATTTTTACAGGATTTTAGATCCAATTTACTCTCCCTAACCCACACATCTTGCTGTATCTCTCTTTCTCATGTTCTCTTTCAGTAGATCTCTTAGCCTTCGTCTGCTGTGATCTAGAGTAAGGCAATAAGCTACGAGATGTCGTGCATTAGTGTGATTTTACCATGGGTAAGGGCTGTTTTAGGCGCAATGCAAAGCGGAGTGTCAAAATTATTTATAGTACAAAAATAAACAAAAAATTAATTTTTCAAATGTACCTTTGAAAGATATTATCCCAGTGTTCTTATGCCTAGCAATATGTAAAATAATTAAAATGACATAGCTGGATAGGGAATTTGCAAATCTTGTAAATGCAAAAACAACAGCTGAAGTGTGATTTATAAACCTAACACAATTAACACTGGGCCAGATATTGTTTTAGTATTAGTCATGTTATCAAGTCACAGATGAATAAGCACCAAAATGCAATATTTTATATAAATTGGATACATGGCTTTTGATGTCAACAACAAAAGTTATGGTATGGTAGTCTCTCTTTTAAAAATCAAAGGTGCACACAGCTATGTTTTGAAGTATTGCTTACGCTGACACCTAGTAGCCGGGATGCTGCATCATTCAAACATTAGTTCCCCTACTGTCACTCACTCGATGTTGTGTCGAATGAAGTGACACAAGGGGTCTTCCTGGGATGCCAAACTTACCTCTAAACCTGAGAAAAGGCCAATGCCAAGTTAGAAGACAGAATTTGCATGCCCCACCCGGACATACAGGTATAAAGGGAAACGGGGCAGCGAGTGTCAGTCAGAATTTTTCTGTGGAGCCGAACGGTTGTGCAACAGCATAGCTGAGTTCACCTCCGTTTCACTCACCTCTGTTGGTAAGAAGCACTGCTGTTGGATCAATGGCGCGTTTCCAGCTGGTGTTCTCTCTCTAAGCACGCTGTGCAGTTCAGGCCCCTGGGCGCTTCGACAACGCTTTCATTGACTGAAAGAGTGTTTCTCCTCCATTCTTATTTCCCCTAAGAGTTTGAGTTCCCACTCATAAAATAGCCTGCCGCCACCTGGCAGGACCACCCAGTACTCCCCTCCAAAGCCTGTAGAATGACGTCATCACTGACCTAAAAATTCTACAGCAACACCGGACAGGCCGCCTCTGCCCTGCATGCCATGGCTCTCCTGCAAGTTCACCAAGCCAAGTCACTCAAACATCTACACCTGGGTAGTTCCGACCCCGACGTGTTGCAGGAACTGTGCTCTACCATCGACCTCGCTCTCAGAGCCATGAAGGTCACCTCACAGGCACTCGGGCGGGCTATGGTCACCTCTGGCTGAACATGGTCGAGATGCGCAACGTTGACAAGGCACGCTTTCTCAACGCCCCTGTCTCCCAGCTTGGCCTCTTCGGCGACACCGTCGACGATTTTGCACAGCCGTTTTCAGCGGTGAAGAAGCAGATGGCACATCTTGCAGCGGCTACGCCAAACCAGCGTGCCCCGCCAGCTTGCAGAGGGCGTCGCCCTGTAGCTAAGCAACAGGTAGCTCCGCCTCAAACCGGGCCCAGCTCTCAGCCCCAGCGCCGAGCACCTTGCAGGTGACGTATGCCCCCTGTCTCCAGGACCCCTTCTAGGACCAGGAAATCTCTGAAGCGCTCCTGAGACAGGCGAACCAGGCAGTCAGACGTTCAATCCGGAGCTGGTACCAAGACCACTCCGTCCCCCAGGGGGCCGGGAGGAGACTCCTTATTTAATTTGCCGCACCACCCACATTCTCAATAAAGAGCCCCGCCCGGTAAGTCAAAAGAAATCGTCCCATTAGTGCCCCTTGCTTGGAGTTTGGACGCGTGGCATTTGCTGCCCAAACAGTCGCGCTGGTTGGCCCGGACCATCCGACTCGGCTACGCGACTCAGTTCGCCCGGCTCCCACCTCATTTTGGCGATATTCACTCCACCTCCATGCACGGCGAAAAAGCCAGATCACGACTCTGCTTCTCAAGGACGCGATACAGCCTGTCCCTCCAGCAGAGATGAAGAAGGGTGTCTACCACCCTTACTTCATCGTACCCAAAAAGGTGGTGGGTTGCCAATCTTGGACCTGCGAGTTCTCAACCGGGCTTTGCACAGACTCCCGTTCAAAATGCTCACACAGAAACACATTCTTAACTGCGTTTGACAGCTACATTGTTCGCGGCGGTAGACCTGAAGGATGCATACTTCCACGCCTCTATCTTGTCTTGACACTGACCCTCCCTACGGTTCGCATTTGAGGGCCAGGCGTATCAGTACAAGGGCCTCCCCTTCGGCCTGTCCCTGCCCCCTCGCATCTTCACTAAGGTCGCAGATGCAGCTCTTTCCCCGCTAAGGGAAGTGGGCATCCGCATACTCAACTACCTTGATGACAGGCTCATCCTAGCTCACTCTCGAGGGTTACTATGCACTCACAGGGACTAGGTGCTCAGAAGGATGCATACTTCCACGCCTCTATCTTGCCTTGACACCAACCCTCCCTACGGTTCGCATTCGATGGCCAGGAATATCAGTACAAGGTCCTCCCCTTCGGCCTGTCCCTACCCCCTTGCATCTTCACAAAGGTCACAGATGCAGCTCTTGCCCCGCTAAGGGAAGTGGGCATCCGCATACTCAACTACCTCAATGACTGGCTCATCCTAGCTCACTCTCAAGAGTTACTATGCGCTCACAGGGATCAGGTGCTCAGGCACCTCAGCCGTCTAGGGCTCTAGGAAAAGAGCAAGCTCACCCCAGTTCAGAGCATCTCTTTTCTCGGCATGCAGTTAGACTCAGTCTCAATGACAGCACGCCTCACCAACGAGCGCGCTAAGTCAGTACTCATGTGCCTCGCTGTCTTCAAGCCCGGCACAGCGGTTCCTCTATAAAAATTCCAGAGGCTCCTGGGGCATGTGGCATCCTCAGCCATGGCCGCACCGTTTGGGTTGATGCATATGAGACCGCTCCAGCACTGGCTACAGACTCGAGTCCCGAGATGGGCATAGCGACACGGCAAATACTGTGTGACAATCACCCCTTCTTGCCATCAGATTTTCAACCCTTGGACAGACCTCTGCTTCCTGCGGACTGGAGTCCCTTTGCAGCAGGTGTCCAGATGTGTCGCAGTCACCACAGACGCCTCTCAACAGGGTTGGGGCACCGTGTTCAACGGGCATGCTGCCACAGGCCCCTGGACAGGACCCCGGCTGCATTGGCACAACAACTTTCTCCCACTAATCTGGGGCAAGCACGTCTTGATCCATTCAGACAGCACCGCAACGGTGGCGTACATAAATCACCAAGGCGGCGCATGCTCATCATATTTCACAACTCGCTCGCCATCTCCTCCATTGGAGTCAGCCGCAACTCAGGTCGCTGCGCGCCACTCACATCCCTGGCAACCACAACACGATGGTGGACATGCTGTGGCGGCATGTTTAGCCCAGCGGAGAGTGAAGGCTCCACCCCCAGGTGGTCCAGCTTATCTGGGACCGATTCGGCATGGCACAGATAGATCTCTTTGCCTCCCAGGACAACTCCCACTGCCCGCTCTGGTACTCCCTGACAGGAGCTCCTCTTGGGACAGATGCACTGGCATACAGCTGGCCTTCAAAGACCCCCCTTCAGGCAGCTTGATTCAGTTGATCTCAAGGCCATCTCCCTGAAGACGGCCCTCCTGATCGTGTTAGCCTCCATCAAGAGGGTTGGGAACCTGCAAGCGTTCTCTGTCAGCGACCAGCCTGGAGTTTGGTCCGGCACATTCTCACGTTATCCTGAAGCTGCAACCGGGCTGTGTGCCCACGGTTCCTATGACCCCCTTCAGGGACCAGGTCATGAACCTGCAAGGAGTCAGGAGAAGGAGGCAGACCCAGCCTTCTCTTGCTGTGTCCGGTACGTGCTTTGCGTATCTATTTGGACCACACGCAGAGCTCTAGATGTTCTGAGCAGCTCTTTGTCTGCTTCGGTGGACAGCGGAAATGGAACGCCATCTCCAAACAGAGGTTAGCTCACTGGGTCATTGATGCTATTTTCTTAGCTTATCACACCCTGCACACATCTGCAGAGCATCGGGCTGGACAACACCCAATACCTTTGCCAGATTTTACAATCTCAGGGTTGAGTTGGTCTCGTCCCGTGTTTTGTCAGGTCCGAGCTGGTAGAACTTACACACAGCGCCCTTCACCAAGTTGATCCAGTGCGCCTTCTATCCCAGGTTAACCACTAAGCGTCGCTCCCTAGATGTTCTCCTCCCTAGCCTTCTGGCCAGCGAACTCAGTGGAGCAATTTGTGGCTAGACCCACTACGAGTCACAGGTGCTCTGCTCCCTTGCTAGTCATGTAGCACCTGTTCCCCCCCTCAGGTGTGCGGGGAACCTAATATGTGACATTGTGGCAGGGCTGAGGGCGGGGCTGGGTCGTGAGTCTACACACCCGGTCCCTTATTAGGCTAATCAAGCCTCCGAGAGGGATAAAGGCTGACTGCGGAGTATGGTGCGGGAGAGAGAGATTGTTTATGGACATGTCCGTCATGTGTGTGTTTGTGCTTTTTGTTGAGATTCTCATTAAAATATTATTTATATCACAAAGACAGTTCTTGCCTCCTCCTTTCCATTGAAACCCTGTTACACTGGTGCCGAAATACAGGAAGGAGGAGAGATACGCCGTAGTTCTCACCACTACCGTCCACCCCAACGGAGCAGCCGCGGCTGTCTGCCGGGGGGGCGAGGAGCCTAGCCGCCTGGAAGCGGTGGAATGGCTGCCGACCGCGAGGGGAGAAGGGGCTCCTAACCAAATGCCTGGAGCGGGAGAACCGCTGCCAGGGGCGGGGGAGACCCCTTCTGTTCCATGAGAACGCGGCGAGGTGTTGCGTCCACCAGGGGCTGGAGGACTGCCTCCGATCCGCCCAGGGAGGCACGGCTGTTGTCAGTTAGAAGGTGGAGGAGTGGCCAGGGACCAAACTACGGCGTATTGGAGAACTGGCGAGTAAGTTTTTTTTTTCTCATCTCTCTCTCCTCTCTCTCACTCACTGCTGCTCCGCGTTGGCCTTTTCCCTCTATTTTAAATTTTAGTGTTTTTTGGGAGGGTACTACACTGTTACAGGAAGTACCCCCCCTATTTAATTATTTTCGTTTCCCTCCCCTTGTCCCATCCCTTGTCCAGGTAGATGGGATGACCTGCCGGTAGACAGGGCGTAAGGCATGCCCCTCCCCAGGGAAAGGGGGGGGGGGGGGGGGTGTACGTCATGCCGGGGGCTCCCCAGCCTGAGAGAATGAGAATGAGCACTGCAAAAAATGTATTTTTTTTGTCTTGATCTGGGTTTTTCAAGTATTTTTGTCTTGTTTTCCTGTCAAATTATCTAAACTTTCTTAAAACATGATTTATTTACTTGTCAAGCAAAATGAGATAAGATATTAAGTCTTGTTTTAAGATAAATCTGACTAAATTTAGTGAACCTCATTGCAAAATTGTGACTGACACTCGCTGCCTTGCTTCCCTTTATACCCTAATGTCCGGGGTGGGGCATGCAAATTCTGCCTGCCAACTTGACATTGGCCTTTTCTCAGGTTCAGAGGAATGTTTGGTGTCCCATTAAGACCCCTTGTGTCACTTCATTCGACACAACATCTCGTTCCTTCCCTCAAGGAATGGAGGTTACAACAGTAACCATTACGTTTTCAGTTACCAGTGCCATTGTAGAAATTCACTGTGCACAGTATGTCATGATTAATTTAATCCATGAATGAAAGTGTCCAATAAAAGGACAGTTACTGAGATTAAGCAAGTAGCATTCAGATGGTCATGTGATCCTAACATGTCCATGAGGCACCCCTGCTCCATGTAGAATAAAAGAGCTTTTATTGATATGACCGAACTCTTCATTTCACATGTGTGTTCATGATTTTATACATATGTTTAAAAAAGTATTATTCATTTCTTTAGAAGTAAAACGTTTTAAATGAGGAAAAAAAATACTGAATGCAACTTTAAGGTCAGCCATTCTATTTATTTTGAGAATGCATTGAACTGTATAGTGTTCATAATCATTACATTATTTCTGTTTGACATCAGATCATATGTAGCCTGGTTACCCAAAATGCCATATTCCATACGTGCCCTTAGCAGCAATGTAACCTGCTTAACTATGCATAGACATGGATGTTGATTTAAGAATCATGAGCACATCACCTATTTAAAGAGCACCATAATCTGTGCCCTTGGGATTATGCATCTGTCTATTGTCTTTGAATAAAAAAAATCTCTAATTAAGAACGTGAGATGTGGCTGGTGGTGTAGTTATTCACAGCTGTCATCCTGTTATTCTTGTTGGCACCTTTCTGGATGAAAATAAAATGTTCTGCCATCTGGAATTGAGGTTTATGTTGATGAAACAAAGTTGCTCAAGTTGAGTTGAACATGGTTTGTTGTAAGATTTCTCAGCATGTTAAAAAAAATATATATATATTTTTTTCTTTTCAGTAAGCAATTTCTAATTCAATTTAAATGTTATTCCACTGTTTGCCATTGCCCTGGGCAAAATTAATTTAATTAATTAATTAATTAATTAAAAAAAATGTGTTACTGTATGTCACCCATGGAAATTTAATCACAATTTATAGTATAATGTACTTACAATGCAACATTTGAAAGCAAAATAATCAGCATATAGCCCTATTTTTCAAACTGCATATGTTCTGTATTTAAAGCTTAAGTGTGAAAGTTCTGTTTCACTTACATATTTACTTGTAATTACATTTTCTGTTACTGCTTTCAAACAAGATTTCAGAACATACTCCTCATCTCCTATTGGCAGATATACAGATCTTCCTGCCCCAAATTGTTTTTATAGCACCACAGAGCCACAGTGTTTAAACTTTTTGGGGAAATCAACCTATAAATTACTTAATTATATGTTTCGCTGCATATTAAGCTGGGATAAGATAAAATACTGATCATCTAAAAAAAAAAAAAAAAAAAAAGACATCTAAAAAAACTTTGCTTCTTCATAGGAAGCTGTATCTGTGACCTTTGATCTTTTTAACAAGCAAGAATGTGAGCGAATGCTCAGGTCTCAGGAGTCACTTGTGTGTCACAAACACCAACCCTTGTCACAGTGATGGTGATGGCCCTTGGGGTCTTTGCTTCAGTGACAGCTGACAGAGGACTTGCGCTGAGACAGAGTGGCGAGAGAAGCTGGACCCTGGGAGGCCAGCCATGCTTTTCAAAAGGAAACTGTGACTACAGGTGTCAGAATGCATCTGTCCAATCTGATAACAAGTCCCAGTTTGCACCATAGACTGTTTAATTTATGTTTAGTATGGCCCCACGTCTTTGTGGGAATAACTGCCTTGGCCAGTGTGGGTAAAATTCTTTATATATACAAGTAGGTGACATAACATGCTAAAAGCCTTTTAAGGTATATATAGATACTAGGGCTGTAGATTTAACAAGTTAATTCAGTGCAATTAATTATATATCAAATAGCACTCAAAATTATATGCAATTAATCATGCAGCCAGATCGTAATAAGGAATATTCATACCATCAGAACCATTCAAGCTTTCTTTCTTCTGTGGACCACAAAATTAAGAATTGTATAAATGTATAAAATTATACGAACATCCAAACACTAATTTTCTTTTTTTCTGGGGCTCATCTCAAGGCCTGCAAGAATCAATTAATCAGCTTTATGATGTTTTATGTTTATTTTATTTATTTTCAAATAAAGTCTGAGGATTCTGTGTCTTGTTCTCACATTATGTTAACAGTTGTTTTGCATTAATGTTTCTGTTCTGTCTGTGAAATTACCTAGTTAATGGTGTGATGATGTACAGCTGCTAGTCTTCCCGCTAGAACTACGCTGCGCTTACATGACTGGTGCAACTTCCCAGAATCCCTAAGGCTAAGTCATCATACTAAAGCCTAGGATGCTGTGTGTATATATATATATATATATATATATATATATATATATATATATATACACACATATGATATGGTCAAAACGTGTCAAAATTTTTCTTTTCCTTTACTTTTTTACTTTTTGCTATAAAGATTTAGACTAGAGGCTCTGTTTTGAGCATATTTGCTAAAAGTCTTATTGTTGTTAGTGATTGTGGTCTGTTCAGTTGTAATTGAGTGATGCACATGGTGAAGCTTCATATACTGAAGTTATAAATTATACTTCATATTATTTGTGTTTTGTGGCATTTTTCACTGAACTAGTGAAAATGCACTTTTCTTTATGCATTCAAATAAATAACCTAAAATCTTGATAAAAAAAAATAAAAATAAAACCTTATGGACGTGTTATGCGTCAACTACTCCAAATTTTCCACAAGTTTCGTAAATTGAATTTGAATGAATAGTTCTCGTTCACTTATATTGTTCATTCACTGAAGTCTTTTCACTGAAGTATTTGAAGACATGGGACAAAACTTTCTTTTTTAATTATTTTAGTCATTTTTAGTGAGATGCAAAGAATGAAGTATGAAGAGTGCCATTCGTTGCCTCTGATTGACTATCTCTCTCTCTCTCATTTTCCGTCTAACTTTGTCTGTCTTTTCATATTTACATTTCTATTTTCCTTTCTCTATCTGTATCTCTTTCTATCAATCTTCCAATCTACTTGTCCATTGTTAGAGCTCCTTTTCCGATGCATTACATTATAAATTATATATAATTAAATGCTGAAGATACTATATAGTGTCCAGCTTCCCTCCCACAAACACCCAAACAAGGGGTAAAGACATGTCTGACATAATGAAACATCTGCGATTTCACAGACTGTATGTGATGGAGCTTAGTTTGCTGAAATGACTTCATTAAGTCTTTGAGATTTCATTAGCTATTGCCACTGTGCTTTTGGCAATGTCATGTTTAGTTCATTTGGTAAAATGCTTGGTCAACAATGGGAACATCAGTGTTTAAATACATTCATTTCTTGGGAGACAATTAATCTGTGCTTTTAGAGCTAATTCCGAGCGCACTTAATGTCTCGCCTAATGAGATGTTACTTTGCAAAACATTTTGTAGTGGCATTTATCAAGTGTGCTCTAAAATGTTTTCGCTAATCCATGAGTTATAAATCTAAAACCATCTAAAGGAAAATGCAGTGCAAAATGAATCAGCTTATGAATCAAATCTTTACATGATTCAAAAACAAACAAAAACACTGACACATGGTAAATACTGTATGCTGAAAGGTTTGCCATTTTACGATATTAAATAAATCTTGAGGAAAAAACATTGAGGGGTTCTGAGGTGCATAGCGAGGTCTGATGTGATGTTCTCACTTGGCAAGTCAAGGCCATAGCGGCCTGGCCTGACAGAGCAGTTTATCACACTGTCCTGTGGTGATGGATCTTAGATTGGTTCACTTGGCTTGTATTAGCTTCAAGGAGGCTAAAGGGGCTGCAGTACACACACATACACAAACATGTGAGACCAAAAACAACTTAAAACTTGCACATGTATACGCAATCCATTGCTTAAAACAATATGAATATGACAACTATACATAAATAGTAAGGTAGTAGGTAGTTGGTAGTGGGTAGTTAACATGTGCTGCTTGCTGTTCTCCATCTGAAAAATATTTTAAACATCATTTTGCTAATTATTTAAAAATGTTATGTACAGTATGCAGTTTTTATGACTTATTAATTGAGAGATGACATGGTATAGACGAATATGTCAGCTTTGTAGGTCCATACAATACAAGTGGGTGGTACCCAAAACATTGAAGCTCCAAAAAGCACACAAAAGCACAATAGAGGTTGTCCATACAACATACAAATATCTTCTAGTGAACATTAGATTATAGACATTAGATTTTGGTTGAGATCAAAATGCGGTTGAAAGTGTAATTGATCTTTATAGTGAAAAAGTTATATTTTGGTCTGGACCTACAGAGCTGAGATATTCTTCTAAAAATATTAGTTTGTGTTCTACAGATGAGTAAATGGTGAAACCAGTCACAGCACATAAAATATACACTTTCCCTTAAAAATTCATGTACATATTAAACTAAAATCTTGCTTTAAAAAGTTCATGGGTATGCTATTCATCATCTGCACGTGTCTCTACTTGTGAATAACATTAACGTGAACACACAAGGATTGTCTTTTTAATGTCTGTGGCTAAATATTATTATACAGTGAGTGAACAAGCTGAATAGAACCAATGTTTTGCCCAGTTAAATCATTAGATCTATCAGTGTCCAGTTTGATAAGTCGTTGTCCATGTTCATTTAGATTATTGCTGGACAGTGAATGACACAGAACAATGGGTGACCAATCATATCAGACCTTCCTTTCCTTATGTTTGCATTAGCCAGATATTTCAGGTTACAATTACCATGTGGAAAATAGCTATAGAAAAATAGCAAGGCCTCCATATGCTACTACTGCTTGGATTGTGGAGCAAATATATGTCAGTAGTCCCCAGGTCCCAAGGCATTAATAAATATTAATGAACATTTGTCTCTCAGAAAAAAAAAAAAAAAGTTTTGAAACCATATGTCCCCATTTATTGCATGTATATAACAGATTATGCTAAATCAAATCTAAAAACATTAATAGACTGTTAAATGCTGGATCTTATATATATATATATATATATATATATATATATATATATATATATATATATATACAATAGATATTATTATTATTAAATAACACAAAATCAAACCAAGTGGCATTTATTTTGAATTTAAAATATTTCACAGAGCACTTTAAGTTATTAAAGATAAGATATAAGACGAAAGGCATTCGTACACGTCCTTTTAGTGAAGCATGTCCATAGTTATAGTTAATATGATGAACTACACCTGTGGTTACTTTGCCAGGAAGTGACTTCATACATCAACTAAAAGTGACCACGGGACCAGTTGGTTAAACGAAATTGCAGAAATGTCCCAGAGAAAGTGAAGTTAGTTCTGAGAAAAGGTCTAGTGTCATTTTCTTTCAGATACTACTTTGTTGGTTATTTTGTTTCTTAGACAATGAAATTGTGTGACCTAAGTGTCCAAATAGATTTTAGGGCCACTGCATATCACATACTAACAGGGGTGGAAAGAGTCCTGAAAAATAATACAAGTAAAAGTACTGTTACATCTTAAATAATGTAGTATGAGTAGAAGTACCTGTCCTAAAATCTACTCAAGTAAGAGTAAAAGAGTTGCTCATTTAAAAGTACTAATAAGTAGTGAGTATTGAGTACTAGTAGCGAAAGCTATGCCCCTTTAATATAAAAAAAACTCTATGCTGCAATTTAAAAATGTAGCACACATTATTTTTTATATAATAATGTATGAAATAATTACATTAAAATCAGTTTATGTGTAGGGTCTAAATTTTCCTTAATGCAGTCAAGAGAGAGTTACTGTTCCGCTTAAAACATGTTCAAAACAATGCAAGGAATGTAAAAAAAATAAAAACCCACTAAAAAACAGGGTCACTTGGTGTGTTATGTCCCGTAGTGGTGGTTTGGTACAGGGGCCACATCGGGCTTGAAAGGAATAATTCACACAAAAATGAAAATTCTCTCATCATTTACTCACTCTTATGCTATCCTGGATGTGCATGACTTTCTTCAGCAGAACACAAATTAAGATTTTAAGAAGAATATCTCAGCTATTTTGGTTCATACAAATGCAAGTGAATGGGTGCCAACATTTTGAAGCTCCAAAAATCACATAAATTAGCATAAAAGTAGCCTAATCCATGTGAATCCAGTGGTTAAATCCATGTGTTCAGAAGAGATATGATAGGTTGGGTGAGAAACAGATCAATATTTAAGTCAATTTGTACTATACATTATCCTCCCTGCTCAGTAAATCTCCACTTTAACTTTAACATTCTTCTTCTTTTGTTTTTGGTGATTCACATTCTTCATGCATATTCACATCTACTGGGCAGGGTGAAGAAAAAAAAAAAGATTTACATATTGATCTGTTTCTCACACACACCTATCATATCACTTCTGAAGACATGGATTTAACCACTGGAGTCACATGGATTAATTTTATGCTGCATTTATGTGCTTTTGGAGCATAACAATTTTGTATTTCACTTGTATTGCATGGGCCTACAGAGCTGAAATCTTCTTCTAAAAATCTTAATTTGTGTTCTGAAGAAAGAATGTCATACACATCTGGGATGGCATGTGGGTGAGTAAATGATGAGAGAATTTTAATTTTTTAGTGAACTATTACTTTAAGTAGCACATGGAGGGCCACATTGTCCTCCTTTTGAGATACAATGTTCCACATTGATTTACTTCTTGTATCTAAGCCCAGAAATAGATGTTTTCTCATTCTAATGCATGATGCACAATTTTCTGAAGTTTATGACTGGAGGAATGTTCTGCATGAAGAAATTATCTACAAAGATTGATACTCTATCATTAGAAAAAATATGATAATGGCTAAGCATAATTATAAAATATTTTATCATCTCTACTTTCCTGGTAATTTATTAAAAAAACTAACAATATTATTAAAAAATATCACTGTTTATTCTATTTCATTCATACTTTTAAAGCTACTCAAGTTATTCAGCCAAAAGTAGTGTGGTTTTCTCGTTTTCTTGTTGTTTGATTAATAGCCTTTATATGACATATTCTATTAGACAGTGCTCAATTCGGTTCCATGTACACTTCAAGTCCAACATTTTGATGCAAATAAGCTTTTTGTCCCACTGTTTACGCTCACTTTAGACCAAATTGACTGCGTTTATGTTAATGCCTCATCAAGATGGGCATTGGTGGAATTATGTAGTGTATTTGATCATTTAGGCACGAACCTGCAATAGCACTCAAACATTAGCACCTGTCAATCAAACAGCATGCGGCTACAGATGTCAGGAAATAAAAAGTCAATCTTTTATATTTTATCTAGATCAACCAACCAGTGGTTGTCTTGTTATCGTGATTGTTGTAATGAACACCCCTGTTCTAGATGAAGAACATAGGTTAAGTATAGACATTTTCTCAAAAGATAATCATCTATATCGATCTCTCTTTTTTTATTTTTCAGGTAAACATCAAAATTGTTCCCTTTCAAAAAGCTACACTTATGATGCTGCGCTGAGATAGTGCTTTGGGAACAACTTTATGTATGACCAGCTGTGAATATGTGTGCAACATGTCAATGAACATTGACCGGAATTTATAGCCTCTGCCGGTGTCATCATGGGATGCACCTGTGGCTGGGCTATAAATAGATACGTCACAAGTGCATCGTCAGATCTTTTGTCTTTTGTCACTGTGTGTGTGTGTGCTTCATGAGCCTGTCAGACACTTTCTACTTTCCACTGTTAGGAGTTAGAATTGTTAGGCAGTGCGCAGAAACATTTCTCTTTCTCTTTTCTTTAAAAAAAAGAATGACTGATAAACAAAGCAAGCGGTATGTGTTCCCATGTTTACGCTCTATGGCTGAAATGGACAAACCAGTTTTGGTTTTGTGTGTTTGGGGGAAGAGCATGCTGCTCTTGCATTGCGGCAGGGCGGGTGCAGGCATTGCGATCTGTTTACAGTCAAAATGCTTCACACTCGTCTTGCTTACTTCCAAGAGCCAGCGCCCACTCTTTCATCGTGGGGTTCTTGCATAGGTCTGGCTGAGCAGCGAGAGACGGGTCCTTCCCTATCGCTCGCTCTCTCCCCAGATCCAGCTGATCCTTCTCTTAAGCCTGAAGTGCGCCTCGGCGCCTCTTCATTTCACGAGGGGGCACTGAACCTCTGTACATTCCACTCACAATAATAAAGCGGCTGAGGAATTACTTGAAGTGGTTACTCGGCTGTGGCCAGATTACAGCTAGACTGGCCACGCGAACAAGAGACCCCCCAAATGCTCCAAACTAGAAGACAGATTTCTGTGTGGTGGCCAAAAAAAAAAAAAAAAGGGTAAGGGAATGCTATATCAGTCCCTTCCTTTCTTCTATGACCTCCATAACGAGTATTCTCATCCATGGAGGAATCCTTATACTTCCCGAGTCTTCGTGCACTTAACGTTGAAATATTCGACTATGGTGGGTGCTGAGGCTTGGGGGTATACGGTGATTCGCTAAAGAGACCCACTCTCCCCACAAAGCTGGGAATGACCACCTCTACACTTGTGGGGAAGGCTTATCACACAGCAGGTCAGGCTGGTGCTGCCCTGCACACTATGGCAGTGTTACAGGCATACTAGGCTAATCTGTCGAAGTATTCGGTGATGCCGCCGGTAGAAGAGACACTTGCGGGTTATTTCTCACCTGCCTAGGCATCATCGCTAAAGAGACCCACTCTCCCCATAATGCTGTGCAGGGCCACCTCCACGCTTGTGGGGAAGGTGGAGAGACACTTATGGCTTAACCTATCGGGCATCAGAGACAAGGACAAAACTTTCCTTCTCGATGCCCTGGTTTTGCCTTCTGGCTTATTTGGTGACGCTATGAATATAGTTATCACCAGATTCCAGGAGGCAAAAAGTCCTTCTAGACGGGAGGCTCAAAAGCAAAGCATGGTAAATCGTGCTCCCCTCGTAAAGACGGGGCCGGTTCGTCGCCCTCAGCAGCCCCCAAAGCAAGACCTCAGGGCAGTTATTTCTTAAAAGAACAGTTTTGCACCCAGCCTTGTGAGGGTAGCTCCCCCTTGGGACGAAACCACTCCATTCCCGCCTGTTTCGGGAGTTAGCGGTTTCCAGCAAAATGTTGGGTGTTCCGTTGATTCCGGCCATAATCCAGGACACGGGACACTTGACATCCCCTCAACAGGAAGTGTCACAATCGATACCCATCTCAGAGAACCTGTCAGCGTGGAAACTACTGCCAGGTGGTTCTATGTGGGTCCTGAGAACAGTAGAAAAAGGCTACAGAATTGAATTCGATCGCCATCCTCCGCGTTTCAACGTCGTGGTTCCCACTACCGTGAAACCCATGCAAGCATGTTTACTGTGGAAAGAACTGCAAAATCTCTTGGTTAAAGGGGCCATAGAACATGTTCCCCATCCAGAGAGAGAGTCAGGTTACTACAGCAGATACTTCCTTGTTCCCAAGAAGGATGGGGGGTTGAAGATGCTAACCGTCAAAACGGTTGTGTCTCAAATCCAATATCGCGATTGGTTGGTCACAATCGATCTCATGGACACGTGCTTTCATATAGAAAGTCTGCCACAACACAGGAAGTGCCTGAGGTTCGGTTTTAGGGGTGAAGCTTTCCAATATCGGGTTCTTCCATTCGGTCTAGCCCTATCACCCCGCACATTCATGAAATGCATGGATGCAGCATTGACTCCTTTGCAACTCCGGGGCATCTGCATTCTGAATTATATGGACGACTGGCTGATACTAGCACAGTCTCAAGAACTGTCAGTTCAGCACAGGGATATTGTCTTGGCTCATCTGATTTCTCTGGGTCTGAAACTCAACATTAAATGGGCGTTCTCTCTCCCACTCAGAAAACTACCAATCTGGGGATCATATGGAATTCGATCACGATGCGGGCACAATTGTCTCCCGCTCTAATCGAGTCCATTCAGAACACCCTGAGCAAGGTCAGGCTTGGCCAAGGTTGCACTGTTCGTCAGTATCAACGACTACTAGGTCTCAAGGCAACTGTATCCTCAGTGATCCCTTTGGGCCTTTTTTGCACATGAGACCATTTCAGTTGTGGCTCAAAGCCAGGGGATTTCATCCAAGGGCCAATACTCTAGGCTGGTAAGGGTTACGTGTCGCGTGCTACGTAACCCTTTCTATGTGGTTCAGACCCCGGTTCCTCACTTTGGGTCCCACTCTAGGTGCGTCTTGCCATCGCAGGTTGCTAAAGACAGACGCCTCCCTGACGGGCTGGGTAGCGGTCTTAAGTGGTCGTCCAGCTCAAGGGGAATGGGAGGGTCGTCAGCTCGATTGTCACATTAACTGTCTCGAGTTGATGGCTGTATTTCTGGCCCTGAAATACTTCCTCCAGAGGCTGCCATGTCTTGGTGCGGGTGGACAACACAGCGGTAGTCTCTTACATAAACCATCAAGGAGGTCTACATTAATGCCAGCTGAACAGACTGGCATGGCAGATTCTCCTTTGGGCCCAGGGCAAGCTCCTGTTAATCAGAGCAGCTTGTATCCCTGGATGCCTGAATGGGAGCAGATTTACTGTCGAGACAGAAAATACTGACGGGGGAGTGGAAACTCCACCTCGAGGTAGTGGAACAAATCTGGGTGAGATTTTACAAGAGCAGAAGTGGACCTCTTCGCCTCCCAACAGACAGCGCAATGTCCCTTCTACTTCTCTCTTAGTCACCCAGCCCCCCACTGGGTCTGGACGCGATGGCACATACATGGCCTAGAATGCGCCTGTATGCTTTCCCTCCGTTTTCTCTGCTCCCGGGAGTCTTGGCCAGAGTTCGCCAGCAAGGGACCTGCCTCTTACTGATAGTGCCACGCTGGCCGAACAGGGTATGTTTATCGGAGATAATGTCTCTCCTCGACGGCTCGCCTTGGGCGATTCCAGACAGGAGGGACCTTCTGTCTCAGGCACAGGGGACATTATTTCATCCCCGGCTCGATCTGTGAAACCTTCATGTAGGACTTTCTGTAGGAAAAATTGTAAGCAGGCACATGCCCCACCACTCTCAGGGTCTATGTGGCCGCCTTTTCGGCTTGCCATGCCTTGATTGACGGGGTGCCATTGGGTAGACATCCTCTACTCACTCGCTTCATTCATGGAGCTATGCGACTGAGGCCTCCTGCTAGGACCAGGACCCCTTCATGGGACTTAGCAATAGTCCTTGAGAGTCTAGTTGAGACCCCCTTTGAACTTGTAGAGTCAGTGTCTGATAAACTTCTGACTCTCAGGATGGTTTTTCAATCACCTCTCTAAAAAGAATTGGGGATCTACAGGCTCTGTCTGTCTTGCCAGCCTGCTTAGATTTTGCCCAAGGAATGGCTAAAGCAATTTTGCACCCTCACCCTGACTACTGGCTAAGGTTCCTTTCTCGACCTTGCATCCAGTCACTCTCGAAGCCTTCTGCTCCCCGCCGTTTACAATGCCGGATCAGGAAAGACTTCACAGAATTTGTCCAGTCTGTGCCCTTCAGACTTATGTCCACCACACTAGCCAGTGGCATAAGTCAGGGTAACTATTCGTTTGCCATGGGGGCGGTCGCCACCAAGCATACTATGTCGCATTGGGTGATGCTATTGCCCTGGCCTACGAGGCGCGCGGTTAAGCTTCGCCAGTAGGTATCAGGGCTCACTCTACCAGAGGGGTCGCCTCCTCTAAAGCCTTGGCTAGAGGTGTCCCTCTGCGGCATGTTTTTGAAGCGGCAGGCTGGTCCTCTCCGCACACAATCACTAGTTTTTATAGTTTGGATGTTCATGCCACTCCGGGCTCTTTGTTTTGAGTTGATATCACAAGCTCATGTCTGAGACTTCTCGCGCTCTTGTGAGCAAACTACACAGCAGTAGGGGGTCCGGACATCCACAGTGCGGCGGCATGGGTATTCTCATTCCCAAAGGGCTATCTCAGCGCAGCATCATAAGTGTAGCTTTTTGAAAGGTAACGTTTCGGGTTACTTGACTGTAACCCTTGTTCCCTGATAAAAGCAGAACGAGATGCTGTGCTTCACTGCTGGACTGGGATGCCCCAGGACTGCTCTTCAGACAAAATACCTGATGATGCATCTGTAACGCATATATTTATAGCCCTGCCACAGTTGCATCCAATGATGACACTGGCAGAGGCTATAAATTCCAGTCAATGTTCATTGACATGTTGCACAGATATTCACAGCTGGTCACACCTAAAGTTGTTCCCAAAGCGCTATCTCAGCTAAGCATCTCGTTCCACTTTTATCAGGGAACAAGGGTTACAGTCAAGTAACCCAAGACGTTTTATCGCCCAGCCCTATTGATAACATTACCTTTATCTCTCACATCAACCCAATAATCTCAGTGATAGATAGTTAATTTACAAGCTACATTATAGACACAGAATCTAGTTAGCAGAAAAATTGAATTTACCTTGATATGTTTCTTCAAATTAGAGGCAGGATTAATGCTGATATCTGGCTTGAGCAAGTTAAACTCACATGACACAATCATGCAATTGGCCTTTTTCATTGCGAAAAGTCCTTTCAGGTGTTGAACTGTGCTTGAGGCATCCTCCACAGTTGGCACCAGATCTACAGCTGCCGTTCAAGTGTGTGATTTGATTTGATGGGATTTACGAGACTCTCCCTAGCCAATCATGTTGATGGATAAAAATTAAATCAGGACGGGGAAGTAGCAAACAAAGATGGTGGGAAAATAGCGCTGTAAAAGTACAGTTAAAGGACTTAAAATAAACTCAAGTAAAAGTAATAGTATACAATTATTAAACTAATTAAAAAGAGCAATTCCTGTGAAAAATGACTTAATTACAGTAACATTAGTATTTGTATTTCATTACTTTATACCCCTGCATACTAACATCCCACAATGATTGCTATGTACTAGATATTGTATGCTAGTCTCTGGAAAAAATTAATGTGCGTACAATATTGACCTCTTCCACCACTCTTATCTTCCTTTTCATGCTTTCCATCTCTCTCTCAGTAGTTGTGCCAAGTAGAACACTACCAGCATGTCTAGATTCTTAATGACTTTACAGGAGCTTAAAACAAAATAGCCCGGTAACTGAGAATTGCAATCATTGCTCTTTAATTGGGTCTGAGTTGTGCGGTTTTCTCTCATCTTTTCACTTTTCATCAGCTTGGCTATGTCAGAGTCTGAATAAGCAGAATTCCAGTGTCACGGGTCCCTTTCACTGGGGCTTAATAAATGCGTAGAATTCAACTGAAGTCCTACAGCTAGAACACACACACAATGGCCTTCCCCTGTTGTTGCCTTCACAAAAACAGCAGGCCTTCAATCTACCACATCCATGGAGAAATTGGTATTCAGCTGAGCAGTACTCACTTAGGGAAGGCATTTAGGACTTTCTAATACCATCCGGCCAAGCTTTTCTACCGCCAAAAAAGTCAAATATCACATACTTTGTACCTTTTGAATAATAAATATAATGCTTGAATTTCCAAATAAGATTTGCATTTTGCTCTTAAAGGGATAGTTCACTTAAAAATTAATACTCAACTTTATGTAGATTCAATAATGGAATTTAATTATTCCATGAAACCCAAATAAGATTTTAGTAATATTTTTAGCCTCAGTCACAATTCACACTCATTACTTATATATATATATATATATATATATATATATATATATATATATATATATATATATATATATATGTGTGTCCGCTCCATAAAATTAAAGTAAATGGTGACTTAAGCTTTGTTTATATTTTCACCTGGCACTACAGCTTGCCTTGTGTGCACAGCTCTCGGCAGCTCAAGGCATTTATCCTTGACACGCACTGCAGCTGCACTCCTCTCCAAACAATAGATGGCAGTGTAGAGAAAAAGTCAGCTAATCCAGCAAAATATAGCAGTGAAGAAGCACTTTGCCAAACTGTACATTTACCAAGCCAGGTATTTAATAATAGTATCTGTTCGCTAATCTTTTGCAAGAGGTGAACAAAGCAAAACCACTTAAGAACCATTAGTAGGCTATTTAAATTGTTTAGAATTGTAAACTCTTGCACTTTATTTGTTTACAAATATTAGTTCAATATACACTCACCTAAAGGATTATTAGGAACACCATACTAATACTGTGTTTGACCCCCTTTCGCCTTCAGAACGGCCTTAATTCTACGTGGCATTGATTCAACAAGGTGCTGAAAGCATTCTTTAGAAATGTTGGCCCATATTGATAGGATAGCATCTTGCAGTTGATGGAGATTTGTGGGATGCACATCCAGGGCACGAAGCTCCCATTCCACCACATCCCAAAGATGCTCTATTGGGTTGAGATCTGGTGACTGTGGGGGCCATTTTAGTACAGTGAACTCATTGTCATGTTCAAGAAACCAATTTGAAATGATTCGAGCTTTGTGACATGGTGCATTATCCTGCTGGAAGTAGCCATCAGAGGATGGGTACATGGTGGCCATAAAGGGATGGACATGGTCAGAAACAATGCTCAGGTAGGCCGTGGCATTTAAACGATGCCCAATTGGCACTAAGGGGCCTAAAGTGTGCCAAGAAAACATCCCCCACACCATTACACCACCACCACCAGCCTGCACAGTGGTAACAAGGCATGATGGATCCATGTTCTCATTCTGTTTACGCCAAATTCTGACTCTACCATCTGAATGTCTCAACAGAAAACGAGACTCATCAGACTAGGCCATTCTTCAACTGTCCAATTTTGGTGAGCTCTTGCAAATTGTAGCCTCTTTTTCCTATTTGTAGTGGAGATGAGTGGTAACCGGTGGGGTCTTCTGCTGTTGTAGCCCATCCGCCTCAAGGTTGTGCGTGTTGTGGCTTCACAAATGCTTTGCTGCATACCTCGGTTGTAACGAGTGATTATTTCAGTCAAATTTGCTCTTCTATCAGCTTGAATCAGTCGGCCCATTCTCCTCTGACCTCTAGCATCAACAAGGCATTTTCGCCAACAGGACTGCCGCATACTGGATGTTTTTCCCTTTTCACACCATTCTTTGTAAACCCTAGAAATGGTTGTGCGTGAAAATCCCAGTAACTGAGCAGATTGTGATATACTCAGACCGGCCCGTCTGGCACCAACAACCATGCCACGCTCAAAATTGCTTAAATCACCTTTCTTTCCCATTCTGACATTCAGTTTGGAGTTCAGGAGATTGTCTTGACCAGGTCCACACCCCTAAATGCATTGAAGCAACTGCCATGTGATTGGTTGATTAGATAATTGCATTAATGAGACATTGAACAGGTGTTCCTAATAATCCTTTAGGTGAGTGTATATTATAGACTTAAAGATCAGTTCTACATTCAAAGTAATTGTATGAAATCCAATTACTTTTAAAATACATTAAAAAATATATATATATATTTTACACAATAAACAGTAAATGAGCTGTTTGGTTATATATTAATGTAACAAAATGTTTGAGTAACCTTTAGACCTTTTTATTCACTATACAAAAGTAAAGGTAGTGGATATAGAACAACTGATGAGATGCAACAGGAAATTTCCCTGTGAAAACATCGTCTTTTTAACATTATTTGCAGTAGTTTTACTCTGCCGCAAAAGCACAGGCACATCTGGCCTGCCACTTTCCTCGATTCGTCCAATGGGATTGAAGCAGTGCACGTGCACTGTGCAAAAAGTTACAAAAATTGGCTTGTAAAAGGCCTTGCAAAACTGAGATTTTCGGAGGCCAGGCAAACGGTGTGATGATATCACTTTGTGCACCAGCCCTTCCGAATATGCGGCTGCATTGAGGATAAACCAGGCATGGGGCTTTGACCCTGTTGAAATTTCCACATTGGTCTAGGCTTTTATAGTGCTCAGAGCTATTTTAGTGCTGGTTTAGCTAGTGCCAAGATTGCATGTGTGGCGGAGCTCTGGGGGCACTATGGTAATTTAGAAGATTACTCAATTATGCCACCGTGGGAATTTCACATGGGGAATCAATTGCTAGAAACTAAGAACTAGCACTAGGACACACAGGTTTGCTTCCAAGTAAGAGCAAGGGATGTAGGTACAAAATACAAATAGAAAACACTTCAAAAACACATTAAAATACAAAAGAGTTTAAAATCAATTTCCCACCATCCACGTGAAGATACTTTCACCCCTCAGAAAAAAATCTCACAATAGAGTGAGATAAGGGGCAGCCGGAGGCACCGGTTCAGGAGAGAGAGAGACACACAAGCGGCCACACTGGGTGTGTTCGTATTATGATGTTTTAAGTTTATGTTTGACATTAAAAGTTACGTTGACTATGCTGCCGGTTCCCGCTTCCTCCTTGCCCGTCCTTGAACTGTTACACAGTCACTCTGTTCAAAACAAAAAATTGTCAAAGGAAGGAACAAAAAAAAGATGTATTTAAACAAAATAACCAAAAACAAAGAGCTGATGCGTACTGGCAAAAAGGACAGATACAGGACTTATCCATAAAAAAAATTACACTCCCACACACACAACCGTGCACTCAACTACCACACACCACACACTTGAATTTAGGTGATAAACACTAACTCAGAGAGAAAGCACACCACCACCACTAGGGGGATGTAAAACCTTTCTGCCCGGCCTCCCCAGCTCCTAAAAATAAATAAGACACACAGTAAATAAATTACTGAAAATCATGATCTAAACACCAAACAATAGAAAAAGACATAGGCTCAAAAATAACAAAATACAAAAACAAAAAAAGACAACACACACAGTGGTTCTCCCTTGGCCACATACGGAATAGCCCCAGCTGTGTGGTGCCATTACAACTATCAATCAGAGGGCCGACTGATAAGGCAATTGGTAAGCATTCCACCCCAAAAATGAATAAAAATCAATAAACCTAAAATTTTATAAAATAACACAACAAGACCCTCAACAATTGAAGGGTTAACTCAAAATGAAACAATAATGGATCAAGACAGCAACGATCCATGTATGCACTTCAATGATGGTCAATTAGCAACAGGGGGAAATCCCGTTAGCCTTGTGAATAAACCTACAAGAAATATAACAAATTACCAATGCATGCAATCACCCACTAATGCCAAGACTGCTGAAGAAAAATAGAAGTAAACTTACCCAAAGAATGCAATCCTTCAAGGGTAGGTACTTTACAGTGTATATCCAAATTGGTGATTAACTGGGATACATGAGGTTACACATTACTAAAAACACAAACAAATCACTCAGCCTTGTAAACATGACTATACATCTGGTGAATACAGGAAACAAAGTTATAAACCATACCTGGGGATTGAGCAATCGATGTAAGTGTAGGTTAAAGCACGAGGAACTGCAAAATCTAACACAGCAAACAAACTATTGTTGATACTATGCTATAGGCACACACTATAGTATTACTTTAGTATTACATAGCACACACCTTCAGACACTGTCAAGGAACATTGACGTAGTGGGCAAGTTGGACACAGGCTAGATCTTTCATGCTAGGCTGATTGACCAATGAAGTCTTGCTGTTTAACATAGTTAAAAACCTAAAAACCAATTAAGAATTCAGATAAAAGTTCCCACTGTTTATTTTCACATGAAAATCAGCTTGCGGTTCACCACAATTGTTTGCCAGAAGTTTGCAGCTCTTCACTGGTGCTGAACCTGCAGAAAACATTTGGCTACAATGAAGGGTTTGCCGAAAAGCTCATTTGCATGTGAAAATAATGAATGCCGAATTTGTGGAAAGTTTGCCAGAACTCTTGATTTTTTTCTTTATTCTCTTGGGTGGAGACACCAGAGCCAGTGACTAAAACAATATTTGCAGGAGATCATTTATGCTGGTCTTTTTAGTAGGGATCTCCTTTCAATGACTAGGCTATTAACCTACTGCTCAGATGAGGAATTTCTTAAAACCAAACTTCCAACTTTTTTCCCATCTTGTCAAACAGGTGTTGCCTGTTGTTAGAATGATGACACAGAGCATATGTTTCCCTCAGACTCACAACCGTTCCTGTGCGAGGTACCTTCCACAGCACTACAGAATCTATTCCCACTGGGACCCATTACTAATTTTAGCAAAAAGCTGACAGTTTGGTAATCACCTGGGACATTATTAACTCAATGAACTGAATTTTAATGCAGACCCACATAAAATACAGCTCACAGCGAAAGGTGTCTGTCTGGGAATGAGCTGTTTTCTCAACACTGCCCTTGAATGTAAATGGCACAATTATTCGAAGGTTGCCAACGGTTTTTCTTACTGAGTCTCAGAAATAACACTGTTCTCGCATTGTCAACACAAAGATTGTATCTGTGCTAAGCCCCTCTTGAATGCGTCTATCATTCTCTCCATGAACTTGGCAAGGCTGGATTAGCCAGTGGGGCTAATTTAGCCTTTTTTCAAAATTCTATTCAACAAGCCAGAGGCATAATGGTTGAAAAAAAGTGCAAACACACAAAAAAGTATACTTTGGTTTTCCATGTTCCGGATCGGATCGTACACAGCATGTGTGATGCAAATTGCATCATCAGCATAGTCTGGCATACGCATCAGGCGTACATTATTTGTCTGTTCGCATTGCTGGTGAATGCATCTGCCGTGGACTGTGCTAAAAGTGTATCACACAGCAGTCAGTGTGCATTCTTCAAACGATTTCTAAGTCAAAAGAGCATACTTTAAAAGGCTGAGCGCTCGATGTTGTGCAAGGCGATCTGACATGTGAAGAAACAATTTATACCAGAGCCTTTATACTGGGGAATTGGTCTATTGTTATATCTGGGGAAATCTATTATGAGAAACTCAGTCCGTTTTCTTTTCAAGAGTCCCAGTGCTGTCAGCAAGGCCTGAGCCTTGAGCTAACAGAGAGTGTGATGGAGAAACCTGAAAAGTGGGTGAAAATGGAGGGATGTAGACCCAAGAGAGGGGTTCTGGTGGTACATGCACATAAAAGTGTAACATATTGGCAATCACAGTGTATCTCAAGCTTCACTTACAAAAAACTCATTTTTTATTTTTTATTTTTTTTGGATTTACAATGGTATCATTCAGTACCATGGTATACAGTGGGGTCCAAATGCCTGCAACGCATAGTGAAAATTTATTACATTTGTATTATTATTATTATTATTATTATTAGTACAAATTATATTATCAGCATAACAATTGAGTTAATAGTTGAATTGAAAAATGTACATGACTTACATTAGTCGTTTTTCCTCTTGGTATTTGGCATGAATTCCTTTTGTTCTAATGGAGCTGGAATGTACTCCACAAGTTTGTGTAAACCTGAGGACCCATGTTATTCCGGCATGATATGAAAATGTTCCAGCATGCGTTGTTTGTGCTTCAATGGAAGCAAGGAAATCTGATCTTTTGTCAATGTCACAAATTGCTTATTTGATTAGTGACCTAATAGTGCAGAATCTTAAGTATTTCCAGATTCAAATTAGATTTTGAATCCTATATTTTCAATGTTGTCTCAGATTTTAGACCTCATTTTATATCGAAATGCCGCAGTATAACCATGGTACCACCAATATACTTTTTCGTTGTGTGGTTTATTTTTATTGTAAATGTCACTTTAAATTCAACAAGTCTGTAAATAATATGATTTTCTATAAAGATGATGCACTTCCAGTGTCTATGCTTTCATAAATAACAAAATATGCCTCTCTGAAATGCATTTCAGTTAATCATTGATCATTATTGCAGTGTAATTATGATTTATTTGTTTGTCGCTGACTCATTATCAGGCTAATTTATTTGATATTTCACACTTCCTCACCCAAAGCAAAGCCTGTGTGGATTTGGATTGACTTCTCTGTCCCTCTCTTTTCAGTTGCCCTTCACAGAGCTGTGGTCATCTGATGAAGTGTGGCGGTGTGTGTTTTTGTGCATGTGTGTCTGCTTCTCAAAGTGGTCTGTAATGCATGGCAACACCTTAATTCGATACTTTGGTGTGTGTGTGTGTGTGTGTGTGTGTGTGTGGCAATGAACTGGGCCAAGAGAAGTGAAGAGAGAAGGACTAGGCAGCAAGTAAATGTAGTCAATTCAGCAACACGTGTCAAATGGAGATCTACATTGAGAAGGAGAGTAAGTGACAGAGAAAGGATATATTTTATTAACAGTGACTTTGTGCTGGCTACTTTTACTGACTGCTTTGACCTGCCTGTGTCCCTGGGCTTGATACATCAATATGACAAAGGCTGCTTTGTTGATGAAGGACATAGTGGTCACAAATTGCCATAGCTGAAAGTTAATTTTTGACCATAATGGCTGTACGTCACTTGGTTTGGGAACAACAGTTGCAGAACCAAGAATTTCCAATGTACACTTCAAAGGTCAAAGGTTACAAGAATAATGACCACATGGTACGGCTAATGTAGGTATAATGGTGACCACTTCCCCATCTCTCTCTGGTAATGGATTTTAAATGACGGTGGTTTCTACTGTGCTGTGGAGAAAGTTTCATTAAAACTGGGAGACATGAAGAGGATAACACACACCCCACACACACAAAAAACACATTTTTAGTGTTATGGGTGTCTATAACACAAATGTGTACAATTAGGCTAATTGTACTTAATGCTGGAGTGTTTGATGTTAAAATACTTTCACCTATCCAAGATTAATATACTTAGACAACTATAAGAAAACCATTTGTATGTTGCTTTCTCAAAAAGTGTAAACATGGTGGTTCTGTGGCACTTTCAGTACTGTACTGTGTGCAGGGCTGTAGCTAGTGGGATGAAAGGTGGTAATGATACAATGGGCCCACATGTCCAGGGGGGTCCCACAACAAATTATAAACTGTATTTTTAATAGGAAAGGGGCTCTGAGTAATACACAGTCATGGGGCCCAAAAAACCTTGCAATGGCCCTGTCAGTGTGTTTTAGCATCACAACCAGCCAGTTCCAATACTGTTGTTTTAACCAATGGTGTGAGTTTGGTGCAAGACTATCTATTTGTCCAACTAATGGCATGTGTGTTTAAACAAGTGTTATTATGCTTTGGGAGTATTGCCAATATATTATGTTTCAAAAGTATCTACAAATACAAACAGGGGGGTATTGGTTAGGGGGAATCTGGGATGAGAAGCAGCCAATTGTTTCATTTCATTTCATGTTAATTAATGTTTAATGAAAGGAGTGTAAATTTGTACTAAAATGAATAGGTTCAATACAATTTAAGCTCAGTTGACAGTAATTGTGGCATAATATTGATTACCACAAACATCTCATTTCAACTTGTCCCTCCATTTCTTAAAAAAAAGAAGAAAAAAAATAGAAACGAAATTGGGGTTACAGTGAGGCACTTACAGTACAATGGAAGTCAATGGGGCCAATCTGTAATGTTAAAAAACTCACTGTTTGAAAACTATAGTGTAATGATGAGGTCTGACGAGGGAGTAAGGATCCAAATGCAGTTTAATTGGAATTTTAAAAGTAAAAGCAAACTCAAAGGCAGGAACAAATGAAACCTCCACGAGGGGAAAAATAAAGGAAAGAAAACAAGAAAACAACACGGGGGTTTAGCAAGGTGGGCTTAGGCAGGGACATGGACCAAGGCAGGATACGGGACAGAGCTTCAAACGTAGAACATCAAACAACGACCGACAAAGGACAAGGTGAAACATCAGGGCTAAAATACAAAACAAGGGAAAACATAAACCAATAGACAAACAGAACTCAAAACAAGATAACAAGGTAATAAACTAAAACCAATGACAAGACTAGAACTGATAGTAAAGTAATTAAACAATAAACCAATGGGGAGTGGACACATGGATGAGGAGGGAAGAAAGGAAATGACAAAACTTCAAAATAAGAGTGCATAAAACAGAAAGCAATACGGAACATAAAAGGTGCCAAAAACTAAAAGTAAAAAGGTAAACAAACCAAAGACGGTGTGGATCGTTACAGAGCCCCCCCTTTAAGGAGCGGATCCCAGACGCTCCTAATCAAAGGAGGGGCAAAACGACAACGAAAACGAACTGGCAGATCTAGGGAACACGAGGGGCACAGAGGGACAGGACATGGACAGGAAGACAGAGACAGAACAGGTGGGTGGCCAGGAGAACAAGGAGGCCGGGTAGGTGCCCAGGGGACAACTTGAAGGAGGGGACCGGGTCGGGGGACATCCATCGGGCAGGGACTGGGTCAGGAGGCCGGGGAGGTGGCCGTAGGGCAGGGATCGGGTCAGGTGGCCAGGGAGGCAGCCCCATGGCTGGGACTGGGTCTGGAGGCCGGGGAAGTGGCCGTAGGGGAGAGATCGGGTCAGGTGGCCAGGGAGGCAGCCCCATGGCTGGGACTGGGTCTGGAGGCCAGGGAAGTGGCCGTAGGGCAGGGATCGGGTCAGGTGGCCAGGGAGGCAGCTCTAGGGCAGGGACTGGGTCTGGAGGCCGGGGAAGGGGCCGTAGGGTAGGGATCAGGTCAGAGGGTCTAGGGGACGGCCACAAGGCTAGGGCAGGGTCAGGAGGCTTTGGAGACGGCCTCAGGACTGGGACAGGGTCAGGAGGAGGCCACGGGATAGGGTCAGGAGAGCATGAGACAGGATCAGAAGGCCTGGGAGGGGGCCACAAGACAGGGTCAGAAGGCCTAGGAGGAGGCCACAAGGCAGGGTCAGAAGGCCAGGGAGGCGGCCACAAGGCAGGGTCAGAAGGCCCCAGAGGATGCCACAAGGCAGGGTCAGAAGGCCCGAGAGGAGGCCACAAGGCAGGATCAGTAGGCCCGAGAGGAGGCCACAAGGCAGGATCAGTAGGCCCGAGAGGAGGCCACAAGGCAGGGTCAGAAGGCCTGAGAGGAGGCCACAAGGCAGGGTCAGAAGGCCTGAGAGGAGTTGAGGAGGCCCCCAGGGACGGTGCCATAGTAGGCAGTGACCAAGGAGGCTTGGAAAGTCCTGGGGTTTTAGTAGGCGAAGGCAGAGCCGTGGGAGGTGGAGCAGACAGAGCCGTGGAAGGCGGAGCAGACAGAGCCGTGGAAGGCGGAGCAGCTGCAGGCAGAGCCGAGGCAGTCCTCTGAGGCGGAGACCTGGGGGACTCTGGCAGCAGAGGCGCGGAGGGCTCGGGAGACAGGGGTGCGGAAGGCTCGGGTGGCTGAGGCGTGGGAGGCCTTGACCTTGGTCTCAAAGGCTCGAGAGGCAGTGCGCTGGGTGACTCGAGAGGCAGTGCGCTGGGAAGCTCTGGAGGCGGAGCTGTGGAAAGCTCTGGAGGCGGAGCTCTGGGAGGCTCTGGAGGCGGAGCGGTGAGTGGCTCTGGAGGCGGAGCTGTGGAAAGCTCTGGAGGCGGAGCTGTGGAAAGCTCTGGAGGCGGAGCTGTGGAAAGCTCTGGCTCTGGCTCTTGGACGGTCGAGGCTACAGGCGCGGGCTCTGGCTCTTGGACGGACGAGGCTACAGGCGCGGGCTCTGGCTCTTGGACGGACGAGGCTACAGGCGCGGGCTCTGGCTCTTGGACGGACGAGGCTACAGGCGCGGGCTCTGGCTCTTGGACGGACGAGGCTACAGGCGCGGGCTCTGGCTCTTGGACGGACGAGGCTACAGGCGCGGGCTCTGGCTCTTGGACGGACGAGGCTACAGGCGCGGGCTCTGGCTCTTGGACGGACGAGGCTACAGGCGCTGGCTCTGGCTCTGGGACGGACGAGGCTACAGGCGCTGGCTCTGGCTCTGGGACGGACGAGGCTGGCAACGCCGGCTCTGGGACGGACGAGGCTGGCAACGCCGGCTCTGGGACGGACGAGACTTCCAGCTCGTTGGCCGTGGCAGGCGTGGGCGTTGGCTCGTTGGCCGTGGCAGGCGTGGGCGTTGGCTCGTTGGCCGTGGCAGGCGTGGGCGTTGGCTCGTTGGCCGTGGCAGGCGTGGGCGTTGGCTCGTTGGCCGTGGCAGGCGTGGGCGTTGGCTCGTTGGCCGTGGCAGGCGTGGGCGTTGGCTCGTTGGCCGTGGCAGGCGTGGGCGTTGGCTCGTTGGCCGTGGCAGGCGTGGGCGTTGGCTCGTTGGCCGTGGCAGGCGTGGGCGTTGGCTCGTTGGCCGTGGGGGGCAGAGACTGAGGAGCTGAAGCCTTCCCTCTTCTCCTCCTCCTGGCGGACGGGGTTGTCAACGTTGGCCTAGGGACAGACAAGGCTGGGGGCACGTTGGCCGTAGCAGGCGTGGAAGAATGAGTCATGGAAGGCCGGGAGGTGACCACTGTGGGGGGTGAGATAGCGTCCTCCTCTGCAACACCCACGGTCAAAGGAGAGCCACAGATCCTCAGGGTCTCATCAAGGTAAGCCATGAGCGTCCAGCCTGGGGTCGCTGGTGGAAGAAGCTCCTTTAAAGAAGGGTCTAGATTCGCCCGGAAGAAACCGACCAAAAGAAACTCCGGGAAGTCAGACAGGTTGGCCAGCTCGAGAAACTCACGGACGTGGACCTCAATTGGGCGATCCTCCTGTCTGAGGCCGAGAAGCAGAAGATTGGCCTGTTGAGCGGTGAAGGCTGCTGGATCCATTATTCGGTTCGGTCGTTCTGTAATGATGAGGTCTGACGAGGGAGTAAGGATCCAAATGCAGTTTAATTGGAATTTTAAAAGTAAAAGCAAACTCAAAGGCAGGAACAAATGAAACCTCCACGAGGGGAAAAATAAAGGAAAGAAAACAAGAAAACAACACGGGGGTTTAGCAAGGTGGGCTTAGGCAGGGACATGGACCAAGGCAGGATACGGGACAGAGCTTCAAACGTAGAACATCAAACAACGACCGACAAAGGACAAGGTGAAACATCAGGGCTAAAATACAAAACAAGGGAAAACATAAACCAATAGACAAACAGAACTCAAAACAAGATAACAAGGTAATAAACTAAAACCAATGACAAGACTAGAACTGATAGTAAAGTAATTAAACAATAAACCAATGGGGAGTGGACACATGGATGAGGAGGGAAGAAAGGAAATGACAAAACTTCAAAATAAGAGTGCATAAAACAGAAAGCAATACGGAACATAAAAGGTGCCAAAACTCAAAGTGCATAAACAAAGAACAATGTGGAACATAAAAAGTGCCAAAAACTAAAAGTAAAAAGGTAAACAAACCAAAGACGGTGTGGATCGTTACATATAGCCACAAGATGTAAACAATATGTGTGTTAACATGATTTAAGAGTGTTAGTAAAGACAGGTCCAATTTAACAACTTTGTTGCCATGATGATGGAATGCAGTAAATCCAGTAATCCCAATTAACAATGGTTTAAACTTTACAGCTCAAATATTACACAAGTTTTAGCATAAGAATTAATATAAGTGCTTTTATAAAATTATTTAAACCCTCAAAAAATGAGCCCCATTCGCATCCATTGTTATTTCCTCACTGCAACCAATAGATTTTTGAGGGATGACATTAAACTACAAATACTTTCAATTTATTTTTTTTGTGTTAAACAAGGAATATTACTTTAATACACTTAAATTTAGATTTTCATAACAACATGCAATAAGTAATCCAAAAGTAAAATGTACGTTATATTTAGTTTTGATATTTGCAAGATTACATTTCAGAAGGAATTACCCAACACTGACCATAAAATCTTTAATTAAATGCACAAATGAATGTGAGCCTTTTGCAAAATGACCTAGATGTATTTGTGGATAACAATACTGGGAGCTCACAAAACATTTTATATAATTGCATATTTTAATCCATGCTTGAGGTAGATGTTCATGTACAGTATATGTTGATCTTGTACATGCATGTGAGCACCAACACACTCTCAAGGCGAAAATCATCATGATTCGTACAACTTTTCTGAATTTAGCTAATTCATATGATATTTTGCGGCTGCGCTCATTTGAATTCCGACTTTCACTACAGCCAATTACGTCGCTGGACATCATTTCCATCCAATATTGATAATTACTTCTGTCACACACAACAGTTTCCTATGATGTTTACACAGTCTACTGATTGGTTAAGTTTAGATAAGGGGTTTGGGTAAGGGTGTAATATTAATAAGCATGTCCTTAAAACCTCATGTGTGGAACACACACTTACTTCCACATTAGACATCCGGAAATTTGCACGTGATGAAGTTTACGAAAACAACATCGTGCGAGACTATTACGAAATAGTCAACTCGTAAATGATGTACAAATTTTCATGAGATTGGATTTGTTAACACACCTATTTTTGCTGCTTTAATCATCTATTTACTGATAAGAGTTTTAATAATTTTGTTTGCTGTATATCCAACTGTTCATCTCTCAGCACACATCATGCAAATCTACTACTCGCCAGGGGATTTTAAAGTTCCCTCGGTACCCCTAATTGACACCTCCACTTATTGCTTCACTTTTAAGTTGAAAACAATCAAGGCAATCCCAAGATTTAAAATATCTAGAGACAGTTTATCTGTTCCCATTTCCAGTGATCTGAATAGCAGTCGCTCGGCAAACGCATAATTCCCTGACTGGCAGGTGGCTGTTGGCACGACAAGAATGCACACTATCCAAAGCCCTTTATTAGTTACTACCCTGAGTTGTGACTACAAGGCAGCAGACAGGGAAATATATTTCACACATTTTTAGAGCCCTTCAAAAATGGATACTGACAAATCATGTACTTTTATATAATGAATTATTTGTTTGCAAATGTATTTATTCAAAATAGAAGGCTACTTATGAATGGCCATCAATGATGAAAGATGCGCTTGCCCCCAGAATTGTGTAGTTATGGCATACACCAGAAGGGGACTATGCTAATTGGCAAACCTTAACCCCTTGGGCAATCCAAGATGTGCACACTTGAAAGTGTACCTCTAATAAACAAAACAAAAACAACAAAAAACAAAAACTCATTATCCTAAGACAAAATTTACACATCAATTGTGTGGATTGGCCAGTGGGGTGACCATGGTTCAATTCATGGTGGCCACTCTCCCATCAGTCCACCCCAGTTGATGAGTCATAGAATTCAGAAAATATTTTTAGCTATTCCTACATTTGTAAATGTGGTTGATGGGAGAATGATGGCCATCTACATTAAGGGTCAGACTTACTATATTAAACAGACTATTACTACACCCTCCTCTACACATCCACAATTGTGGTATAATCAGTGTGCTGTTGCTTGCTGTTGCCTCTCACATATCATTAATGGTTTGTGATCAGCATGGATGGTGACTTCAGCTTAAAGCATAAATACTTTAAAACTATTTAAAATTATTTATTTAACATCTGTCCCAAAGGATTGAAAACCATTCTAATTTGAACAGCTGTTTTGTTTGATCCAATGACAAGGACAAAATTATCTTAAAGTTTAGTTGATCTTAAAATTATGCCCTTTTTATGATAACTTGTTTTCAAACAAATTTTGAATTATACACAAATGACAATGTTTACCCTTCAAAAGTTAGCTTGTGTGCAAATTATGAATTATTCCTTCAATGCTCAGTATGCATCAAAGAACATGTTCCCAATTATTTTTTCTATAGCCTTGGGCCATTTTTTCCTCTTTCTTTCTTTTAATCTTCTTTTTTTCACAGAAATTCAAAGGTAATTTAATCTATCTTTGAAAATAATGGAGTGTTTTTTGCATTGGGACATTCAATTACTTTTCCTCAAGAAATAGGGAAAGGGTTGCGGGCTCCAGCTGTCTAGTGCTCGCTGTCGTCTTGGCTCGCCACACTTAATGGTTCTCATAGGTAAGATTTCAATCCTTTCCCAGGCATAGCTACCTGTGAACAGGTGAATTTGCTCACAGATGGAGCTTTTGTTTCCCTCTAGATGCTATGCAGTTTTCCTTGCATCTTAGTCTCATACACATTTCATAAAGGATGTCAGTTTTGAACTCCCCCATATGATAGAAGGGAATACATGTACAAACTGTTTTTTTTACTGCTGCTGTTTATTTTGTTTGTTTGAACGAGACATACATTTGGTCACTTCATGCATTTTGGGTTTGGATAGATATTCAATTATCAAAAGACCGATTGCAAATGCCCCTAAAGATACATTTATGATGTATTGCAACTAATTTACTCAAAGTTTTATTCTTACGGAACAAGTATGGGAGCTATAATACAACAATGGATATTCTGCACAAACCAGCTGTTGCCTTTTGTACCAAATCGGCATAGCAATTTTAGATGGCTTCTGTTTTTATTTTTTATGAGCCGCATCAAGTTTCAACCAGGCATTAGCATCATCATGGAAGAAAACTCTGTTATATTTGCATTTAATGCTGGAATAGTTGATCAGATTTATATTTGTTTTGTGGAGACAGATTTATGTGCCCAAGTGTAAATTGAAAGTGCACAGGCAAACAGATAGCTATGTTCAGAGGCATAAAGTGACAAGGCCCTAGTGTTTTTTGTCCAGATGAAATTGCATTCTACAAACTTGGGCACTTGCGTACACCATGCAAATATACAAGACCCTTTTGCCATCTCAGTTGAGTAAACCAGGTTTTCAAAAGAATTTAAGTAAATTTCTGTCCATAGTGCATTTATTTATAAGGCCTTCTGGAACTGCTTCTCCCTCCACACTCTCTGGTGTAAAGTGATGGATAAATGTACACTTTGTTCTTGTTGATGTTTTGGTGCCAACATTCATGGTGGTGTGTGCTTCAATAGTGGCGGCTGAGTGTCTGATCCCTTGCTCATTTTTCTTTGATCTCTCCATCCCCACAAAATAGATTTCAACCAAAGTGCTCTGCTAAAAGAGTGCACTTGTACCTGATTCATATTAAGCTGCTGCTATTGTGTGTAAACTTCTCTCTAAAAAAAAAAAGATACCGTATGTTTTGAGAAAAATCATACATCTTTTCTGATTCATTCATTCATTCGTTTGTTCATTCATTGATTGACTCACTCTGTCACTTGCGCGCTCAAAAGCCCAAAGTGTTCTGCTCAATATCAACAAGATGTTATTGATTTCTGCCACCAGCCGTATGGTGTACAAATTTAGGTATAAAGTGCAATTAACCATAGAAGTACCGTCTGGTAGGTGTTGGTCAGCCAAGCAATTGCTTGAATCAATTTACTATACACCCCAATATACTGTACTATATCACCTAGCATGTAGAGGTGGGGGAAAATATTGATATTTTAAAGTATTGTGATATTTTCCTCTTGAAAAGTATCACAATACTTATCAATATATTTGTTTGGAATAATTATTTTATATATATATATATATATATATATATATATATATATATATATATATATATATATATATATACTGTATATATATATATATATATACTGTATATATGTTTTTACATTTAACTAAAAATTATCTATATTTTTAGCTAAAGTTACAAAAAACATACATTGGATGGTAAGCAATTAAGGTCACAGTTATAAAAACTTAGGACACTAAAGAGACCTTTCTACTGACTCTGAAAACACCAAAAGAAAGATGCCCAAGGTCCCTGCTCATCTGCGTGAACGTGTCTTAGGCATGCTGCATGAGGACTGCAGATGTGGCCAGACCAATAAATTGCAATGTCCGTATTGTCAGATGCCTAAGACAGTGCTACAGGGAGACTGGAAGGACAGTGGCAGACCATGTGCAACAACACCTGCACAGGATTGGTACATCCAAATATCACACCTGCGGGACAGGTACAGGATGGCAACATCAACTGCCTTAGTTACACCAGGAGTGCAAAATCCCTCCACCAGTGCTCAGACTATCTGCAATAGGCTAAAAGAGGTTGGACTGAGGGCTTGTAGGCCTGTTGTAAGGCATGTTTTTACCAGACTATTGCCCATGCCTGTCACGGTCAACAAGCTAGATTCTGAAGCCTCCCAGAGCCGGCTTGTATGCCAGCTCCTGCCCTAGAGGAATTTTTGGGCAGGGCTACTATTACTCCAGTAATCTCTGAGCTCCCTTCAAAGGAGACCATCTTCTCCCCAGCCTTGGTGGTCCTAGAGATCTCCTTCATTGAGCCTCCCATGGCTCCGCCCCTCAAGCCTACCATGGCTCCACCCCCTCTAGCCACCCACAGCTCTGTCTTCCGAGTCTCCCACAGCTGTGCTCACGGCTGTCTGGAAGCAGAAGAGGGGAAAGGCTCCTACTTCCCTGTCACTGCCTGTGCTAACGACCATGGAGGTCATACCCCTGTCACTGCCAGTTTTCACGACCACAGAGGTCATTCCCTTATCTCTGCCTGTGCTCGCAACCACAGAGGTCGTTCCTCTATCAGTGCCAGTGTTTACGACCATGGAGGTCATTCCCCTGGCACTGCCCATGTTCATGGCAACAAAGGCCATTTCCTAGTCCTTACCATTGTGATGTCTCAAGCCGTTCTGTCCGCTCTCCCAGAGGCGACTCCTTCATAAGTTCCGTCCTCTCTCCCAGAGTTTTCTCCTCCAGTGTTTCTGTCTGCTCTCCCAGATATATATATATATATATATATATATATATATATATATACATATACTGTGCAGAGGAGCCAAAAACTGTAATCAAGTAAAAGTACTAACAAAAATAATTACTTGAGTAAGAGTAAGAATGTATCCAATTAAAAGTGTACAGAATGCACAGAGAGAATGTTTGCATGAGTCACTATTTACATTCAGTGAATGTTTTCTCCATATTTTTAATGTGAATAGTGACTGAGACTGTTAGTCTCTAACATTCTGTCTAACATAGTTTATGTTCCACATAATACAAAGCATCACACTGGTTTGGAACAACATGAGGGTAAGGAAATTATGACATTTTTTAAGGAAAAAATGTAAATTCTCACATCATTTACCCTCATGCCATCCCAGATGTGCATGACTTCCTTTCTTCTGCAGAACACAACTTAAGATTTTTAAAAGAACATTATAGCTCTGTAGGCCAAAATTGTTATTCACCAAAAAGCACATAAAGGCAGCATAAAAGTAATCCATAAGACTCCAGTGGTTAAATTTTTTACCAGAGAGCAGGGGGCGATATGCACAGAAGAATGTTAATCACCCAATACAAGAAGAAGAATGTGAACGTGATCTATTTATCTGATTCTCATCCCCAGATATTGATTTAACCACTGGAATCTTATGGATCACTTTTATGCTGACTTATTTGATTTTGTTTAGCTTGAAAATGTTACCACCCATTGATTGCATTGTATGGACCTACAGAGCTGAGAAATTCAGCAGATGAAAGAAAGTCATACACATCTGGGGTGGCATGAGTGTGAGTAAATAATGAGAATTGTAATTTTTGGGTGAACAATCCCTTTAAGGGCTCTTGTCAGATCTGGATGAATTTGTCTATAAGAAGAGATGTTTGGAAACATGTCTAGTAATTATTACAGTGAAAACGTGAAAATGTCACACAAGTACATTATATATAATGCTGAAATATAAACCAAAGCAGGATCATGCTTTATTAATGCCTTCTTTCACTATTACATAGCTTTTAAAGTCCTGTGTAGATTCTTATTTCAGTGTAGTTACCATTTTCAGTGTCATAAGTATTTATATCATTAGTTCTGTACAGCAGTACTGCCACTCTCTAAATGCATATACGCAGCCTAGTGCATAGGCCACCAACCCTGGTCATGAAACACTCGCTGTTTCTGAAACCGCCCCCAATCCACTATATAAAGCACTATTTTGGGTGTCTGCCATTTTGTAGGAGTGTCTGAATTCTGAATGAGTCACTCATTCCCTACTTTTGTTCACTCCTTCTTACTCACTGTGCGCTCTAATTTTGAGTGTACATTTGATGTACACCCGACAATGGTTAATTGCCCACAATCCTCTACGGGGAAGAAGTATGAGCTGGGAGTTTACTGCTTCCTGCACTCCTGCAATGTTTTATTTCATGCTGAGTGTAGTAAATTACTTTTTGACAAATAAACATGAAAATAACACAGTAACATATAGAGAGGCAAAACATACAAATACATTTTAAAATGTACTCTTTATTTGATAAAATGGATTTACTCTTTATATTAACACACAGTATATATTAAAAATTACAAACAGAATGAAGATTTATTGTATTAATAAATTTTTTAATAAGAATAACAGGTAAAGCCCAAGTATTTAAGTTTTTTTGCGAGGGAACGGGATAAATGCGTAAATACTACTCATGACGGGACGCGGGACAAAGTGCACCGATATATTGCTGCACTGATATAAATATGTACACTTAAAAACTGGTGTCATAAGAGCCCAGTTACATTATCACCCTGAAAATAAATAATCTCAATACACAGAAAAACCCTTGTTAGGATTAGAGCCAAAACGTACCACAGCTTGCTGCCTTAAATTGAAGCTGTGATTTTAATCTTGAAATATCAGCTTGTCTTGGTGTTAAATGAAGGCACTGTATGACAAAACGTATTTTTTTTCATTGTGCGGAGTGAAGAAAATTTTTGATACTGCAGCAGTGATTGAATGACAGTATGTGTCTGTGACAGCGGCTCAGCATGCGCAGCTGTGTGAATTTCCACTTTCGTAAAAGTCCCAATAATCTCTCAATAATTAAATTACACATTAATTAAAATTAAACCCAGTAATGTAACGACAGGAACACCACCCATTGTAAAGAAGTAAAAGTACAAAAATATCATTAGAAATTTACTTGAGTCAGAGTAAAATGTACCCACATTTAAACCTACTTTAACAGTATTTTTTTTTTTTTTTTTTAAGTTGAAATGTAGCATGTTACTTCCCAACTCTGATACTGTGTATATATACTGTGCATATACCTATGTGTGACATTCATCTAAAAAAATTTTTAACTGCAGTCAGGGTTACTACAAATTAAAAAAAAAATATTTACAATATTACGCAAAATTATGTATAATTTTCATAAGGACTGACGGTAGATTGAAGATAAACATATACTTAATACATGCTTGTAAAACCCCTATTTTATAAAATGGAACTGAAATATTATGATAAACAGCAGCATTACCCTTCAAAAAAGATGTCCTGTGTGGTACATAAGTGAATCAGTGAATAATGTATGTGATCTAGTTTATTTAAAACAGACTCACTAAAATGAATCAGAGTTCTAATGCTAAATATATTGGAATTGTTTATTGTAACCAGTTTATTTACATACATAGTCCGAAAGAACTGATTCACATAATTTTGTATTCCCAGCAGTGAGGGAGAGAAAGGACAGTTTGTGTGAGCAGGTTTGATTACTACCTATTGCTGCATTTGCATATGAAAAAATGCAGCATATTTGACGCTACAGGGCAGCTAAGTTAGTAGCACTGATCCTTTTAATTAACTACACCACAACACTGGTTTAGCCCATCTTGCACAACGTAATAAAGTCCAATGAATTTAAAAAAGAAACAAGTGCTTGAAAGATCACAATATAACACAGTTTTGAATTACTATAATAATTGCAGTATTATTGTATCAATGTTAAGAATCACAATAGTGGTAAAGAATTGCAATATTATAGCATTGTCACCCAGATATTGAAATAAAATTGTACAGCTAGGTCCCTGCTGATTCTCCCCTAATCGAGTGCCTGTTTTCTTATGTTAGAACAGCCCAGTGGGCAGAAGAATGTGCCTGAAACCATTTACTAATGCAGCTTGGCCTGAGTCGTGTCCCCAGTCTCTGAATGACAGTGAATTACTATTGATTGTGAAGTTGGAGATCTGGGGTCAATGCCTTGCTAAATACTAACCCTGTTCTAGGGTTTTTATTAGTCAGTCTCTTTCCCTTGCTCTTTCTCTCCTCTTTCACTTCCTCTTGGGAGATTAGGTGTTCATTCTACAATGCACACCATACTATTCTGTTATCTCGGGAGACTGAGACGGCCCTGTGGCTGGACACTAATTTACGAGGAGATGCTTATCAGCTTAAATTAAGAGGAAAGATGAAAGTCGGGACAAGATAATTGTTTTTGACAATCTATGCCTTACCACAATGAACTCTCCCAAGAGGGGTTAGATTGTGTACTGTGCCCCCTGAGAGGTTTTCTGTGTGTGTGTGTGTGCGCGTGTGTGTGTGTGTGTGTGTCTGTCTGTCTGTGTGTGGATGACTGAGCTAATAATGTAAGCTTTAGATCTGAGAAAACCCATGAGAACCACATACAAGAGCATCCATTTGCCTTTTGTGATGGTGCAAATTGCAATATCGATTACAATATCAAGAGCATTTTGCTCTTCATCTGATAAAGATGACATGTTTGATATACCACTTTTGTCTGTTTCAAATAGCTTAGTAAAAGATGCTCATGATAAAATTGCCACATTATCAGTCGCAATCCAAAGTTATCATACTGAGCGTGTCATGTTGTGTCAGTTGATATTGAAGAACTTTCAAGCTCAAATCAGCACTGAAAAGAACAGAAAAGCTTGCCATTTCACTGCCCTGCCTTATCGAGATTTCAGTATTCATTATCATATATTTCAGGCCTTTATTCAATCTGAGCACTTAGCAAAATTAGGGCATTAGACAACTTAATATTATTATCACAATGTTGAGACAATGGGGTATTTCATTCAAATACACAGACAGTTTTTTTTTTTATTTATAAATTCATTCAATTCATATACATGCTTACGGGGTTACAGACCTAATGTGTAATCATAATTAGGGCTGGACAAAAATATAGATTTTCTGATTGCAATGCATCGATCTTTGTATATTGGGTCTGATTAACGTGAATCCTGCAGCCCAGGCATCCACAACTCCCACTTTTCCTTGACTCTGTAGCCAGCAGTTATTTGTGTGTGTGTGTGTGTGTGTGTGTGTTCCAAGAGTGCATGTGATGTGGATTCACACAAACATCCACAGCAGTACAAAAAACAAACACACAGAGACTAAACAAAACTGGGCGATTAAATTAGAGTGAGCTCGTTTACCCAGCTGAGTAAATCTGCACTTGACTGCAATCTGATTGCTTCATTCCCACCTGTTGTATTTAAATAATGATCTCAAACAGCATTGAAATCTGTGCCAATAACTAGCTGTTAAGCCAATCGTTTATTGAAGAGATCAGTTAACTGAGTGTAGAAATTGTTAACTTTAATGTCAACATGAAACATCATTTTTATGTGATGCATGAAAAAAAATGTTGACCTTAAGTTATTTAGCTATTGTGTGCTTTAGGGATGTCCAATAATGCACTCATGTACTGGTTCTCATACTCGTAAAAATGCTCAGATACCAAAAACCTATACCATCTGACGTACAAATGTCATTACGTAAACATTCAGCCCACAAATTAAAATCACATTATGTCCTAGTGAGATTATTTAAATGCAAAAGCCATGATTTAATGAGATAAATATATAGTTTGCATGTAATTTATATGTGAACGCTTGTGAATGTGTGGAGCAGTGGCGGGTTTAGTCATGGGCAACGGCATGGGCAACGGCATGGCAACAGCCCCCTGTCAACATCTTTGAGGGCGTGTTGAAGCGGGTTTCGCCCAGGGCGCCCAACAAGCTAGGACCGCTACTGGTGTGAAGACAATGTTGTTCTGACATCGGCTGCTTTTACCTTTTAAGACTCCTCCCAGGCTCAAACAGGGAAAACGCCATTATGAACATCGCTCGCTTTGTTTGTAGCAGATGACAGTAAACAGATTGCAAATTCAGATTATAGTCGAGGCACATACAGAGTACAAACGTATTTAATTAAATAGCAGAATTTTGCAGTTTAATAATCACTTTGAGTCCCGTAGCGACTGGCTTTTCCAGAGTGGGAATCTGCTATCATAACATCAGATCTGCTTGGTAAAAGCAACACAGAAACACTTAAAATAAAAGCTCTGTCAAAATTAAAGGTAAATTTACAGGAAAAAAGTATGACAGGAATATATAACTACTGTAAAGTTATGTAATATTCACTGTAATACTACTACTACTAATAATAATAATAAAAAATCAGTAATTGTATTATACTCAAGCAGTATCTAATGCTATGTTGGTGCGGCTATCCTTCTGAGGACTCTCCATAGACATAATGATTTTTATAATGATTTGGTACGAATTATAGATTATATCCCCTAACCCTACCCCTAAACCTAACCCTCACAAAAATAAATAAATAAATAAATAGAATCTGCATTTTTACATTTTTTTTAAAGCAATTTGAGTTATGGGGACACTAGAAATGTCCTCATGAACCATATTAATACATTTACATACATTTTTACATTTATGCATTTGGCAGACGCTTTTATCCAAAGCGACTTACAGTGCACTTATTACAGGGACAATCCCCCCGGAGCAACCTGGAGTTAAGTGCCTTTCTCAAGGGCACAATGGTGGTGGCCGTGGGGTTTGAACCAGCAACCTTCTGATTAGCAGCCCTGTGCTCTAGCCACTACGCCACCACCACCACTAATAATAGCATTATACCCTTGAAATTACCAGTTTGTAACCTAAATAAATTTCCTTGTAAGTGCTAGTAGGTGGTGCTATGACTATAACTTAATATTGGCATGTTGGTGTATTCAGGCCAGAACTGTTGAACATGTGAATTTTAGGGCAGATTGGACATTGTATGTATGAGTTAGAACAACTTCATGTTTCATGGCGAAATATCAAACATTGTCAGACCACCACAGCCACGCTGTGCATTTAAAACGCAAAAGCTTCACAATTTAGCATCGCCAAGGCCTTTTGATTAGACTGACTAAATATAATGTTGATCCGATGAAATCTCTAGGAGGAGTTTTCCTGGAAGTACGAGGCCTGGAAATGGCAAAAACTGATCAACAATTTAAGCTGCGAGCAGCGATGATGAGCCCAAGCACCATGGGTCCATTTCCACCCATTGGCTTTCGGAAAACAATGCAAGGTGGTCACATGCATTAGGCATTTGACATTATTCTAGACAATTTTGAAGCAGCTTGGGTAAATATAAGATAACTATTTTTAAATATCTTTTAAGTGCCATGCTTCCTGCTGCCTGGTGGTGGTGCTATGTGTGTAACACAAAATACTCAAATCCATGGATTAGCCCCCAACATACAAAATCTAAATTTTTATCTAAAGATGTGAGACACTGCTGTTTCCCATTTTATGCCATTAATTTAATGTCTCACTATGGCAACACCATTTGATATTTCAAAAACGAATTTAAAAACACAAATGATTGTCTTGCCATTATTACATTGTATTTAGGTTTAGGGGGTTATTAGGCATATTATGCCAACAGAGAAGGCTTTGCTGGCCCTAAGAAATCAGCACTGCAAACAAATACAATTAAGGTTAATATATTTGAGCATTTATGTACACATTTAAATTCCACAAGTGTTTAAAAAAACGTGATACATATATGAAAATTATCATTTTTGACATAATGTCATATTCTGTATATTGCATATATATATAAATGTAAATTTTATACAGTAGATATAAGTAAAAACATGTATGAGCACTTACATTCAGCATACAAGTGTCATATTGCCATTCAGCATATATTGCCATTTTCAAATTTGTAGCCTAGGGGAGTGTGTGAAATATACCACAATCTTTGAATATAGACAAACTTTATTACTATTCTAAACATAAATCTAATCTAACACATATATACCTAAGACAGGTTGGTGAGAAGAGTGACAGAATGTGAAATAAATGAGCAGTAAAGTGCAAATGAACTTTCTGGAGTCTGTTGACAATACCCGAAGAACCATTTATACTTCTTTGAGTCTACATCGATTTGCTATTGGATTACCCAAATTGTTAATACACCAGCACTTTGAGCACAATATTGGAGATGTACTTGCGTGTCTTTGTGGTGTTTCCTTGCGTTCTTTGTGTTGGTATGAAGTCCCGTTTTGATATTGCATGTTTTTATTTGTACTCCTGACACAAATATCTAAATTGCTGTTTATGGAGCATTGCTATTGTGAAACAGAGATCGGATATCAATGTTGAACCCTTAGACCTTTGAAAAGATGTATCATTTGTTAACATTAATTACATTTATAGATGGTAAATTATATTGTAATGAAACAATATTGTAATATTGTAAATTGTATTATAATGAAATTGCATATCAACAGGTTAAGATTAAATGTCTTAGATTTTTGCCAATCTGATGGTCCTTGTAACCTTACACAGAACAGCCTGGTTTAACTCTGTGTGGGAGTTCCGGCTGAAGGCCTGTAATTTATGATGTTGAAACATTCCAAACTGAAAGGCTGGGTTTTTCCTAGATTCAAATCACGTTGCTGGAATTCATCTGCATATATAATTTTACACATGTCAGTGACTCACCTCAAGCAAGTCAAGTCGATTCCTAATGAGTTTCAAGTTGTCAATTCAAGCCACAGTACTAAAATAAAGAGCTTAATTTTTTAAATAAATATTTATTTTTGCTCTGAAAAGATGAACTTATATACATATCTTTACATAATTTTTTTTTATATGAATTGTGTAACAGTAATGTGTTATACTATATATATATATATATGGGCACTTAAAATAATGTGAATTCTTCTAGATACCTTATTGCCCGAATTTTTAGATTTGTAGAATTAACCAGGTAAAATATATAACACTGCATGTATGCTGTGTAAAAATGCGGTCAGATTTTCACATTGATCTAACAAAAATGGCAGACAGGCTGCATGAAAATGCAAATTCGCTCTTGTAATATTTAATGTGTGTGTTCATGTATTTAATGTCTTTTGTTTTGAAAAGACTAGTTCCTGTTTCATGTCATGTGGTTCCCTTGTCATGTGATTTCATGTTTCTCTCCATGATCATGTGTCTTGTTTTCATTGGTTTATTGTTTCATTATGTTGTTATCAGTTCTAATTTGTCATTGGTTTTAGTTTATTTGTCTTGTTATCTTGTTTATAGTTATATCTGTTGATTGGTTTACTTGTTATTGTTTTGCCAAGCCAAGCTCATGTTTATGTTTTGTTTTGTTTAATCGTCAAGTCTAGTTAATGTTTATGTTTTGTTTTTGGTTTCACACTCACTTGGATTTATAACGTTTCGAAATAAACTGCACTTGGGTTCATCTTCAGGTCTTCAACATCATCTTCATCATTGTCCTCACCAGCATATCGTTACAGCTCTCTGACTGTAAGTGGCATTCATGGAACAGCAGAAATATATCTGTTACACTGGTCAAGCAAGTCACAAGTCCTTAAACTTGCGACTGGAGTCAGACTCGAGTCAAGTCATGTAACTCGAGTCCCCGACCTCTGGAATGTCAATGTACTACAGTAAAATATTTGATTCCATGAGTGTACCTTTATTTACTGTTACTATTTTTACTATTTACTATTACAAATCTTATGTAAATTTGCACTTTCTTTGGACATTTTTTCCACTCAGCTGTCATTTGCTGCTACTGTCAAGCATTTGTTTGATGCCGAACACAACAGTGCTTCACGTGATCGCAGAGAGATTGGCAGGCAGAAATTTGGAAAATAGTTGCTGCAAGCCTCTTATAATCAACTAATTGGTGTGCGAGAAGGCGGGACTTACAACGAGGGGTTAAAGCAATGCAAATATACACACACACACAATGAAGTATTAGACCACATGCACATCATAAAGCAACTAATAGTAATCATAAGGTCAGTATACTTAATCTTGTGACTTTGAACAGTCACATGCACATTTAACTTAATCTTTGTGTATTACCCATTAATAAGGTAAAATAATCTACAGGTAATAGTTCTTGGTTGTTACTGAAACCATGGCTATTTCTTTGAGAGATGGTGTAGTAACTCGCCATATGAAACACTTGATAACACAGAAGCTAGCATAGCACAGAAACAGGAGTAATATTAACAAAACTGCAGTTTCCCTAATCCATAATCCGGATTTGCCAGGAATTTTCCATAGTCATAGTATGCAACTTCACTGACAAATCACTAATGTCGTCTTGTATTCCGTCTAAATAATCAGTTGTGTCAACCAGGGCTGTGCATCATTCAGGGCCAATAATGGTGAATTTCCCCTCTTGTGTAGCAAGTATATAATCCAGAGGCACTCTGTTCTGTAAAATCATGATTTTGTGCGAGGCTAGTGTAATGGAGATGTTGCCAAGATCAAGGGCTGTATCATTAGCTAACTGCTGCACTGCATTTGATAAACTTCTCACTTGATCTAGAGCCTGCATGACTCCGTAACTTGGAATTAATGCCCCAAGAGTTCTTGTCCAACAAGTGTGGGTGCAAGTGAGGCCTGGAATCCAGCCCTCTTCCCAGCTAACAGAAAGGGCTGAATCATATAAATGTGGAGAGTCTTGACAAATAGTTGTGACAACCTCTAGGGTTGGTAATGGATTAGGTCTTATGTTTTCTCTGATGGCTGATAGAGCATAGACTAAAGTACATCGGCCATTGAACTGAGCTGGTAGCCCACTATAAATTGAGGTGCCACATATCCAATATGTGCCTACTGGAGGGGAAATCCTGTACCACTTGTTATTAGCCAATAACTTAAACCCTGATCTAGTTTTCTCAATGCATGGTTCTACATTATTATCATGTTGTCCTGCGGGTGATTCAATGGCTGTTTTAGGTGGAGCACCAACCTCATACACAAAACCTGGGTGAATTTGAGGAATGTGCTTCAACACACCAGTGAAATGCGATGGGTAAAATAGTTTGTCAGTCATTATAGGGGTTGAGTGCAAAATTGAGTGGCTAAAGGGACTGTAATAATGTGACAGGTGCTCCTATTAAAACCACTGGTGGCAATATGCAATTAAGAACGCAGGTCACAGTCAGAAATAGGGTGTGCTACCCATGGAATTCCTGCACCTACAGATGGTGGATGAGGCATACATACATGGTGCATGGTAAATTCAGACCAGAATTTTCTTGACTGCCAGATGGTCATCCACAGATGTCTTGGCCAATGGTTTCCGTCTTGGTAATGAAGAGGATGTTGCATCAATGAGTCTGGCACTGCTCCTGTACTTTTCCAAGTTTCTTTCCTTGGCATAATACTGCAGCATCTGTTACTAACAACACCTGGTATGGTCCCTGTCACTTAGGTTCTAAGGGTTTACTCTTAAAAGACCTTATCATTGCACACTGTCCTGCAATGATAGCACGTCCCCCTTCAGGTGGAGGTTGCCAACAAGCAGTTTCCCTGTCTCCAGCCTTCTGTACTGCCTGAGTGAGATTTCCACAGTAAGCTATCAAGGCATCTGAAGCAATGTGTACGTTGGCACTTCTTAGATCAGTGATCCCTGGCATAGACATAGGGCGTCCTGTAATAATTTCATGTGGACTGAGTCCAACTGACCAATTTGGGGATGCTCTACTGCTACATAATACTGCTGGCAGAGCTTCAACCCATGGCATACCTTCCTGATGCATTTGATATGTATCCTTGTCTTAATTGTTCTGTTTGCCCATTCTACCTGACATGAGGCTTGTGTCCTATACATACAGTGAAGTTTCCACTTGATTTTAAGCATCCTGGCTACTTCCTTTACAACTTCCCCTGTAAAGGTTGTATCCTGATCTGAGTCAATTGAATCAGGCAAACTCCATCTAGGGATGAAGTCATTGACCAGACATTTAGCTGTATGTTTGGCAGTGGCTCACCCTGTGGGATAGGTTCTATCCATCTTGAAAATATGTCCACAACTATTACAGTCTTTCCTTTACATGGATATATTTGTAGCCTACCTGTAGATGTCATAAAGTCCCGGTGGGGCTGTGGTGTGAGCTACTGCTGTTAAAGTTGCTGGAATATCATTATTCTGTTGACATGCGACACATTGTTTGGCTGATTCTGCCGCTATTGCTCTGAACGCAGGATTCCACCATTGATGTGAGAAACGATTAGTCATTGCTGTTTGGTTAATGTAACCTAAATGATGAAGCTACTGGGCCAGATATGGTAGCAGTGACTCAGGTGCAACATACTTTCCCCCCTTTGGTCCAGCAGCCAGATGAGTCAGCAACAGCTCCTTTATCTAACAATGTCCAAGCCTCATAAAGGGGAACATCTTTGTAGAGATCACTAAGAGATTCTGGAGGCACAATGACATTAGGGTTTGTCATCCCAGCACACACCTGCACAGTGGTGTATAAAAAGGCTTGTTTAGCAGCTGTGTCTGCAAGAGCATTACCTTGAGCTTCTGCAGTGTTAGGAGTAAGATGTGCTTTCACTTTTTGTTTGGGAAGAGTCATAGCAAACATTAGGTCTTTGACTAATTCTGCATGTATAATGGGGGACCCAGAAGATGTTAAGAATAGATGACTCTGCCATATAACACTAAAATCATGAACAACCCCAAATGCATATCTAGAGTCTGTATAGATGTTAGCTGTTGATCTAGAAGCCAGTGTGTATGCTTTAGTTAATGCTATCAGTTCTGCTGCTTGTGCAGAGAAGTGATCCGGCAGGCAACCATAAGCTACTACATCAGACAAAAGGAGCATATCCTGCTCGTCTGTTTCCTTCAGTAACTTGAGCCAGACCATCAACAAACAATTTAAAATCAACATTATTCTATGGAGTTTCCGCAATTGCACTTGTAGATGAGTGCATAAGCATAACACAGTCATGAGTTACTTCATATTCATTATGTAAAGAAACCTCAGTCATTGCAGACATCATACAAGAGGATGGGTTAGTGACTGGAGCACGTTGCTATAATTTAACATTAGGACTGTGAGTGTACTTAACCAGTTCCCCTTCAAAACATATTTTGATTGCAATTTCAAAGAGTCTTTCATCTTTGCTGTAAACTTCTAGGGAAAGATAAGCACTCGCAGTCCTAACAATTAGTCCCTTAGAAAGCTACCCCACGAGTTTAGTGAAGATGGGAGGGGCTGCTTCATGACTGTAAGCAGGCTGGATATGAGCTGAGTAATGCCTTGCAGTTCTCCTAATATCTTTCTGCTCTTATGCACTCTTTCATGTAATGTCCAGGTTTACCACAATAGTGACATCTGCCCTCCCTCTTAGGACATTTGTGGTGTTGTTTACCCACTGTCTTTGCCTTATGCAAGGATGCTGCTGAAAGTTTCACCTTCCCAAGTCACCAACCTGCCCAAATTGTTTCTCAGAGTTTTGTTGGACCATGTAAAATCTAAGAAATGCTGTGCATTTCTATATTCTAAAGAAAGACCATCAAACCAGATGCGGAACTATGGTCTCTTATCATCTAGTACCGTCTCAGTATTATTGGCTATTCCACTGTATGCTACATCTGACTGACATAATCTTTCTGTGTATTCACTTATGGTTTCTTCCTTTTTTTGCACACAACTAGTGACTCTAGACCAGTCAACCTTCAGTCAAATAATGTTCTTTAGTTCTCTCGCAAATCATCTTTGCTGGCATGCATGAACTCAGGAGCATCAACAGCAATTTCAAAACTATTAAACTCCGATTCAGTCAAAATGTTATACATAATTTGGGTGATTTCAATTAGAGACATGTCATAAGCATGTTGCATTTTCTTAGCTAAAGCTCTCCTAAACTCACAAAAGTTAGCACGTGCTGATGGCAAATTCTGAGCGAGTCTATCTATTGGCTCAGGGCCAAGGAATGTTTGCACCTGGAATATAGGAGATCCGGATGAAACATTTTCAATATCTTCTATTCCACCCTGAGCTTTTCTCCTTGTTTTATCAATTAGTCAAACATTGTCATTGATTGACAAATCATTGCACTCATTTCTAAATAGAGACTGTAAATCAGGATAAATCTTATCTGAATAAACAGTTTGTCTCTCATTAACTTTGTTTGATGATTTGTTATGGCCCAACTTCTTTGTTAAGGAAGATGCTCTGGCTCGCAATTCTTTATTTTGCTCTTCTAGTTTGGCAATATGCTGCGTTTTCTCTACAGCTTTAGCTAAGGTATATTCTCTGTTGCAACAGATTATGTCTTTTTGTGTTTTTCTTCCTAATACATGCACCCAACACCTTCTTGCATTCTTCCAGTGACCATGATTTCTCTGGATGAATAATATATGTTTGATTTAGATTATTATGTGTTCTCCTAACAAGTCTTTGAACTCATTGTCCGACCATAAAGGGGAATCTAGTCCACCTTTCTCAGTTGTTGGCATAAGTCTAGCATTCCTTTTAAACATTTTTGCAGTGTTTCTCTGACAAAAATTGGACCCTCTAACGCCTCCCTGACAAAGCAGAGGATAACCAATTTGTTAACACAAACAACTATTGTTAACCTTCCCTGACTGTTCAAAGGATAAACCAAAAACTTCTCTGATAAAACAGAGAATAAACTGCTTGTTAACAAAAGCAACTGTTTTCCCTGACGTAACAGAGGATAAACCAAAAACTTCCCTGACAAACATAGGATAAACTTTTCGTTAACACAAACAACTGTTGACCATCCCTGACTAATCAATGGACAATCCTTTCTTCTCTGGAGGCACAGAGGATAACCACATGTATTGGTCTGTAACGGTTCTTTGGATAGAGTGACACTCACCAAATTGTAGGTGAGCTTGAGTAACTTCAGTCTGGATTGATGTCAGGCGTCAAAATCTATCCGAGTCATGGCACTCAGAAGTTGAAAGTTGGAGTTGGAAACTCAGAAGTGGAGACCCTGAGAAAGTCTTCAGCAGACTTCTTTATTGAGAACATGCTGTGAGGCGCTGCAGTCATCAAGTCTAAAACAATGAGCTATACACTGTAGTTTTAAAGATATTTAGGGGGCTGTCCTTCCATGAGAAGGAAAAGCACTCAATTGATGACTGTAAACAAAGTGTACAAAGGAAGTAAGCAGTTTTAGGAACCCTCCCCAGACCCTGAAGTTTTACCAGCTCTTAATCCAATCAGCATATATATACAGGTATATATACAGGTGCTGGTCATATAATTAGAATATCATCAAAAAGTTGATTTATTTCAGTAATTCCATTCAAAAAGTGAAACTTGGATATTATATTCATTCATTACACACAGACTGATATATTTCAAATGTTTATTTCATTTAATTGTGATGATTAAAACGGACAACTAATGAAAATCCCAAATTCAGTATCTCTGAAAATTAGAATATTACTTAAGACCAATACAAAAAAAGGATTTTTAGAAATGTTGGCCAACTGAAAAGTATGAACATGAAAAGTATGAGCATGTACAGCACTCAATACTTAGTTGGGGCTCCTTTTGCCTGAATTACTGCAGCAATGCGGCGTGGCATGGAGTCGATCAGTCTGTGGCACTGCTCAGGTGTTATGAGAGCCCAGGTTGCTCTAATAGTGGCCTTCAGCTCTTCTGCATTGTTGGGTCTGGCGTACGGCATCTTCCTCTTCACAATACCCCATAGATTTTCTATAGGGTTAAGGTCAGGCGAGTTTGCTGGCCAATTAAGAACAGGGATACCATGGTCCTTAAACCAGGTACTGGTAGCTTTGGCACTGTGTGCAGGTGCCAAGTCCTGTTGGAAAATGAAATCTGCATCTCCATAAAATTGGTCAGCAGCAGGAAGCATGAAGTGCTCTAAAACTTCCTGGTAGACGGCTGCGTTGACCTTGGACCTCAGAAAACGCAGTGGACCAACACCAGCAGATGACATGGCACCCCAAACCATCACTGACTGAGGAAACTTTACTCTGGACTTCAAGCAACGTGGATTCTCTTCCTCCAGACTCTGGGACCTTGATTTTCAAAGGAAATGCAAAATTTACTTTCATCAGAGAACATAACTTTGGACCACTCAGCAGCAGTTCAGTCCTTTTTGTCTTTAGCCCAGGCGAGACGCTTCTGATGCTGTGTCTTGTTCAAGAGACAGCTGAAACCCATGTCTTGCATATGTCTGTGCGTGGTGGTTCTTGAAGCACTGACTCCAGCTGCAGTCCACTCTTTGTGAATCTCCCCCACATTTTTTAATGGGTTTTGTTTCACAATCCTCTCCAGGGTGCGGTTATCCCTATTGCTTGTACACTTTTTTCTACCACATCTTTTTCTTCCCTTCGCCTCTCTATTAATGTGCTTGGACACAGAGCTCTGTGAACAGCCAGCCTCTTTAGCAATGACCTTTTGTGTCTTGCCCTCCTTGTGCAAGATGTCAATGGTCGTCTTTTGGACCGCTGTCAAGTCAGCAGTCTTCCCCATGATTGTGTAGCCTACAGAACTAGACTGAGAGACCATTTAAAGGCCTTTGCAGGTGTTTTGAGTTAATTAGCTGATTAGAGTGTGGCACCAGGTGTCTTCAATATTGAACCTTTTCACAATATTCTAATTTTCTGAGATACTGATTTGGGGGTTTTCATTAGTTGTCAGTTATAATCATCACAATTAAATGAAATAAACATTTGAAATATATCAGTCTGTGTGTAATAAAATATATAGCCTGAGTGATATATATATATATATATATATATCACTCAGGCTACTTCATTATTATAGAGATAAAAGAAGGTCCACACCTAAGCCATTCTTGTTTGACTCACAAAAGTGTGAATATGATCTGGTAGAGTCCTCCACTTAGCAACTCTGTTTAACAGTGTAATACAGCTGACAATGTTACTTCTCTGAACTACCAAGGCTGATACACATATAATAAAAAAGCTAATTCTTAAATGTATATTCCCATAAGCCGCACTTTAATGCTTGGGCCCTAATGATAATAATCCTTAGAAAAACAATAAGGCCTCACACTATCAGTGCTTGGGCCCTAATAATAAATGTGGCAGATACAATAGGGACCTCACACCTCTGTGCTCGGGCCATAATTAGAGCTAAATAAACGCTCTGTACTTTTTGGCACTTTGGAATTTTAGAAATTATACAGCTCCATTAAAACAACCTTGTTTATTGAACTTGGCCAACAATTGACATGCAGTTGTTGAATCATTGTAAGTACCTCAAAACACCACCTATTCTGGTGTGGAAATGTTGGGGGTTGAAGTAACTTTTTTGGTAAAACAAAATGCCAGACTCATTTGTCTTGCTAAGGCTAATTTTATAGCTTACATTATGCATAAATAGAATACAAATAAACAAAATGAAATCACATTTTCACACTTTTTCATAATTTGACAAAGTTACAGCTTGATTTGACATCTTGATGGTGCACAGTAAAATTATTATGTTCACAAGTGATAGTAACCATGACGTCTTTATTTTCAGTGCACATCACATGTCGGAAAATTAATACAAAATAAAAAAATAAATAAACTCTACAACGTCTACAATGTACAAATGTTGTGAGAAGAACCTCACTTTTGACAGTGAGCTAACTCATCCAAGGGCCAGTGATAGACGGATTAAGGAATGCAAATAAGGCCACTTTTCCTCAGCATCAGCATTTTTACTCTTGAACAGCAACTCAATCTCACAGCACTTCTTGAGTATGCCAGCTACCTTTCAAAAACGGAATCATTTAACTCCATATAGCTAAGATGAGTGCAGTGCTTAAGCAAAGCTGCCATATTTTCCTATTATAATTTTTCCTTCCAGTGTGACAGGCTTAACGCTGATATTCTTATCCTACATATTTCTGAATTTGACTGGATTTTTAATAGTCGCCCACTGACTGACCTAAGCCTTTCTTTGGTTTGAGAGTGAGCTTGTGTGCCTGGTTGGGCCGCACAGGCACCATCCTCCATCCACCATCTTTACTCCCTGAGGAAACAATTTTGGAAGGTCACTTGATGTTTGGAGAGCACAGGAAGACAAATGGAGCAATCAGGAGGTGGAGCAGAAGGACATGTCTCCTGTCTGTGCCCCTCAACCCACCCATCCACTCAAGACTGCTACCCGAAACCTGTAAGGTTAAGGACAGGTTAAGACAGGCTGTCATCCTGTTGTGTGTTTCAACGACACAAGAAAGGCAAACGGTGATGAGTGGTGCATCACTTAAATTGATTCTCAACATAGAGTGCATGTATTAGAATGCTCCAGTGACTACTGTAATACAATTTTCAAGATGTTTATGAGGGGTTGACGGATCAATACAGATTATTAGGAAAACTGGAATTGTCTCTGTTGCCTGGTCTCCCTGGTCCCAAAATGCATATTATACCTGTGTGCTCTTATTTTTGTGGAACACGAAAAGAGAAATACAAAGACAGTTCACAATGACCACATCTGTCAAGGTCAAAAATATTCATACTCTTTTTGTGTTTCTGGAGTGCATCATTTGTTTACAATCTGTAATGCCTAAAGTGAATGTTAACAGTGGGATAAAAGGTGGATTTGCATCAAAATGTCGGACTTTGAAGTGTAAATGTTACCTAATAATCCTGCCATGAAAACTTTGTTGTTAGCATTATTCAAACAAGCAGGGATGGATTAACCACTGGACCAATTGGGCTGTTGCTCAGGGGCCTCTAAACCCAAAGGCCTCTGAGCTCTAAATCAATTATTTATTTATTTTGAGATACCTATTATAAGTCCACGTAAATGTCAACCGTATGTGAAATTATTTGATGGACTACAGAGATCAGCGTATGATTTACAAAATGCTTCCAAACACGAAGATAAGGTGCAGTTTACCAGGCTGTGTATAAAGCTGATGGTTTAAATTAATATAAGCAACACAATTCATGCAACAGTCCTGCATGCATTTAAGAATATCTGTATTAAAGGAAATATTAAGAGTGGAAACAGGAAATTGGATGGGAAAAAGAGTGGTACAAGACGCGGATTCGAACTGCGGTCGCTTGGAAAACACTACATAATCTCACACATGGGGCGGCTGTGGCTCAGGTAGTAGAGTGGGTTGGACACTAATTGCAAGGTTGGTGGTTCGATTCCCAGCCCACATGTCTCCACATGCCGAAGTGTCCTTGGGCAAGACACTGAACCCCAAGTTACTCCCAATGGCAGGCTAATGCCTTGCATGGCAGCTCTGCCATCATTGGTGTGTGAATGGGTGAATGAGTCACAGTGTAAAGCGCTTTGAAAACCGCTAAAGTTAAAAAAGCGCTATATAAGTGGTTTATATACACACCATCTTTACACCCCACACCACTGCAGCGATACCTACTTTTCAATTTGTTGCACTGTGTGGCAGATGCTATTTACACCAGGCTACAAATAGACAAGCAGAATAAAAAAGTCCCAAAGCATTATTTGTGATCAAAGATTGCTAGTCATTGATGTCCTCTTCTGTATGTTTATAGTTGTTTTTAAGAGAGCAGGACATTCATTGTAGTATCTGTATTAAGGCTTTGATTGATTAAGTTTTGTAGTATCCCCTTACTGGGATTGAAATGTTGATACTTCAATGTTTTCTTCATTTCAAAGGGTCACACAAAGCAAGAGCTTTGGGAGTATTCATTAGTCTTTAATAAGAAGCTCCTGTCTAATAATGCGAAGTCATGCTAATGTCTAACTACTTGAAAATACAGTTGCAGGGAAACAAGTACAGTATGTGATCCTTTGGATTTGGCAAAGATTTTTGTATAAAATGTTCATACAATTTGATCAGATCTTCAAAGACAAAAACACTTTAATATTTAAATAAAAAGTTCACATAGTTTTTTTAATAAAGACATGAAAATGTATCATTGTTTGTGTGATATTTAAGCAGACTGTTTAAGATCAGATTTTATAACCAATTTACAGTTTTTCAATGGTAAAAAGGTTTATTATTATTATTATTTATTTATTCTGGTTATGCTCTGCTCTAAATTATATAAATAAGCAAAATATTGCTATTATGTAGAAAAATCTTGCAAGCCATAGTGTCCAATTTGTGACAAATCAGTCAGAATCAAAATAATTTTTCTTATTATACTTGTAATCACAAACAAGTCATGTCATGGACATTTGTTGGTCAAAAAGTGTGGGAACACAAATCTGAATTAATGTTTATTTTCATGGTAAATCTGAGGGTTGACATGTAGGACTTTCTCCTGTAAATATACTTATCAGTATACTAACACACCCACACCCACACACACACGCACATGTTGGTGTGGCTATCCTTATGAGGACTTTCAATAGACATAATGATTTTATACTGTACAAACTATAGATTCTATCCCCTAACCCTAACAAAAAACTATCTGCATATTTACATTTTCAAAAAAACATAGTTTAGTATATTTTTAAGTGATTTGGATTTTGGGGACACTAGAAATGTCCTCATAAACCGCATTTATAGCATAATACCCTTGTAATTTGTAGCCTAAAAACATTTCCTCGTAAACCATCCAAACCCGCCCACACACGCACACACACACACACGCACGCACACACACACACACACACACACACACACACACACACACCGATGTGCATAACTCTTTGTGTATTGAGGTGAGGAATCAGGTTCTCTCAGAGACACTGGGGACCAGAGATAGCACTTGAGCTCCATTATCTGAGAGCACTGGCTGCTGGAGCGGAGAGCAGTGAGGAGAAAAATCAATCCAGCACAAGAGCTGCAACTACCAGAATCCACCTGCAATCCCTCTGTTCTTCACTTCCTACCAAAGCACCCCTCATGCTGGTCTCACATAGCCAGAACTTTAACTAAGCAGCACAAGGTCTGGTCCAGATCACAGCTTATTTTGGCCAAGAATTGCTGACTTAGAAAGAACCGTCTGACTGACATGTAAAATGACGAACGAACGCAGTTTGATTGATTTTATATGCCCATTAGGGGAGAATAAATCTTAAAAAGATTCAGAAATAACTGCAGTAGTTGACTGGTATAAAAATAAATAAATGACAGAATTAATACATAAATAAAATAGAATGGCAGTCTCCGCAAATGGTTTTGTGTAAAAATAAATACATTTATTATTAAGTTTATTTCAGATTATTTCAAATACATTACTTAGAATATGGGTCAGTGATGTGGCACTAATATTCGTCTGGATCTATTAAGTTACTCTTACTATTAAGTTATTATTAGTATTAAGTACTATTACTCTACTATGATGAGTTTAAATTATTATTATTATTATTTTTTTCTGCAGCTTAAAGTGGTTTAACCACTTGGAGACCATAAAATAATAATAATAATAATAAATAATAATAGTAATAATAATAATAATGATAATTATAATAAAGTAAATATTATATACTAAATATTATAATATACCATATATTGAAATTAATCCAGGGTTTAAAATTAACACCCGCCAACCCACCAAATGCAGGTGAAAATCAACCGTGGTGGGTAATGCTGTCAACTCATTAGTGAGTTTGGTGGGTTAGAATTCTGAGTTCTATCTATCACAACACGGGCCATCAATCTCAGTGATTCCCAATCAGCAGTACACATACCCCATGGATTGCTCTTTACATCTTGGTAACAGGTCAAAAGGGAAAGAGAATCGAGAGACAAATGGCACAAATAAAGAACATCTTAAAGATCGACTAATTTATTTAATTGCTTCTGCAGCAGCGAAACGTTTGACAGACAGGCGGCATTGTGTGTTCACGCGTTACATTGCATGTGCTCCGTGAGTTCTCATGGTGCAGATACTTGGCTGAACGGTCAAATACACTTCAACATTCCGGCAAAATGCCCATCTTGATAGGCCTGAATGCAGGGAAAACATACAGGAACGTCAATCAGGCAAAGCTATTCATGCATAGCGGAGGAGGAGAGGCACAAATTAATGCAGAGCTAGATGTAACACATGGTTTAAAAGTTTTCACAAACACTGGTAAGACAAAACTTAATTTGTTTACTTGTCTCCATACCAACACTGTGTAGAGAAAAATTATGGCAAAATAAAAACTTAGCAAAAGTAACATTTTAGGTTAAATTTATATCTGTGTTCTCTTTTCATCCCTGTTTTTAGTGTTTATTCAAAATGGGGCAAATTGGTTTTGATACAATTTTTAGAGGGGAATTTCATATGGTCATGTTACAATGTGACTCATATATATATTTATATATATATATATATATTATTATTATTATTAATAATAATAATAATATTTGTATTTTTTTTTACTAAAAGCTGAAATTCTTGAAAAAAGAAAAGTAAGTAGTTTGGAATAATCTTGTGTCACTATTTCTTAAAAATAAGCTGTGAAACAATTTTGTTATATTATATTTGAAAGACATGTCCAACAAAGACAGGTGGTGTAACCAACAGGCAGGTAGCCATTCTGTTGTCATGTGACCAAAAAACACAAACACAAGGACCCCTTTAGATAATCAAGGAGCCATTTAAATTACAGCTTGCTGGATCGAGAATGTATATCCAGTTTTGTGGGCAATATGAATCAGGGCATGCCATCTGTGACTAGTTGAGACTACCCACTTCCCAAAACACACACACTAGTTCTATTCTAAAACCTAGTGAGCTGCCTGTGGAGGCAGCATTTGAAGACATCATTGGCAAGCCCCAAATGCAATGGCTGTTCTAAAAGGCTTCTAAATCTTTTAAGATGCCTCATTTTGGCCACATTCTAAGAAGGCATCAGTGTACAAAATAAAATATGGTGGATAAATCTACAACAAATTGTTAAGTTCTATAAAAATTGTATTATTTTATGAATGGGCTATGTATTTTTATGCTTATTGGGGCATTGCGCTGATTCCAGAAAGGTGCCCCCCTTTGTGGCTAACAGGCTGATCAGATGAACTATTTGATAGCTGCACAAAATTGTAGCCTATTTAAAGCATTTCAAATCAGCCACTTATGAGGTTCCATTTCTGTTAGGATGCTATATTAGAGGGTATCTGCCTAAGAAAGTTTTTGAACAGACCTGGTCTCCCCAGCCCACAACTTACTGCTTCAGTGGTGCTGTCAGTTTCAAGATATTGTTGTCCTAAAACCTGATTACGCAGAGGGCACAGTTCCATATCTCTGTCTCATGGGTTCCTCCCAACACTCTCACACTCACACACAAATAATCACACAGCTAGGCAGTTTCCAAAGAAACATTCTGCAACAATATCATCTCCTCTATCAAACGCTGCAATGCAATTTTGTTTTATCTGTTGAACAGCCAGTGGAAATTTATCTTAAATATTACCACATTTTGTTTAACAGAATATCTGCACAAAAGGTTACAGTTTACTGAGCTCATTATGTTCTGCACTGTTAATTTATATAGAAGCAAGATATACAGAATATAATTAGAAACATGACTGTCTGATTCACATGTCACACAAAACTTGAAAGAGGTTTGACCAGCTGCAATGCAATTTACAGATTGATATGAGCACTAACTAAACTCAGGATTTTCCTGAGGTTTGTGGCTTTATATACTGTATTTTAAAAATACTTAGACTTTTATTTATGTATTTAGAAACAAATAAACTGGATATTTATGAGCGGAACTGTATTTTTGGCTTTGTTTTATGTCTGTGAAATAATCAGTAAAATCAGGAAAATTACGTTTAAACAACAAATAGAGCAATGCTCCCGTTTTCTCAACAGGGGTTTGACTGTCACCAGATATGTCTTCTAGCAACCCAACTGATAAACAATCCTGCTACGCTACCATTTGGGCTACAGGTGTACGATCATCAAAAGATAGTTGAATTTACAGTGTTTTGCACACCTGTCTTTGCAAACGTTTGTTAAACAAGCTTTAATATATTATAATGTAAGAACTTTGAATCATTGATCAATATAATTTAACAAAAGTGAATGTTTATCACAAACTTTTTATATTTCTGGGTGCCGACATATTTGTGTGACATCACTCAGCAAAAAAATTGCGGACACATTACTTATCCATTAAGATGCACAATGGACAAAGAGTTAGTGGAGAGACCACTCGGGACACCATGGTTAAACTCGTGAATTGTCAACGTTAACTTATCTTGCTAGCTAGCTAATGTTTACATACAATATAAACTTGATATTCAAGATAACTACATAACATGCATGTTTGTTTTGAAATGAGCAGGGTGTGTGATGTTTGCACCAGGGCATCATATTAAAGGCAGGTTTTGGGACAACACTGTGGGTCTTTTGACCCAATGGTGGGAATGCAGAATGATTTTGGTCTCACGGCTCGAGATTCATGGCTATTGGACCCGGCTAACCAGTTTAGCAATTTTATCAATTACAGTTTGTAAATGTTAGTAATAAATCCCTTGATAACCTTTTCTGTGTAAAGTTATATCATTTAGAGATAGAGCTGAGTATTGATAGATATTTCCCGATTCGATTCCAAATCACAAGCTCTCGATCATATCATTTGAATGCATATATTGTTTTTTGTTACATGATTATTGTTTAATTGCATAATTTGTTCTATTATAAGTAATTTCAATGATTTGTTGAGCACATGCTAAAACCGGTAATGTCTCATTCACAAAACAGCATTTTAAAGAGTGTCTGTAGATAAGCACATATTAATGTGAGATACTCGCATAATTCTGACTGTAAAGAACAGAAAGGGGATTAAAATGGGCATCATTAATGACAAATGGGCCGTGTGGATCTAATCTTTGGACACACATTACATGGAACAACTTTTACCCTTTTAAATTCGGTTGCAAATGCAAGTGATTTCCACTAGTGGAAAGGTTAGTTTCATAGTGAAGGGTTGCGCATAGTGTGAATGATTGATTCTGGTATTTAAGATTCATATCGAGATGAAGATCGCCATGCATCGGAAAAATCTGTATTTTTACCCACACCTAGTTATAAAGGTCTATCCAATTTTAAACTTTGTTGCCAAGATGACATAATATCTAAAATTTTTTGTTTTTTAAAGATGGATGAGTCAAAATAGTTGTTTGTGGTAGTCAATATTTTGCCACAAATGCTGTCAATTGAGCTTAAATTGTATTGAACCTGTTTAAAGCAAGTAAAGTATTTAACTCTTAATACTTTTGGACGGACAGTAATTCTGATCAAATAGTCAACACATTTTGCTAATTTCTTCAGTTTTCTGGGACATTCCTCTGTTCATATTTACATTTAATGAAGTAGCATGGTAGGGGGATAGTTCAAATATTATGTCAATATGTAATACATGCTCAGTCCTTAAGGTGCAAGTATGTGATACAGTATCAATGTGATCGCGAACATATGCTAACCGCCAGAACACTCTTTACTCACACTTTAAAGACATTTTTAAAGTGTAAAAGCTGTACAATTTCGTAACATATGGGTCACAGTATGATACAAGAGTTTCGAGAAAGTCATTGACAACGGAAGTATGTCGATTGTTAGAAATGGACAAAACAATGCCACCCATTAATGCTAAATGTAACACTAAGTAGAACCCTGGGGACAATCAGGTCACTGAGGTTAGAAGACATCCCTGTCAAACCACGCTAAATGATAATAATAATGTGAGCACACTCTCTGTGCCTGACATTAACACTGCTGGAGCAGACCAGCCATTGTGAGAATTTTACCATCATGCTGCTATTAGCACACATATCTTAACTGAAAATGTAAAGTATTTTTTTTTATCTCTGTTAAAGGCATGTGATGCTTGGTAGGCATGGAGAACAAGAATGAGAAGTTGAAGTGGCAGCGCCTTGCCCTCTTTGTCTGTTATCTGATTGTGTTCCATGCCAGTTGGCATTATCACTATGGCAGAAGTGCCCTTGTCTGATTGGGGCAAATGCTAGCATTAAACAGCAGGTTCTTCACATGAGCAGAGCAATGATGACATTGTTTTTTTAACTAATTTAAGTAGATCTCTGTAAAAAAAAGAAAAGGGCTTTAGGGGTTTTTTATGCTTTGTGTGACTTTCACTTTGTCAGCCACCTAATGAGCATGGATGAAAAGGGCTTTGTTAAAACACTAACAAAGCAAGAATACAGTTTTAGAAACACTGCATATCTGCGATTGCTTATGTGTGTGAGGCTATTTTAATGCCCTGTCGAGCTTTAGTACAAGGCCAGTAGACTGCGCTGGAGATGTATGATTTCTTTTTGAAATAAGCATTAAGCTCTAATAGCCTCTGCTTGTTTAAGAAAGAGAGAGAGAAAGAGAGTTGGCTCTGGTTCACGGCTACTATGCTGCTTTAGAGCGGCTCACTGCTGGTTTGACATACAATGGCTCAACCCCCTTCTTTTATTGCCAGGCAGATGACAGAGGTTTTTGTGGGAGACGACTAGAAAATCACACGCTTGAATGACTTAAGTGTTCAAAAAATATTTTGTTGGACACGAGTGCAGCTCCCAATATCTAGGGTCTTTAGTAGTCTGAGGAGGTTCTGAGGAAACTGCAAGTTATATAATGTTTAAGCTAAACTCTAAAGGTTCACTGCGTGGTGGACTCAGTGTTCATTATCAGGTTTTTTCACAAGATGGTTTTTGCAAATTACAGAGTTATCTAAAGTTTTGCACGTCTTCTTATAAATGTCATCTTTAAGCATGTTAATCTGTTATTTTTTTCTAGTTATTCTCATCGTGGAACGTGCAACAGTATAACTGATTACATAATTGCTGTTGATTTTGTTAAAAACTTTATAGGTGAAATATGTATGTGCACCACTTGTATTGTTTTACATATCCTTTATGTACAATGCATTTATGTTGTAGGTTTTCTTTTTTTTACCTTTTTTTTATTTTATGTTGTGAAATATATTTTTTTATTCAAATCATTTGTGAAATCAAGAGCAACCATGTTATTTCCAAAAAAAAACAAAAAAACAACAGCAACAACAAAAAAACATTTGATTTACTTATAAATAAACAGCAGATGTTTATACATTTTTCTGTGACTTTTCAGTCAAATCACAATTTTTTACAATAAAATAGCATCATTGAGAAATAATACATTTTTATTTATTTATTTATTGACCAGGGACTGGGTTGGGGAGTAATGGAATACATGTAACGGGAATACGTATTTAAAATACAGAATATAAGTAACTGTATTCCATTACAGTTACAATTTATATCATTGGTAATTAGAATACAGTTTCATTCAAAAATTATTTTGATTACTGAAGAGATTACTTTGCATTTTATTGTCATTTGTTTCATTTAATATTTAGTCTGTTCAGATGGAAAACATTTCTACATATAAATGATGCGATCCAAAGTGCATTTGAGCAGCGGTGAAACACTTTCTTATGATTTGTTACATTCATACGAGCAGACAGAGAAGTATTTTTGAAGTACGTTTGAAGCAGAAGAAATAGAAATAAACCTTGTGTAAATTGTCAGATGCTATTTCTTGCCATTTTACATGCACATGTTACCGATCATATTTTTTTTTTATCAAGAAAATTCACGTTGGATCCTAATTTTTTTTCTAGTAAGACCTTTGATATTAGGGCAAAAATCGTATTCTTGATAATTTTTTTTTATTGTTTTCCTGTAAAAAATATCTACAAATCCTTAAAACAAGATCAATTTGATTATTCTTGTTTTAGAAACAACACTGCATAAGATATTTAGGTTTTTCAGAGAATGTATTTTTAACATGTGTATTTTGTCTTACTGTACTGGCATAGTTTTTACAGTCAAAAAAAGTGAAAAAAAATCTACCAGAGCTGAAGTAATCCAAAGTATTTAGAATACGTTACTCACCTTGATTAATTTAACAAAATACGTTAGAAATTACATTTTGCAGCATGTATTCTGTAGTGGAATACATTTCAAAATGAAACCTCCAAACCCTGACCAGGGGTATAGATATAGTGAGATTGGAGAACTCCCTTGTATTTTTATTAAATAATGAAAATAACAATATGATTTTCTGACTTCCTCTTCTCCCCTCATCAACTTGAATTACATTTTGATCCATTTCATTTTTCTTTCTTTCTTTCTTTTTCATAATATTCAGTATGTTGTTATCTCACCCATGATTCATGGCTGGTGTACAAACCCTGGAATAGTTTGTAGCAATGTAGAAAACAGGCTGAATATTGCCTGGAGAGTGCAGCAAATCTGGTCTCTGTTATAGATTGTCATATACAGTGCTTGTCTTTTTCAGAGACACACACACATAGAGAAGATAAGTTTAAGAATTCATGTCCTTGTACAATTTGTTCCTGCCTCAGGCCTTTCAAGTCTCCATTTCAAAAATCAAGTCCAAAATTGAAACCAAAGGCACATTGACAGGCCCTAACACCGAACCGCATCCTCTTATGATAAAAGGAGAGAGAACAGGAGTGTGAAAAGAAACTAATGAAGCAGCCCATCCTTTCCATTTGCTTCTACTACTTGTCTTTTCCCCTCTCTCATTTTCTCTCTCCGCCTCTTTTGCTGTTACTTTCCCACTCTCTATTCAGTTTACACATGGGTGAAATGAGCTGGTGCTAGTGGAATAGACTGATATCGGCTCCAGTCAAACTGAGTCTGAAAGTGTTGTGTGTATTGGCTGACACAATATTTTGATATTTTTGTGTTACCATTTCTATTATTATTGTTTAATGATTCATCATGGGTACAGTGGAAAGTTCAGTTGTGACAACTTACCACACATTATGTTATAATATAAAGTGCTATTGGGACACTTTGTTACAAAATCTCAATATGTGTTCAATGAACTTGTATATATTTTTTTTTTCCTGAGCAAGAACAGTGAACATGTTTAATTACTTATTTGTAGCTAAGACGTAAAGATTTGTGGCTATATTTACATTCAAAAACAACCCTAATCTGAGTAAAAACTGTGACAGCAAGTCTACCCAATTGTGGCCAGAGGAATTTCCTCCTGTTATTTCCATATACATTGTAGAGCAAACACACCTGAAGATGTGATATGTGACTTGTTGACACCGACCCAACATATCGACTAGTGACAGAATTAATCAACTAGTCAACTAGTCTGTGCAACCCCTACTTTGAACATATACCAAATGTTACCAAGCATAAGAGAGTGTTCATAATCAAAACCATAACAGTCTTAACAGTTAATTATTCCTCACTGAAAAAAAAACTTTGATATATAACACATAATGTGACACATTCAAAACTGATCTGTAGCTCTAAGCCAGGGTGTTCAGGTTTCTTCACTATGGGGAACCACAGAGATATGAGGTTAAGATGGAACTGTGAGATAAGCACCGATCAAAAATAGCTGTACTTGTAATTAGCACTCTGTAAATTACAAACAGTGTGACAGCCTCATCAGAATGCAGCGGTGCAATGGTATGTCGCTGTACTCTTCACTCTGGTCTATAGCTTTTTTTATTTCTGTGTCACATCTCCCCTTTCCTTCCTTTTCCAGGACTGTGATATCCCATGAATAATCTCTGTGCTAGCAACTAGTGCTGTCACCATGAACAATGGTCCACTCTGCGCTCTAAGTAGGGTGGAAACCAGACAATTCTCAATGATTGTTCTCAAATTGCTCATTGAGAATCACAAGTTGTCCACAGTTTTTTGGATCCTCTTGGGACAACTTCGACACGGCAGAATTTTGTTTTACATTTGTTTTACATTTTATGCTACCTATTTCATTAACATCAAAAATACATTTTTGGAATATCTTCTGTGGAAAAGTTATTTATGAAATTCTTAGAGGTAGTGCAAAGGTGACTACTGTAGCCGTTAAATCTAATAATATTAGCCAGTGCTGGTTTGGCCATTGAACTGAATGAATATGCTGAGTCTGTGTTTTGAAAATTGCATTTTTGTGCATTGGATATTTAGGTTGCCTGAGCTGGATGAAGTTGATATAAAAGTGCTTCCAAATAGGCAGAAAACTGTAGTGTAATTTTGATGCATTAAGTAACAATATCTGTTATCCACTTTAATGTTAGCACATTAGATTTACAGCAGGGCTTAGCCAGTTGTGTTGCATTAAAGGTTTTAAGGGTTTATGTTATTTACAAGCTCACAGAATACAGCAATATAAATCAAGCTAAGAATTACAATTTTTAAATGCTTGTCTATCAAATTAGTTTTGCAATTTAACTGAGAAGGGCATTTCTGGGCACAACAACATTGGATTCTGGATTCTTTTCTATCATATCTTTTTTCATTTTATACAGAGCTCATAATGGTAGGAGTAGATGCTAAGAAACCCCTGACAAGTGCAATAGAAACTGACACCATGCTCATTATCTTCTTATAGACTTCATTATAGACTGAGTATCCATAATTAAAAATGCCAAGTAGAAAGGGTTGGGAGGGTTACTTTTGAAATGTATCCCATTACAGATTAAAGAATATATGCTGTAAAATGTCATTTGTAACGTGTTCAGTTAGATTACTCAAGGTCAGTAACATATTCTAAATACTTTGGATTACTTCTTCAGCACTGGCAGATTTTTTTTTTTCACTTCTTTTGACTATAAAAACTCTGCCAGCACAGTAAGACAAAATACACATGTATTATATTATGTAGTGTTGTTTCTAAAACATGAATAATCAAATTGATATTGTTTTAAGGATTTTAAGATATTTTTACAGGAAAACAATACAAAAATTATTATAAAGAATATGATTTTTGCCCTAATTTCAAAGGTCTTATTAGAGCAAATGAAATTATGATCCAACGTGAATTTTCTTTGGTAAAAAAATATGATCGTACCTGGTTACGTGCATGCAAAATGGCTAGAAATAGCATTTTAGATTAGCGTAAATCTGACAATTTACACAAAGTTTATTTCTATTTCTTCTGCTCCAAATTTACATCAAACTTGCTTCTCTGTCTGCTCGTATGAATGTAATAAATCATAAGAAAGTGTTTCACCGCTGTTCAAATGTACTTTGGATTGCATCATTTTTATGTACAAATGTTTGTCATCTGAAAGGACTAAATATTAAATGGTACAAATGATAATAAAATGCAAAGTAATCTCTTCAGAATACTACTTTTTGAATGTAATTGTATTCTAATTACCAATGATTTAAATTGTAATTGTAGTGGAATACAGTTACTTATGTTTTGTATTTTAAACACTTAATCCCATTACATGTTTTCTGTTACTCTCCAACCCTGTCTGTAGATGCATAGATGTTTTAACTTGTCTTTTCTTTTTGTTAATACAAGGATCACATGAAGTAACACCACTTAGCTGAAACTGTTGACCTATTATTTATATATTTATGTACAATATTTTTCAATTATCTAGAATATATATATATATACACACTACAGCACATTCCCACACATTTACAAAAGTGTCAGTTAAGTGAAAGTCCAACATATGACATAAGTGATGGTATAAGTGTCTTTTTTTAATATCATTGTTGTTTCTCATAGACAGCAGTGACATTCATTGCAGACTTTTGCTTAAATTACCTGTTTCTTTGATCACATTTACACCTGGTATTAAGATGTGTTTTTGGTGATCCGATCACATGTGGTCAGTTCTAAATACAGGTCTAAACGTGGTCAAAAAATTTGTGATCAGATCACAAAGACCAAAGGCAAATGTGATCCTCGTTATAGGCAAATGAAGCAAGTTGCCCCCACACTGTCAAAGATATTATAAGTAGTGTTACTAACATACTAACGGGTGCCCCCCACAAGAATTCTTGCTTTGGGCCCCCAAAATGCTAGGGCCAGCACTGACCACCAACTTTAGTGGTCACAAGCCATTTAGACCATTTAGACCATTTAAGCGACCAGGCGTAAACAGCGATGTGTCTCACCTGACTACATGTGATCAGATCCCCCGGTATGCATCATAGTATTAGGTGTAAATGGGATCACATATTGTCTCTCTGTGTCTCCTCTAGAGCTTCAGAAATGTCACAAACTCAGAATTGTCAAGATATCAGAGTCTGTAATCAAAATCAGACATTTGAATATAAACTCAAAAATTTCCTATCAAATTCTCTCAAGACCATATTACCAGAGCTATGCAATCCACATTAATTGTGTGTTAACAATTGTCTCCTTTGTTTTTATTTGTGTTTTTCCCAAGTGATTTTGGGAGAAACATCTAAGACAAAGTTGATACTTAAAACACAACTGCAGACCACGACTGAAACCTTAAGTCTCATAGGTTTGAAAGAGAAATGTCTAAGCAATACAATTTTCCTCTGGGAAGCCTAACTGAATTTTTTGTCCAAATGAGCATGGTTTTAATATGACCTTTCGTACACCTTCCAGCTCATTATCTTGTGGTCACAGAGCAAGTTTTCACCTGCTTGCTGTGCTTATCACCCGCGTCTCATCACTTGTCTTTTTCAGGCATGATGGACTGACTAACCTCTGTCCGCTTTGACCTTCTTTATCACTCGCTGTCCCTCTCTGTCTACATTGTCTGCATCAATGTGTTTATCTGGTAATGCAGGTCTGGTGGTTCAATAAATAAATAGCACGAATAAGATTTAAATGCATTGGATCAGTGCTGCATGATGATGGTAGATTTCCTGCACACACATAAATGCAAGATGGCAAATGCATTGAAATATATATATATATATATATATATATATATATATATATTTCCATGTCTGTCGCTCACTTCGACATTGTGTTGAAGAAGCGACACTAGGGGTCTCTCTTGAGCACCAGATATGCCTCTGATCTATAAAAAAAGGCCAATGAGAAGTTGGCAGACAGTATTTGCATACCCCGCCCCCGGACATATGGGTATAAAAGTGGGGAATACTAATTTCTGAGTTCATTCAGAAATTTTCTTCGGAGCCGATGGTCGTGTATGCAGTCAGCTGCAAGTCACACACCTGTTCCTGCTACTGTTCCTCTGATGCTCTGCCTGCTGTTGGATCTACGGCGCACTTCAGTGGCTTTTCTCCTTCTCTGCACGGCAGTGCAGCTTGCCCCTGGGCACTTCGACAGCGCAGAAAGCTTAAAGGAGTTTATTTAAAAGAGTGATTTTCTCTGTAAAAGAGTATCTTCCTCTAAAGGAGCTTTTGCACAGCGGCATTGAATGTCCTTTTCAGGACGCATTTTTATAAAGATGCCATTCCGCCCCTGTGTAGTTCCTGGATGCGGTAGATTGCTCTCCGCTTCAGACGGCCACAGGCTTTGTCTCGTGTGTCTGGGCAGCGATCACACCGAGGCAGCATTTGTGGATTGTTCATGCTCTCACTGCGAGGGCATGACCATGGTAACGTTGCGGTCGCGGCAGAACCAACAGAACCAACAGAAACATTCCACTCCAGCCGCCCCCCGCATTGCTCCTTCTTCCCACGGGATTGAGGACAATGTGGCTGGTGGTGGAGGTGATCTGGGGATGGCAGCGGGTGCAGCTCCGCAGGGTACGCCCCCTCAGACCACCCAAGGACTTCGCCCAGCAGTTCTCCGCGGTGAAGAAGCAGACGGAGGCCATCTCGCACATCCTGCTCCGCCGCAAGCCTGCCGCAATGGGCCATACCCTGTCTGCCCACCGAGGGCATCCTCCTGCGGCTAAGAAACACCCTGCTCTGCCTCAACCCGGGCCCAGCTCTTGACCACACCACAGGAAGCAGACGCCCCCCTGTCTCATGGATCCCCCTCGAGGACCTGCAAGTCTCCCAGGAGCTCCTGAGACATTCGACCCAGGGACAAGACGTTAGCTCCGGAGCTGGTAACCAGACCACTCCGTCCCCCGGTGGAGGGCCGGGAGGAGAAGCTTTTGTTGAATACACGGCGAGCATGCCAAATCCCTGCACGCGGAAATTGCTACTTTCTTACTCAAAGACGCAATAGATCCTGTCCATCCAAGTGAGATGAAGAATGGCGGCGGCTTACGACCAATCTTGGAATTGCGAGTTTTCAACCAAGCTTTGCACAAACTCCCGTTCAAAATGCTCATGCAAAAACACATCTTAACTTGAGTCCAGCATCTAGATTGGTTCACAGCGGTAGACCTGAAGGACACGTACTTCCACGTCTCAATTCTGCTTCAACACTGACCCTTCCTAAGGTTCGCGTTTGATGGCCAGGCGTATCAGTACAAAGTCCTTCCCTTTGACATGTCTCTGTCCCCTCGCGTCTTCACGAAAGTCGCAGAAGCAGCCCTTGCCCTGCTCTGACAAGCTGGCATTCACATACTCAATTAGCTCGACGACTGGCTTATCTTAGCCCACATCCGAGTGTCCCTATGCGCTCACAGAGACCAGCCGTTTGGGGCTTCAGGTCAACTGGGAAAAGAGCAAGCTCACCCCGGTTCAGAGCATCTCTTTTCTTGGCATGGAGTTAGACTCAGTCTCAATGTCAGCATGTCTCACCAACAAGCATGCACAGTCGGTGCTGGAATGCCTCATCACCTTCAGGCCGGGCACAGTGGTCCCCTTAAAACTTTTTCCAGAGGCTCCTGGGACATATGGTATCCCTATGCCGAGGCAAAACTGTGCGCTTTCTCTCCCATGAGATCCCACTCATTCGGATCCCTGGAGGACTCCTCGGGTCCGCTGTTCAGCGGAGGAACTCGCCGATCCGATCCACTGCGGGAACTTAATCTACCCTGTACTGGAATAGGTGCTCCACAGGCCAGGACTCCTGCTTGGACTCCCCCTGTGTGTATTTTCCATGGTACGGTCCCCTTACAAGTGGACCCGTGTCTCTCTTAGACAGATCCAGCTGCCCTCCGGTCACCATGTTGTAGCTACTCCCCCCTCCTTGAGGCTGGATCTACCACTGCGCCACCTTCCACGTGTCGCCTAAAAACCCATGTGATGTATTCACCACTCTAACCTCCACCTTCCTGGGTAGCTGTGGTCTCTGTGGGGTCTTTTCCCCCTGAAAGAATAGGAAACTGGGTAAGACCCCCTTCCCTCGATGTGTGTAAGGGCCCCAGCCTTTTCTTGATCTATGCGGAGAAACATCAAGAGAATTGAGGCCCGGCTAGGCTCGGCCCATTCCTGTGTTTGCAAGTTGACTTTTTCCCCTGTTTAGGATAACCAGAAGGATTCCGATTAATTTTATGGGGCATTGGGGAAGGGTACGTGCAGTCTGACACAGCTGGTCGCCTTTGCACATGAAATACCTGCCCGTTCCTGTGTCAGTGTTTGGGGCTCCCAAGGTCGACACTGCCGACAAGGCTCAGAAAGACCATGTGACGTACCCCCCCCCCCCCCCCCAAAGTCAAATCTGATGGCAGCTAGAAAACGTGACACAATAGCAAGCTGAAAGAGAGAGGGGGTGTGTGGGTATGATAAAAAATATGGGTGGCTTAAAAAGGCAGAATTGCAGATTGAGAATTGAAACTAAAGTTGCACTTAGAATCAACATTGAAGGCCCACTTTGTGGCCTTTACAGAGAATCATTTTTTCAGCTGTCACATCTTTAAGTTGATTAAAACAAAGATATGGGCCTGAAAGCTCAATCAGTATGTGAGTAAATGATATGATATAATTAATGATAAGATTAATTTCTTTGGTCTCATAACAAGGTAAAAGGTTTTTTTATATTTTAGAGGCACATCAATATTAAAGTTATGAGTGCCAATTTATTTAATACACAAGTCAAAAGGGTATATCGTTCCTATGTTTATGTGTGTGTGTGTTTGCGTGCACATATGTGCACACTTGGCACTTGATGAGCTATGAAGTCTTCCAGGCTCATAAAAATTTTAAGAAGACCATTTTAAGAGAGATGATTTTTTTAATGAGGGACATAACATGCCAGGAGTAAATGGCCTTGCCACATACACTTTACTGTTGCCATGTTTTGCTTATTGTAGCCCTTCATCTTGCATCTCTCATCACTTTGCTGCACATGTTAAGAGGCTTTATTTTAAAACAATCTTTGCTAAGTTTTATAAAAAATGGACACTGCATTGAAAACCATGTCTGCAAGTCATGAATCAAGCATATTTTTCAACATAATCCTTTATAATAATCACTGCTCATAATCTTTTTTTAGATTCATGAGGAAAAATGAAGGGGCCCGGCTTCAATCAAGGTTATTTCTCCTAATCTTCCCCTTACGTACAATAGCCAACAACGACCTGCAAAATATCCTGATCTCTCCATGTTTCTTTGTCTCTTTCTGCCCATCATCAGCTTCCTCTTTAATGCATCCACCTTGGATTTGCCTCTTCTTCATAGAGTATGTCTTTGTGTCTCTCTTCCCTTTTTTGAGGTTGCAGCTGGTCAGCTGGGCCATGGAAAATGTGCCTACGGCTGTTACAAGCAGCTGGTGTCCAGAGAGATGGACAGGGAGAGAATAGAGGAGAGAGGGTGGCGCAGTGAGACTTCAGGGCATAGCTCTGCCTTCAGCACATGCTGAGGGTATCAAATTCAATCTAATCTGCATCTCTATATTTAAATGTATGACCATGTAGAATACTGTATGTGCCCAGTATAGTAACCTGTTCAGGTACTGGCCTTATTGCATGATTATGCTAGATTCTAATGTATGCAGGTGCTGTCAAAAATAGCTCCTTAAAAAAACAATACTGTGCCCTGATACTCAAGCCATGTTGGTCCATAATACAGTTGATCATGCTTCCACTGATGCAATGACCTGTCAAGCATTGTTACTACTGCCTTCTATCTGGTTGCATTTTGATACAAGTTTAAAGCATATGTATACATTGATTAAGCAATAAAATCTCAATAAAACCGGAAAGCTAATTACAACAATGAAATAATAAATTCTCTCACTGTTAACAACAGCATATAATGATACTACTGTATGTTCTTGTTGGTATTCTGGGCCTTTTCAAAATAGTATTAGGTTTGTGTCATTTTCAACCTGCTAAGTTGCATGTCATGCATACAATTTGCAACCTCTTGTCACTTCAGTTAGAAAGTGACAAAACCATGCATGGCTGCTTTTTTGATTGAATTTTTGACTCTTAAGACAACTGTAACAAACACAATGACAGTTTCAGATTTCTGATTTTGATGAAGAATTAGTTTTTAATATAGAGTAGTTAATTAACACTTTTGCTCTGAGCATGGCAATAAAATCAATAAATTATATAAACATTGTTTCAAGCTGTGTGTATTTTAGACTTGTTTGCTATAACAGCGTGATTTTCAGGCATTTATTAATCAATGCAAATAGCCAGAAATGTAATGTATAATGCATTTATACATTATAATTCACAAAAATGTGTTTAGCAAAATCTCAAAGGAATACATTTGGGACAGATTTGTAGAGGATGAAGCACTCCTTATGCACACTGCTATATTGCATAAAACATGTTTTGTCTATTTTGGTAATACATGAACTGTCTGTTCTTCTCTTAATGTATAGTTTCCCTACAAGACCAATTTAAATGCAAGTTAGCTTTAACAGCTTCCTGGTGAGTTCCTCATTAGTATTTAGTTCAGTCATGCAGTTCACCCCCACCAAACCAAGACATCGTCATTAAATATATTCAATAGTGTGAATGTCTTGGAATTTGCTGTGCTCGATTACACCTGTTAATCTACTGTGCCTGCATCCCTCTGTTTTATGAGAATAAAGCCTCTGAGTGTGGAGAGAGAGTATGTGGGTGTTTGCGTGTCTAAAATTGCAAGTCTGTGTGCAATGCCCTCGTTGGACCTCGATGGGTGCGTGCGTGCGTGCACATATACAGTATGCGTATGCATGCATGCATCCGTTCTACCTTCCACTATCATTCTCTCAGCTGGAATTCCATTTGTTCCTCACCGGAATGAAACAGCATTGATTGCTGGCTCAGATGTCGGGAACGGAGAGGAAAAAGAAAAGACTGGGGAGCGGTAGGAAAACAGAACAAGAGAGTGACAAATAGAGGAAAAGTGCTTGCCTGTGCTCTAGCAACCAGTTGTAGGTCAATAGGGTACTATTTAAAAGGGGAAAAAATTAAGAAAACAAATAAAGATGGAGAGGAAGAACTTGGGATGGGTGAGATGACACTGAAGGTTACTTTTTAAATGGGAATGTCATGCTGTCATTTTGGATATGTTCCGCATTCCTTCCCCTCTGTCCTCAGACTGAGCTATTATAAATAATAAAACAATGTCAAAATAATAACTTTGGATTTATGCTGATTAATGGTTATGAATCTCAATAATTCAAATTTTTCAGAGACCGAATATATATTTTTTATCCCTTTGTCCTTTCACAATATCAGGTTGCTATAAAAATGCACATAGTTCACTTTATGTTAAAATACTTTCTCCTATTCATTTGCTTAATATGCAAAGATAACTTTAAATGAATAGTTTATCCATAAATTGTAATTCTCTCATCCTTCACTCACCCTCAATCACCAGATGTGTATGACTTTCTTTCTTCTGCAGAAAAAAAAATTACGATTGTTAGAAGAGTTTTTCAGCTCTTTTGGTCCATACACTGCAAGTGAATATGTTCCAAATTTTATGCTCCTAAAAGTGAATTTAATGCTCCAAAAATCACATAAAGGCGAGGTGAGCAACAGGTCAATATTTAAGTCATTTTTAGCTGGAAGTTCCTCTCCCTGCCCAGTAGGGGGCAATATGTATGACTAATGTGAACCACCAAAAACACAAGAAGAAAAATTTAAAACTGGTCTGTTTCTCACCCACACCAATCATATTGCTTCTGAAGATATTTATTTTACCACTTGAGTCTTATGGATTACTTTTTATGTGTAACAGCTTCTTCCCCCAAGCTATCAGACTCATCATTACTCAGAGACTGGACTGACACACACACACACACACACACACACACACGTGTCCTGAGTTGCACTTTAATTATTGTCACTTTATACCTGGCTGCTACCTCAATAACTGCTATGTCCATAGAACACTATCTCATGGTATGTAATGTTTACATTTGGCATTTTTAGTAATTGTCATCTTTTTGCACTACTGTGTACTGGTAGGCGCTGCACTGTCTCTCACTGTATCTCACTGTGCCTATTGTCCTGTTAATTTTTAGTAATTTATTGTACTGTCCTGTACTTTTTGCACACGTTTGCACGTGCACGTATATAGGTATGTTATTTACTCTGTGTAGTCTCATGTGGTTCTGTGTTTGTCCTATGTTGTTTTATGTAGCACCATTTTGGAGATTCAAAATGTTGGTACCCTTTCACTTGCATTGTATGGTCCAAAAGAGCTGGGACTTTCTTCTAAAAATCTTCATTTTAGTTCAGCAGATGAAAGAAACTCATACACATCTGGGGTGGAATATCAGAGTAAATGATGAGATAATTTTCATTTTTGGGTGAACTATTCCTTTAAGTAGGCCATTTGTATGTTGATTCACTGAAAGGTGTAAAAATGTGGCTCTGTGGCACTATAAAAGCATTGCTCTGTTTGTTTGAGCATCCTGACAACCCCTGCATACTGTAGCAACATGTATAGCCTCATCCAATGTTGTTCATTTTTGGCAGGGTTATCTGTTTGCCAACCAATGAAATACGGATTAGGAAATCTGTGAGAAAACAGTCATAATTTTTGCAGTTCCGTTTGATGTCAGAGATTTCATATTTATATACAATTTTACCACAGCTTGTAATAATGTGATTTGTATACTGTTTACCCAATACATGATTCTGTGGGTGTCTTGCTCTAATATCAGCTGCTTTGTCATTTTATTTTTTTTATTTATTTTTGCTGCATCTAATTCTTTTGTGGCATTCTTCGCTGCTGTGCTTGAAATATTATTTAAGGATCATTGGCAAACCTGAACAGTGAGGAACTGCCTAGTGACAAATAATAGATCTTCACATGGACTGACTGCCGTTATTGGTAATGGAATACCAGAAGGCTCAAGTCCAATAGCACGGAGTCTCTCTCTCTCTCTCTCTCTCTCTCTCTCTCTCTCTCTCTCTCTCTATTGTGCACTTGTGTGAGCGAGTGGAGTGTGGTGAGTGTGGAGCCGCCGTGCCAAGAGTGAGTGTTCTATATTTCTAACTTTATTTATATATTGTTTTTGTTTCTAGAGAGTGAGTTGGTAAAATCATATTTAATTTTATTTTTGTGATATTGGTTTTGGGGGTGTGGTTGCTGCTCTGGGGTGTCTGCCTCTAATGTCATTACTGGGAGCTCCACTCCTAGTGTGAGTAGTTTGGAGTTTCTTATGTGGCGTCATGCTGTAAATATTGCATCGACTGTCAGTATAGAAGAGTGTAGTTTGGTCGTTGGAGAAATTATTGGTCATGATAACGTTTTATCAGTGGCCTAAATTAACAATGTGATTGTAATATTCTTAAAAATAGTTGAACTTGCAAATATGTCAGTGGAATATGGTGTGGTGATTGGAGGTGTTTTCACCCCAGTGATTCCTTTAACCACGTCATTAAAAAGAGTAATTTTATCAAAAGTGCAGATTCAGAAAAGATGATTCAGATTGGTTGTAAATCTCTTCTTGTGAAAAATGTCATATCATTGTCTATGTGATATTGAAAGACAATAAAGATGATCTGGATTTCAAATTGATCATTGGACGTCTTATTTGTATCTGTCCTGAAAAACAGTAAAATCCCGACAATAGGCATACATCGGATGATGCTGATGAAAACACAGAAGAAATGCATTCTGCAAGTACGTCGGCACCTGATGTGACAGAAATACATGAGCCAAATGTATCTCAAACACTGGTGGTGGGAACAGAAGTGGTGATAATTTGACTAACAGAGATACCACTGTTAGTCAAATCAACTGACAATGAGTGTGTAGCTGATGTAGAGGGTGAAAAAAATATCTCAGATAATGCAGTTAGATGAACGTAGTTAGCTGAACGAGCCTCAAAATAGTAAAACTTCAGATGCAGTTGTAAGTTAACATTTATCAGATGCAGAGGGAGGTGAATGTGTTTTGACAAATTAAAGACTCCAAAAAAAGACTGAAACAGTGCCATATGACAAGACAAGCAAAAAAAATCTGATTTTATTGAGTTGAGCCAGACTGATGCTGAAAGTGATCTCTCTGAATGAGTTGATTCGAGCAGTCAATGTCCGAATGAGATAACTAGTCAAGAATGCAGTGTAGATGACATTAAGTTATTCATGAAGATGACAAAAAATGTGAGAAAGGTTCGTATTAATGAATATTTTTCCAGACGTGGAAAAATTGGTTGAAAAAGCAAGGCTCTTTTGGAGTGAAGGTTTGTATACTAATCAGGAAATGTACAGACTAAAGAAGATATTCTACAAATTAAACTCTCAATTAAATGTTGATGGTAATATTGAAAATGTATAAAACCTTACTCTCTGCTCAGGTTCTTTTGTACAGTCACTAATGCTTTATTTTTTTCTTTATTATGGGAGAGATTTGTATTGCTTTTTTAAACATAAATGGTGCAAGAGAAAGCAGGAAAAGGGCATAATTATTTAAATAGTTAAGCAAAGAAAGGTTGATGTTTTATTTTTCCAAGAAACCGTCTGGGTTACGTATGAAACCTCCGTTCCCTGATGGAGGAAACGAGACATCGTGTCGAAGAAGCGACACTAGGGGTCTCTCTTGAGCGCCGAATATGCCTCTGATCTATGAAAAAAGGCCAATGAGAGTTGGCGAACAGTATTTGCATACCCCGCCCCCAGACATACGGTAAAGGTGAGGGAAATACGCACGTTCATTCAGGATTTTTCTGAGGAGCCGGGAGTGTCTGGCCACCTCAGCGGCTCAGCTCAGCGACATGGCCGGGAGGACGTGTCGAAGAAGCAACACTAGAGGTCCACTTTAAATCACGCCATGCGCTGAGCCATGTACGTGTACTGCTGACACAGGAGCAGGCAAGTATTTCACGTGCACAAGTGACCAACTGTGTTTCAGACTGCAGGTACCCTTCCCCAATGCCCCCAAATAGTCGTCAGAATCCTTCTGGTTACCCTAGAGGGGAACAAGGCGACACTTGCCAACCTGGGAACGGGCCAAGCCTGGCTGGGCCTCTTTTCTCTCTATGTTTCTCGGCAGAGAGCAAGAGCAGCCGGGGCCCTTACCGCATCGTGGGAAGGGGGTCTTGCCCAGTTTCCTATTCTTTCAGGGGGAAAAGACCCTGCGGAGGCCACACCTGCCCGAAAGGGGAGGTAAGGTGGCGAAATACATCACAAGGCCTCTTCGGTCATATGTAGGAAAAATAGCATGGTGGTAGATCCAGCATCGAGGTGGGGGGAGTTGCTAGGACACGGCGACCAAAGGGCAGCGAAGAACTGCCTAAGGGAGACGCGGGTCAGCTCGTAAGGTGACCGTACCACGGAAGTACACACAGGAGGAGTCCGTGTAGGAGGCCTGACCTGTGGAGCACCTATTCCAGTACAGGGTAGCCTGGGGTACCCATAGTGGACTGGGTCGGCAAGTTCCTCGGCTGAACTGCAGACCCAAGAGGTCTAGGGAGGAATCGACCAGGGACCTAGAGGGATCTCTACTGGACACAGCAATGAAGGGGCTGGGTCTGCCTCCTCCCGGTTCAGCCGGATCACAATGCTGCCATGGCTATGTTCTCGTAATGAGAACATGAACCATTCATAAAACGCTGCCTGCATGTGATCGCAGCCCAGGCACGCGAGGCAGCTTTTATGACCGTGAGAGGTGGGGAGAAATCACCGCATCCAGAAACTACACAGGGGTGGAAATTACATCTTTATAAAGACGCGTCCTGAAAAGGACGTTCAATGCCGCTGTGTAATGCTCTTTCAGAGAAATAAACTCTTTTACAGAGAAAATCACTCTTTCAATATAACTCAATTCTCTGCACTGTCGAAACGCCCAGGGGCAAACTGCACTGCCGTGCAGAGAAAGAGAAAGCCGCTGAAGTGCGCCATAGATCCAACAGCAAACAGAGTGTCAGAGGAACAGAGGAGGAATCTGGTGTGTGTTACTCGCAGCTGGCTGCATACACGACCATCAGCTCCGAAGAAAATTTCTGAATGAACGTGCGTATTTCCCTCGCCTTTATGCCCGTATGTCCGGGGGCGGGGTATGCAAATACTGTTCGCCAACTCTTATTGGCCTTTTTTCATAGATCAGAGGCATATTTGCCGCTCAAGAGAGACCCCTAGTGTCACTTCTTCAACACGACGTCGAAGTGAGCGACAGACGGGGAAGCACATTTATGCTTTAAGTTAAGTTGATTGGTTTAGAGAATATGATAGGTTTTCTATTTTAAGCCATAATTACTAGTACTGGAGTAGCCATATTATTTTCTCAAAATGTTTTCCCCTGTTCTTATCAAGTCGAAGAGATTGTAAAGGGAAGACCTTTAAAAATAAGGTCTCAATTTGAGAAACACTATTTTGTTTTTATTTGTGTATATGTTCCTACTACTGCATTGGATAACATTTTATTTTTGAAAACAGAATGTAATGTGTTAAGAATCTGTATTTCTGAGGAGTACTTACTTCTGGGTGGATATTTCAATTGTAATACATTTTTTTGGATTGGAATCACGTAGAGCCTCATATGCCATCTTGCAATAGATTAATTCAATTAATGCAATCAAATGATCTTGTTGACATATGGATAAATATCCATGGTGTTTGGAGGCAATATACATGGGTTCATTCATATAATACCCTGTTATCTCTTTCAAGATTGGATAGATTTTATTTATAGACACCAATTAAGTATTTAAAGGAAATGTTCTATTGTTCCAGTCACTTTTTCAGACCATAATATGATACAGTGTTTTAATTCTAAGTTTTATAAAACCAAAAAGCCCTTATTGGCATTTTACTAATAATTTATTATGTGATAAGAATTTTAAGACGATTTTGAGATATTCATAAAATAAAAGTTTTAGAAAATGATTGAATTAATCTTTAAGTGGTTGCTGGTACTGAGAAAAAAATATCTGACTGATTTGTTAGGTATAATGGCACAAGGAGCTCTGGTCAGGTCCCAATTTAAAAATATTGAGTTGATGAATGTGCCCTCAAAATTCGTCTTTCATTTATAAAAAAAGAATGGTCAAAAAAGGGTCATCCATGTTCTGAATTAATGGGCTGAAGTAGTGTAATCAGACCCAGCTGATATTTGCAACAGGGCTGTTATTTTTTATAAAGAGCTTTACAAATGTGAGTTCATAAATAAACAATTTTTTGACAACATCTTTTTTTATATAATTTACCAAAGGTATCTAAAAAGACTCATGAAGAACTCACTTGGGATTTGACCTTAGGAGAATTACAAAAAGCCCTCCAAGGTATGGAGAGTGGAAAGGCACCTGGTATAGATGGTTTGCCTGTTGATTTCTCTAAGTCTTTTTGGCCAGAGTTAGGTGAAGACCTGTTGGCCTTATTTAATGAAAGTATAGCCAATAGACAATTATGATTAAGTTGTTAAAAAGCAGTCTTTTCTCTGCTGACAAAAAAAGGAGACTTGGGTGGTATAAAAAAATCTGGAGGCCTGTTTCTTTACTTTGTAGTGATTATAAATTGCTTTCCAAAACATTAGCTAATAGATTAGATAAAGTATTGGAAAAGGCCATTCACCCTGACCAGACTTATTGTGTGCAGATTAATCATCAATAACATCTCTTTTAATAGGCATGTGTTATAAATTGGTAAGCTTATTCATTTGGATCTGAAAGCTTTTGATCGAGTTGACCATAACTATCTATGGAAGGTTTTATCTGTATTTGTTTTTAGCTATGATTTTATGAATTAGATAAGAGTTTAGTATTGTGATGTTGAAAGCTTATTGAAAGTTAATGGAGACATACAGTATGTGCACAGAAATTCTCTTGAGTTCCATGCAATAACCTCTGGAAAACTATTAGTGTTGACAGGACCACAATTTTAGAATGATGAAGTGGTATCTATGAGTTTAGTGGTCCGGTCAGTTCATATAGTGGCCCAACTACTTGAGAAGTGGAAGCCTACACTCTCAGAAGATGAGATTATAATAATATAAAATTACACTGAGGGACTGCTGAATCCAAACTGTAACAATTATTTCCATAATTTAGATTTATCACCTTATTTGGAAATGTGTACAGGATTTTTATCTTTCTTTTTCCTTTTTTTTTTTTTTTGCATACAGAAAAATGATTGATTTTAGGTTCAAATCTAGCATCTGGAAAAGCATTGTACAAAAGCGGTGTTAAATCATTGAAGAAAAAAGTTCAAAAGAATAAAGAATAATATATTTAATATTGTTATAGTATATTTTCTGTCCAGTTTTCATGTTACTTTTAATAAAAGTGTGATCATTTTATTGATTTGTAGTTTTTCAATTCAGATTCATTAAATTCATGAAATTAATTAAAAAGTATAATATTAATACAATTATATATATATATATATATATATATATATATATATATATATATATATATATATATAAAAAGTCATTTTCGGTTTTCAGCCAAGTGCATCCTGAATTTTCGGTTTCAGCACAGAATTTTTATTTCAGTGCATCACTAGTAGAAACACCAAAATGGTTGTTTCATAAAGGTCAGAAAAATATGCAATGAAATAACCCTATCTTTTGTGGTTAAAATTATTCTAAAATCTACTCATGCATCATGCATCACACAAGTATTGGGTATTGCAGTATTGCACACTGCTAGGTGATGTAGCTTATAGCATGTAAAATACAATGCAATGCCATATCTGCAATGATGCACAATTCCAAGCACAGAACCGGACACTATTCTTGCATACCACGACGCAACGAGGGGGGAGTTTTCAAGTTATGCAGTTATATCTTATCTAGCATTCCTATCTCAATCCGTAAGCCATTTAATCAGTATGTATATGATTAATATAGCACATGTGCACAAAACATGTAAAAAATACAACATGTTTAATATAAGGGAGTTATTTTTCAAAGATAATTGTGTTAAACAGGCATATTTTCAAATTACCTTGTGTGAATTGTATCTATGCATTTGAAAGGGGGTACGCGAAAGGATGTTGAATGTTTGAAGGGGTACGGCATTGTAAAAAGTTTGGGGATGATATTAGATTAGATTCGATTCAACTTTATTGTCATTGTGCAGAGTACAAGTACAAAGACAACGAAATGCAGTTTGCGTCCAACCAGAAGTGCAAAAAAGCAGAAAAGTGCAATGTGATAATCAAGTATAGACAGGTGGTGCATAGGCTGGACAAGAAATATATTTCAGTGTTATAAGTGCAGAATAAATATGGCTATGTAATATGAACAGTGTATGAACAACATGTACAGATATGTGCAATGTAGTAGCAGTGACATTTAAAATAGTAATAGAATAATATAGATATATGCAGTGTATTAGCAGAATATATAATAAGAAAAACAGAGTAAATATGGATATTCAGTATGAACCATATAGACAGATATGTACAGCTATGTGCAGTGTGGTAACATTATAAGAGCAGTAAGAATAAGTGTATGTGCAGGATGAGTAGTATGAAGAGTAGAATATGGCTATGTATAGGTGTAATTACTGTATGTACATTTAAATAAATAAACTGAACAGAATGGGAGGGATATGGTAGCATGCTTTTATTAATTGTTTCAGACTTACACCCTAATTTGTTATTTTGCAAACATTGTTTAATTGTTTTAATGAAACATTTTCATTGGGAATTTTTATTTTTGGTTTGAAATATGTTAAGAGACAACGTTTTAAATGTCAAGTATTCAATTTCCTGTTGGTGAAATTAAAGGTCAATTTACACTTGTGGGAAAAAAAAATTGATCAAAACTCTGACTGTAATGTAATAGCAGTGTTAGAATATTAATTGACTTCCAGTTTTATGACTACGCAAGATCTTGTATCATTTGAACTGTTGTGGTGTCAGAAAGGAGCTTTGTGTAAATGATGACGATTTGCATTTTGCCTGTTTTCTTAGATGATGTATTAAAAATTTTATTTATTTAGTTTTTTTTAGTCTAAGTGATGTTCTTAATGTACTGATGAAATTGATCGTAATAAATGTTTTTGAACATTCTAAATTTTAATTCTCTTTCTCTCTCTCTCTCTCTCTCTCTCTCTCTCTCTCTCCCTTTCTCCTCCTCATCCTTTGTCTTCCCCTTTCTCCATATCTAAACAGACAGTAAAGAGTGGGTGGAGATGTGTTGTTAATTTGCTCCTGTTGTGTGCTGAGTGGGCTGCCTCCAGTGCTTTGTTTCACTACTGTTTGTGAATCTAATTGATATGTTTCTCAGACAGTGTTGCACTGCTGCTCTGCTCCACCATAGGGGTGGTCTTCAGGTGGTATTTATCTCAACTGGAAAACAATGTCGTTTTTATGAGCCTTAAAACCCAGAGCTGAGTCTTTGTTCCCGACCAAAAGGAATTGAGCTAGGAACCATTTAAAGGGGTCATACCTGTATCACCACAATTTAAATTTTCCTTCATTTTTTAAAAATGAAAACAGGTTGATATGTAAGGGATAATGTGCAGTCAGCCAGTTCTTATCACAAAATAAATTATCATTGTAATTATGTGAGAAGTAATACATTGCTACACAGCTGAAATGCACCTCCGGTTTGCATCAGAGTTCTGTTGTTGTTTATTTTGTAATTATTAAAAGTCATTATGATACATTGTGAATACATTGTGTATCTTATTACAAGGCTACTTGCCAAATAAATAAATGCACATGAAACTATGATTTGAGTTGCAATTATTTTATTAGCTTAATTGTAGAGAATGCACAGTGATCCTAGATGCAGGAAAAATGGCTTGCAAATTACCGGATAAGTGGTTTGATTCATGGAGGTGCAACCCTGAAGCATGGGGGTGGCAACATCATGTTGTGGTGGTGCTTTGCTGCAGGAGGGACTGGTGGTTTTTTCAAAAATAGATGGCATCATGAGGATGGAAAATGATGTGGATATATTGAAGCAACATCTTAAGACATCAGCCAGGAAGTTAAAGTTCAGTCGCAAATGGGTCTTCCAAATGGACAGTGACTCCAAGCAGAGCTCCAAAGCTCCAAAGTTGTGGCAAAATGGCTTAAGGACAACAAAGTAAAGGTTTTGGAGTGGCCATCACAAAGCCCTGACCTCAATCTTATAGAAAAGTTGTGGGCAGAACTTAAAAAGCTTGTGCAAGTAAGGACGACTTCAGACCTGACTCAGTTACAACAATTATGTCAGGAGGAATGGGCCAAAATTCCAGCAACTTATTGTGAAATGCTTGTGGAAGGCTACCCAAAATGTTTGACCCAAGTTAAACCATTTATAGGCAATTCTACCAACTACTAACGAAGTGCAGGTAAACTTTCTGGGAAAACTGGGAATGTGTTGAAAGAAATAAAAGCTGAAATATATAATTCTGACATTTCACATTCTTAAAATAAAGTAGTGATCCTAACTGTCAAGAATTGTGAAAAACTGAGTATAAATGTATTTGGCTAAGGTGTATATAAACTTCTGACTTCAACTGTAGAACAGCGTCTTGGGATGTGTTTTGATCTGTTGGGTCAGATAGGTTAAATTGTCTTTAAATGCGTTTGTACTGGTTTGTCATTGTATTATGGATCTGGAATGTAAATGCAATGTATCCAGCTATAACAATGCCGACAACTGCTTATTGATGCTTGAGTGGATCTAATTTGAAGGACACATACAGACTCTATTGCACACATGTATGCACGCAGACACACACGCAGACACACACTATAATCTGAGAAGCTCAGTATCACGCTGTGAGCAGCAGGAGACGAGATCTTAAGAGATTGATGCCACATAACTAATTAAAGTTGAGTGATTTCATGATAGCATTCTGCTCCCAGGGATAGCATTGAGGTCTGCTAGAGAGATGAGATGAGAAAAAAGGAATGTTTTTAGTTTGCGGCCAACATTTTTGCTGACTCATGAGTTGAACATGGCTGTCAGTGGATCAACCTGTCATGGCAGTGTAAGAGCAAATATAGTGAAAAGAAAAGGGAGAGAGAGAGAGAGAGACATGTGTTCAAAAACCTAGTGAGTGTGGTCTACTGTCTACCTAGTCAGCTGCCTTCTTACAATTGATTACAGTGGAGTTTGAGTTTAGCATGTTGTTAAGCTATCTATTAGGCTATCAGGCAGAAAGCGGGGCACCTTTTTAAAACAGATTTGATGCACTAATAAGCATAAAAATCACATAAATATTGGGGTAAACTGTCTATTTATTTATTTATTTTTCAAAATTGAAAATAGAAATATATTTGTAATCAAAATGTTTCTCGACTTGTCTGCTATCTTAGATTTTTTGGTTCGCTGAGCTTGTCGCAATGCATTATGACACTGCAGTCTCAACAAAGGATGAATACAATAATGAATAATAATTAATAAATAATAAATAAATAAATAATAATGAATAAACGCTGTCTAACAATATAGCCAAAGGAATCTTAGGAGGCTGCGTAATTAAGTTGCTAACCATTTTGAACAGCCTCATGACTTGAGAGTACCTATAATGCCTTAATATTGTGCCTCAGTTGGCAGCTCACTAGGTTTTGGAACAGAGCAATGGTCCTTTCAAACCAGGCATATTTCAGGCCTGAGTGACTGACATCAAAAGTTTTCAGTCTGGCTTTGAAATTCATTAATATTAAATCATTTAATTTCAAATTGTGGTTCACTCTACTCTAGGCGTACCAGACTCAGTGTTTCATATTCATCAATCATATTCCTCAATGACTGACAGCACTGCTGAATTGGGGCCAGCACAGTTTCATGGTCAATGTGTCACACTCTTGCATATTAGCAGATGGATTTGGATAATGTGATCACTCTGTTTACTAACAGCCACTTGGATTCCAATACTTAGGCAAAAGCACAAAAAAATTATGGGATTCAGACAAAGTGAGTGGAATTATTACAAAAGAAGAACAAACGTTCCATATAATTTCGTGGATGTTACAACCCAGTGGAGCATGGTCTATTATTTCCATGAAAATCCTAATGTAGTGACATACATTAGGGGAATTTATATAAATTTATTTTCAGAATTTTTGGTTAATAATGATCAGGGCCTTAACTTCCATTGACATTGAGGGGGACACATCAGAATAGTCATTCAACAATCAGAACAGTGGTCAATCAATGGGGGGGGGTCTTAATTTTTTTATTTGTTCCCCTCCAATGAACATTTGGCCTATTTTTATTTTTTATTATTAATTATTAATAATTTGGTCCAATGTAATTGCATGATATATAAATACAATATAATATATTCTAGTCTACACTAGCACCAAATAGACTAGACTAGACTAGAATGGAACAGAATAGAAGGAAACTTTTTAGCTTTTTGAGTGGTTTTAGCTAAGTGGGAAATGTAAGTTTTTGCAATAGGTGCAGGTATGTATATCCTTGGGCATTGTAACACTAAATGCAGGCAAATTAACAAATCTGCCACATCTGAATTCTCATTTGGGGCATGTCTACCATTATTGTCTCAACAGCAAACTTTTTCTGCACAATGTTCCATGGCATGTTCTTGTCATAGCCACTCCCACCCCAAACACATATAATGGCCATACACACATACTTGATGGATGTAGTACTGTGGATTCACCACTATTTCTCTACTGGAGTGCAGCACAGAAAGCAAATCAGCCAACTCTGGGGAAATAACTTGCTCTCCTATGGCCAATTAGTCAATTAATTGCTTATCAGATCCAATTTATAATCCCTTTAAATTAAAAGACATGTCTTTTATGTTCTCTCCCACACATCTTCCCCTCTCTGTTTTTCTTCCCCACAGTTCCCTGTTCTCACCTGTCATTTTTAATCTGTGAGATGGAGGCATTTAATTGTTGACTGAACTCATTTTGTTCGCAACACTTTCTTTTGTCTTTCACCTTATGCTCAACCTCACAAAGGAGCCTGCCCCGATTTGCACCCTGCCCGATTTGGGTAGCAGTGCCAGGTAACCTTTTTTGTGACACAGCAGGATGAAATTGATGTGGAACATTGCATTTTTCATATCCTGTTTGGACTGAGCATTACTGACTCTCTGCACTTGATCAGACTAAAATAGATTCACACTTAAATTCATACACGCACTGTTCTGTGTTGTAATTAAATTGAGCAACATTAGACTAATTCTGCATGAATAGATGTGTGTGTGTGTGTGTGTGTGTGTGTTTGCAATGAATGCACAATGCCTTTTCCTGTATTGTTTTGCGTACTAATAGAAAAAGTCTCCATTGAAAAAATAAAACCCTATTCTATTCTCCTCTGAAAGGTCTTTTTGAAAGCACTGTTGAAAATTTGGTAGTATAATTGTAGATCTGATGGGTTAAAGTGCCCATGTACCTCCACCATTATGGAATAGTATATGGAAGCTAGGAATTAATTTAAACTGTCCTTATTCTACATCATTATGTAAGGAAATGTATCATGGAATTAGTCACGTTCAACAACCATTGTAAGAAAGATAAATTATAAATAATTAGATTATTTGCTGAATAAAATTCTCCACCATTAATATCGCAATACGTCTAGTTGTATCTGCTTACAATTTTTATTGTAATGAATTAGCTTTTATAAGAGAATTATTATTAATTCGCTTATTGGATTAATATTATTCTCATGGCTTATTGAAAATAATATCACGCATATTTAGGTATAACTTTGAAGCTGTTTTTTAAAACATGAATGAGATTATTTATCAAAATATACCAGTCAAATTATTGTTGAATAGACAAACTTTATTGATTTTCTAAACATAAAACGAATCTAACACATACAAAATGAAACAGGTTTGGGATTAAAGTGAAAGAATGTGAAAAAAAATTATCAATACAGATAAAATTAACTTTGCGGAGACTGTTGACAATGCCTTAATAACTATTTATCCTTCTTTGAGTCAGAATCGATTTGCAATCAGATTACCTAAAGTATTCAACTAATTCACCAGCACTTTGAGCCAAAGTCTGGAGATGTACTTGCGTATCGTTGGATTTCCTTGCATTGCATTTGCTTGTGTTTCTTGGTTCTTTGGCATTTGTAGAAAGCATTTGTTCCGTCGATCTCCTGGACTCTGTTATGATCACAGATAGTTATTGTCTGGCTGAAGCGAGGCCTTCTGCAAGGAGGACTCATGACTCCCATTGGGTGTCTGAACCATAGAGCAGAGAGTGAGAGACTTCCTTGGGACTTTGTCCTGAGTTTTCCTTGGACTCTACATGGCACGGAGGATCTGAAAGAAGCAAGAGAGCCGAAGAGACATGACAGTGCAAGAGACATGACCAAGATGATGGCGCGATAGCATGCATCGGCTGCTCCGGATCCAACATTTTTGTTAAATAACCCGACTTTTGCGGCACATGGACATCAGAGCAACCTATTTTCGTGTCTACCATCGCCAGACACTGCTCAAATATAGAATTCATGCAACAACCAAGCTGCATGATGACCTGCAGGAGGCACTATATGAACTCGGCTTGCTGTGGAGACCAGGCCTCCAGTCCTCAGCGTCGCCTGATGCCAGGGGAGAGAACGTCGTAAGCAGTGTGTGAGGAAGCGGAAGCGAGGCAAGAGGGCGGTGGTCCATGCTAGGCTAAAAACAAACCCTAGCCGTCCGGCTCTCCTGTCTATCCTGCTCTCAAATGTTTGCTCCCTGGACAACAAACTGGACTACATCCGACTCCAGCAGGCTACACAACGTGAGTTTAGAGACTGCTGCGTCTTTGTTTTCAAGGAGATGTGGCTCAGCGACAGAGTTCCGGACTCCACCATTCAGCTAGACAGGGTCGCCTCATTTCGTGCCGAAAGAAATGCAGCTCTGTGCGGTAAAACTCGCGATGGTGGCTTGTGTGTTTACATCAACACGGAATGGTACAAGAACTCTATGCTAGTCTCTATCTACTGCTCATTGCTGGTGGAGCTTGTGACTTTTAGATGCAGACCTTTTTATTTACCACAGGAATTCACCACTGTTCTCATAACCTGAGATTACATACCCCCAGCGCTAACGCTAAGGAAGCGCTCTGTGAACTGTATGGGGCTATAAGCGAACTGCAAAATTCTCACCCTGACGGACTGTTTATTGTCGCAGGAGATTTCAACCATGTGAATCTCAAGACAGTGCTCCCTAAATTCCATCAGTATGTGGACTTTGCAACGAGAGGGGCGAACGTGCTTGGATCTTGTTTACACAAACATCCCAGGAGCGTACCGGGCGGAGCCCCACCCCCAACTCGACTACTCAGACCACATCTCTGTTATGCTAATTCCAAAATACAGACTACACAACACAAAATACAAATTTTGAGTGTACTGACTGGCACATGTTCAGGGAGGCTGCATCATTTGGCGACTCTTCCAACTTGGAGGAATACACGGCATCAGTGACCAGCTACATCAGCAAGTGCATTGATGATGTCACTTTCTCCAAGACCATCACCACACGCTCCAACCAGAAGCCGTGGATGACTACGGAGGCGCACACACTGCTGAGGACCCGAGACTCCGCCTTCAGAGCCGGCAACAAGGCAGCCCTAAGAACAGCGAGGGCCAAAATGTCCCGGGCCATCAGAGAGGCAATTTCACACACGCCCAGTGAATCCACAGTCACTTCCAGGACAGTGGTGACACACGGCGCATGTGGCAGGGCATCTAGGCCATCACCAACTACAGGACAACATCAGTTGCCTGTGACAAAGATGCCTCCCTTCCAGATGCGCTGAACGACTTCTACGCTAGGTTTGAAGTGCAGAACAACGTGGTGGCGAGGAAGACCACCACTCCTCCCAACGACAAGGTGCTCTCTCTTACATCGGCTGATGTGAGGAAAACTCTATGTAGAGTCAACCCACGGAAGGCTGCTGGACCAGACAACATTCCTGGCAGAGTGCTCAGAGGATGTGCAGACCAGCTGGCAGATGTTCTTACCGACATCTTCAATATCTCTGAGCAGTGCCATCGTAACAAAGTGCTTCAAGGCCACCACCATCGTCTCCATACCAAAGAAGTCTTCAGTGTCCTGCCTCAACGACTACCGTCCCATCGCACTCACACCCATCATCATGAAGTGCTTCAAGAGGCTCGTCATGAGGCACATTAAGACCCAGCTGCCCCCCTCACTAGACCCACTGCAGTTTGCGTATCGTCTGAACCGTTCAACAGACGATACCATCACCACCACCCTCCATCTGGCCCTCACCCACCTAGATAAAAAGGACTCATACATTTGAATGATGTTCATAGACTTCAGCTCAGCATTCAACAAAATCATTCCCCAGCACCTGATTGGAAAGCTGAACCTGCTGTGGCTGGATACCTCCCTCTTCAACTGGATCCTGGACTTCCTGACTGGGAGACCGCAGTCAGTCCGGATCGGGAACAGCATCTCCACCACCACACTGAGCACTGGGGCCCCCCAGGGCTGTGTGCTCAGTCCACTGCTGTTCACTCTGCTGACTCATGAATGTGCAGCAACACACAGCTCGATTCACATCATCAAGTTCACCGATGACACGACCGTGGAGGGTATCATCAGCAAGAACGACAAGTCAGCATACAGAGAGGAGGTACAGCGGCTAATCTTGTCTAAACTGTCATCTTTAGCACTATTGTATATTGGTCAGCGCTGCACTGTCTTTTAATGTGTCTATTGTCCTGTTCATTGTTATTAATTTATTGTACTGTCCCGTACTTTTTGCACACGTTTGCATGTGCGCTTTATATAGGTATTTTATTTAGTCTGTGTAATCTCATGTGGTTCTATGTGTCCTATGTGTCCTATGTTGTTTTATGTAGCACCATGGTCCTGGAGGAACATTGTCTCGTTTCGCTGTGTACTGTACTAACTGTATATGGTTGAAACGACAATAAAAACCACTTGACTTGACTTGACATTCGTTGACATCAATATTCTCTACTTAAACAAGCAAGTATTTACATACTAAATGTGACATGATTTTATGAATATTACATGTGTAAGTAACAAAACATGAAAATCCCTGGTTACAAATCATACTGGTTAATTCATTAGTTTTACAACATGGATAATACGTTACACATTATGAGAAACCTGATTTTCGGGGTATATTATCAAGTTGAATAGTTACCATTCTTAGTAGAATGAGATGAATCATACAAGATTAAGGATTATAATCATCAATTTGTCAGTTATAAGTGATTACAAATCACTACACATATTTAAAAGGTACATTGGCTATACTCATTAATTAATTTTAATCACAGGTCAAGGAGTCTGTAGAGCAGAGGAGGGCGGGGCCAGGCTGGAACTATACACGCCCGGTCCCCAATCAGCCTGATGGGGTGCGTGAGGGATAAAGACTCGACAGTTCGAGAGAGAGAGAGAATTACAGGAAGCTACCCTGTTTGTGGTTATGTTTGTGTGTTTTTGGTTAAGTTGATCATTAAAATATTATTTATATTGTCAAGCTGGTTCTCGCCTCCTCCTTTCCCTTTAACTGTGTTACAGAGTCATTTTCAGAATTATATAGCAAGGCCAGATATAGTGTATATTTTGGGTCCAAATGTATTTGTATGTTTTATAGGGTTAACATTTCGAAGTACAACATTCATGGATTTTTAGCTGCTGTTTGCAGAATAATGAGGATCTCAAGAGGATCTCACAAGGAAAACTTTTAAAGAAAACCTGCTTTAGCTCTGTGTGGAAGTTCAGAATATCATGCTGAGGGTTTAAGTTTGTGGAACAAAGAATGATCTTATTTATTGGTCAGCTCTGTCATTGCAAACACTAGTTTGATGTTAAGCAGGCGTGGGAGAATCGGTCTTCTTCAGCAATTTATGTGCCATGGATCCGTTTTTATGACTCTCTAATGGCTCGGTGGTGGATCTGTCTGATCTGTGGAATGTGGTGTTGTGTTCAATTATGGCTTCGTTCATGGATAATCCTACAGCACTGATTGCTGGTGTTATTTTTTTATTATCATTTTAAGGAATATAATATAGTTTTTTTTTTCTCAGGCTGATTAGTGAAGAGCAAATATTGCCTACAAAGAAAATAAAGACCTTTTCGCAGAGTCAGACAATTACCACACTACTGTTGAATACAGCTTCAGTACATAATTAAACATGTGGATAAAAACAATTAGATGCACCAATACATGGGTTGTCTAAAATAAGACAGCAGAAATAAGCAAAACAGCAGGCTTTCTGCAATAGGTAAATCAAAATTAAATGGGATTTTGTAGTTGCAGAGCTGATATCAAAAATGTTTAGGGTTCCCATCATCATGGAAAATCTGGAAATATCTGGGGAATTTTAAAACTGTGATTTTCAGGCCTGGAAAAGGCATGAAAATGTATAAAGCCTTTAAAAGTCATGGCAATATCTGTAGCCAATGTGTATGCTTTTAGTTATGCTGTAGGAATATTTAATCGGCTAGAAATGGATTTTTTTTATTGCATTTCTATAATATTATTATTTTAAATCTTATCCAGTCATGACTGGAAAATTCATTGAAATTCGTCAGGAACCATTTTTTTGTTTGTTTTAAGTTTTTTTTATTTATTTTTTGTATTTATTAAAACAAGTAAAAAAAGAAGACTTGATGAAGAATACCAGGAAGGAGAGGAATTTGCAGGCTGGCAGTGAGTTTTATCAGGATGTGTACATATGAGATCCATGCATTGTGCTCAAGGGGACACAAACCGTCAGAAAGTGTGTGCTTACTGTCCTCTTGAGAGCAGTCCATTTCACAGATGAAGGTTTAGCTATTCTGCAGAACTTAATGGGATCACTCATTCAACTAAGAGAAAGAGACAAACAGGGAATGGAACAGAAAGTAGACCAAATGTTCCACAGAATATAGTGCACGTTTTAACCCAGTGGAGAATGTTCCATGATTTCAATCAAAACCAAATCAAAATAATTTATAGGTTATGTTTGTTTTTTGTACAATATTCTCAGAATAGTGGTCAATAACAATCCGGGATGTAACCACAGTAGACATACACAAAAGACAATAGCAGAAGCAAACATTTAAAAGTTTGTCCCTTTGACAAATGTCTACTGGTTTATTGTTTCAACTGGTAATTGTTTAATTGTTTCAATATTAATATTACAGAATTACTTTATATATTAAACCAACTTTTTAATAATTTGAAACAATTTATTAGTTAGTTAGGTAGATGGGCATTTATATGTACGTATATATATATATATATATATATATATATATATATATATCATCTTTCCTACTTCACATATTACTCAGCGATCTCTACAATTTAAACTCAAAATAATATTTAATGTCCATTTATTTTATTCATTTGGCAAGTGAGTAATAAGCAGGGATCTGGGCAGTCATTTTCACAATATAAATACTTTATAGAACCAACTGACTGCACTGACTGAATATAACTTCAGTAGACAGTAGAAGTTAGAAGGAAGGGGAAACGGAAAAGGAGGATTGTGAAGAAAAGCGAGGACGTTCATTTTGTCCTTTATTATAATTGTCTTGTGCATTGATAACCCCCTCCCCCAACACAGACAGGTGTAATTGCTTTACTCTTTCAATAACAGTGCACATAATGAACGCCTGTAACATCCCAGAATGACAGTACGTGTCATTTTCCATTCTGTCAATGTGCCATGTTTACACACACACACACCCACACACACACATATTCATGCATTCAGAAGAACTCACAAACACACCTTTATTCTTTCCTTGGTGCTTGTGTTTAGGTTTATGCCTCAAGGGCTTTATTGAGATGAAATGTCAGGTTTAATGGAAAATTTGATTGAAACAACACAACTGAACAGAATATTGCCTGGGTAAGGAAGTTGCAAAGGAAAAGTGTGTAAATGTGTATATGAGTCTATTTGTCTGCCTGTGTAATAGAATACTGACCCTCCATGTATTTTTTTGAGTATAGTTTCGAGGCATAGATAAGCCATTGGTCTCACTTTAACAGTGAACATACATTTTGGCAGAGGTCCACTTGTGTGTGTGGCAGCATCAAACAGTAGGGTCCCTTCGCTTTGGACTTAGGGGATGGGGGGAACACAGTCAAGATGAAGAAGTCATTTTAGAGGAAAAATGTCAGCAGTCGTACTTCAAAGGCTTTCAGGGGAAAACACATATCACAGCATCAGTGTTTCTGAAGGTCATAAGTGTAGCTCTAGGCAGAGGGAACATGCAGCTCATTATATGGTTGTACATTCTCAGTGAGTTCATTTGCCACCCGTCCCTGCTGCTGCTGCTGCTGCTGCTGCTGTGGAATAAAAGAGTTTGAGGTGGCAGCCATGGCTGATGAAGCGCTCCCTACTCCCTAGTGTACACCATGGGTGAATTCCAATTTGCATACATCTACTAGATATGACATGTACATAGTTTGCTGATGACAGGACATAAGCAAACCAAGTTTAAATTACACTAAAGAAGAGAGCTCACCCAAAAACAAGGGGTTGTTGGCAGTATTAGCTAATAGGCTTGTCTAAGAAAGGAAGCAAGCAAGGAAGCAAGCATGAATGTATTCCTAGAAATTCCACCAGAAATTATATTTGCCATTTGTGCAACTTTGATTAACTACTTTCATTGTACTATGGTTAAAGATGAACTAATCCTAGTCTGAGATTCTGTATAGTAGTACTGCTATTCAAATTGGGATTCAACCCTAGACAGGAAAAGGAAATCACTCTGGGATAATTTTTTATTCCTCTAATACCATGTATAAAATCAGAATAACATACTACCATACTGTGCTTACTATTTCTCCACATTGTGTATAGTATGCAAATATTTTTGCAAAAGACTTTCCATTTTCCATGAGAGGAATGAACCAGAAGTAATGTCAGCCATGATTTTTAAAGTCTCTGGATGAGTTCAAAATGGAATACTACCATAGGCCTACTATTTCTGCCAATAAAAGAGTTATCAAAATAGTCAAGTGTTAAGACCAAAATAAGACATTTAAAAAAAAAAAAAAAAAAAAAAAAAAATTTTAAATAGACTTTTTTATTTCCAAGATGATAACTGGATGGGATTAATTAAACTTGCACCACAGTTAGGTCATGTGACAACAATTTATCATACTACTGTTGGAAACGCATAATGGATGTTGATGTGGAATCACATAATTGCTGTTTTACTACCACATACACCGATGGCCAATAGTTTGGAATAATGTACAGATTTTGCTCTTGTGGAAAGAAATTGGTACTTGTATTCACCAAAGTTGCATTCAACTGATCACAATATATAGTCAGGACATTAAGAACGTGAAAAAAAAAAAAAAAAAAAAACTGCTTAAACTACTTCAAAGAGTTCTCATCAAATAAATCCTTCACATGCAGCAATTGACAGCTTTGCAAATCTTTGGCATTCTAGCTGTCAGTTTATCCAGATACTCAGGTGACATTTCACCCCACACTTCCTGTAGCGCACCTTACAGTCTAGCTGACCCCACTCTCTTCTTTGCCCACTCTAAACTTTTAGTTTTGTTTTTCTGTTTCAAAAGATGCTTTTTCCTTTACAATTCTTCCCATAAGGCCTGAATCCCTTTAGCCTGATTAGGGGCCAGATGTGCGGAATCAAGACCCGGCCCGCACTCCACCCAACCACATTGATCTTAAGACATTCCAGTCTATTGCATACTGTGACAACTCAAAAACAAACATAAAGACAATGTTAAGCTTCATTTAACAAACCAAATAACTTTCAGCTGTGTTTGATATAATGGCAAGTGATTTTCTAGTACAAAATTAGCAATTTAGCATGATTACTCAAGGATAAGGTGTTGGAGAGATGGCTGCTAGAAATGGGGCCTGTCTAGATTTGACCAAAAAATCAAATAGAATGGTGCTGTTTATAACATCAGTAATGTCCGGACTATACTTTCTGATCAATTGAATGCCACTTTGATGAATTAAAGTACCAATTTCCTTCTGAAACCTGTACATTATTCCAAACTTTTGGCCGCCAGTGAAAAAAAATAAAATAAAAAATAGTCAGTATATAGTGTTTACTGTGCAATATGCAGTAATGCAATCTCTATCTTTGCTTCTTCCAAGTATACATTGCTCCACTTTCCCTGCTCAGCATAGAGCTTTGTAGTAATTAATACCCTCCTCTTATTGTCTTATTGTTATTGTACTTAAAAAATTATTTAAATCTTTTGTGTGAATAAAATTTTTGCTGCAACCACTGCATTATTGCCTGCAGGCTCATCCCTATTCATATGACACCTTAAATTGGCATGCCCTGAGAGTTTTGTCCCTCTCATTGTCTTGAGTACCAGGAGTCTTTCATCCACTTCCTTTTTTAAGACTCTCACGTTGTTTGTCTGGAGCATGTTATTTTGTATTCTTTGGAGTGTCTCCACTCATACACAGAAAATGTTTTAAAAGCTTTTCCATTTTTAAAATTATAGGGGGAAAAAAATACTACAATACTTCACATGTACAGTTTTTCTCTTCCACGACCAACCCAGGTGCTCAGGCTGCACTCATTTTCTCTCCCCGGGAATAAAGGCATGTGAGATCAAAAAGTATATTCATGTATTTTTCAGAAAGATATTAGGATGCATTGCAGTTCACAGTGGCTTTGTTGGAAGTTTGCATAATCCTTGCCGCAATATATTCATTACGAGGTTAATAATTTATTAGCGGTCTTGTTGATGAAATGCCTCCGAGATGCTTCAGCAAATGTTTGCTGTGATGTTGCCGTTCCCCTTTATTAGTTGTATTAGTCTTAGCTTACCCTTCTACTTTTTGCATTCATGTGAAAAAAAAAAAAGCATTATAGGTGTTTATACAGTAAAACACAGGATTCAAATTAGGGAGGTTGTTTTAAAATATGTGAATGCATGCAGTTTTTTATGATAGCTATCATTGCTTTCAGGAACCGTGCGTATCACATTTGTCATTATATTATTTAAATATGTGCCAAAAAGGTTTGTAAATATTTGTAAAATATATATTTTTTTTATATCATGCTGGTGTGAGAGACAGTGTGTGTGTTTATGTTTGTGTTTGTGTGTGTGGGTCCTTTTAGTGGACTCAAGGGACATGGGGGAACACAGATAAAGATTCTTCATAAAGATGAAGAAGTTATTTTAGGGGAAAATGCCAGGAGTTGTATACTTCAAAGGCCTTCAGAGCTGCGACACAGACCACTGCAGAACACGCTGTTTTACCACTCGGAGGGCTTTTAATAAATGCATTCAATCTCACACATTTATCTGTCGCTTTATTACTTTCAGCTGTTTCTCCCACAGGACTAAAGTCAATGCAACAGCAGTCTATCGTTATAAATTATTTAAACCATGCACATGGTTGAAAACGAAGAAAAAAACCCCTGATTTTTTTAGCTACGATACAGGAATATGCTTCTTTTGCCACTATACTATACAATACCACTTCAGAGTAGAGTACATGCTTAGAGTACTTCATTGCAATATGTGTGTGTACAATAGAATTCTTAGTTACTTTGTCCTCTCGCGAATATATAAGACAGTAGACACACCACAGTACACGCACAGGCAGTGAACAAAGAGCATGATGTAGAAGACGCATTTAACAACAACAAAAGACAGCATAACAATTGACGTGAGCAAAAAATAAGGTGCAGAATGTATGACTGTAAAACGTGAGCACAATAATATCACACTGGCAAACATTTAGACATGAGTCAACTATTAGGATGGTTGATTTTAGTCTAAAGCTTGTTCTCAAGGCAAAGACAATTTGCCACATGTGTTTTAAATGTTATACATGTAAATTAAATAAAGTATTTGTATTCCAAAACAATTATTATAAAAAAATGTAAGTTATCTTTTACATTTTTGCTGTTTCATGTATCATGTTGTGTGTAATTTCTGAAAAGCATGCAGTATGTCAGTTCAATGTCAGGTTTAATTGTGACTGCATGTATCATTAAATGTCAATTCAATGTACTGTATCTTTTTTTCTTGGCATAATCGGCAGAATTGATTAACAGATTAAGGTTTATTGCTATAAATTGACTTACGGCCCCTGCATACTTCCTATAAAATTGACGAATGAAGATGAATTCTTACTGAATGCTAAAGAGCTTCATGTGGTCTGTGTAGCTCAGCGAGTATTGACGCTGACTACCACTCCTGGAGTCGTGAGTTCGAATCCATCCTATCAAAGCTGAGGAAAACTAAAGCATGCACAGTCACAGATAACACAAAATGCCCCAATTAGATTTTGAGTTTATAAAACCACAATTTCCATTTCCTTCTTCTTGACACATTTATTTATCACCCATAATGCTTTATTTAGCAGGAAAACCAATGATGTGTGCTTCTTTTTTATATGAAAGTACCAACCCCATAAAATCACTTTTTTAGTCCTTTTACAGTGGCCCCAAAAGTATGTTTAGACTTAAAAAATGTCATCATATTAGATAACAAAACATTAAAGCATGTGTCATAAAACAAATGCTAGACCTTTCTCAAAACCAACTTTCTGTGCCAACTTGTGTGCCAACTTGTGTTGAGGTGATTTTTAATGGATGCATGAGGTCAGTTCCTCTCAATCTCACACAGGTGTCCTCGCAGAGTAACCACAGGTGTAGTTCACCACATTTACTATGAACATTTTCTGCAAGGCTTGACAACCAGAAAGTGTAATTATTAGTTTTTTTTATTGATCCTTCCTTGATTCTTTTGTGAAATGTTTTGTAAAGTGTTAAAATGCAACATGGTTGATATTGACATTGACCGGCTGTCGGCAATGTGTAGAGGATTAGAAAAGTTGACCTTGGTCAAATTCGTCTGTGGTTTAAGAGAAGACAAAATAGTCACGTCTTAGGTTGGAGACATCAGAGAAAGTTCAGATTGAACTCAGACAAAGCACACTGTGACTATTCTCAGAGGAGCCTTTCTTTATATTTTAACCAGATCAGCACATATTGACTTCTGTAGCCTCTATATTCTCCACTATAATCTTCACTAATCTTCACATAGTTGTTTGGAAAATGTTAATTATCAGCCAAATGCCTTTTTTGCAATCTGCAACATGAATGATTGTTTAGTGTACAGTACATGATATAAAAGTATGAACAGTATATTTGAATCTTTATATAATGCTTCATCACCAGTGCTAGTGAAATTTGTGGTTCCTGTAGTTCAAACCACTGAGAATGGCACTAGCGATGCCAAGGTCATGGGTTCAATTCTTAGGGTACACAGAAATTGATAATGTATGCCTTTAATACTCTGTAAGTTGCTGTGGATAAAAAGCATCAGCCAAATGCATAAATGTAATTGTTTTTGTGACTGTCATGTGATGTTGCCATAGAATACATTCATGACAGGGAAACCTTAAGGAGGTACATGTGCATTCATTTTGAAGTATAAATGAAGTGAATTAAGCATTGTTGCATCTTAAAGGAATAGTCCGGGTTCAATACAAGTTAAGCTTAGTCGACAGCATTTGTGGCTTAATATTGATTACTTTAAAAAAATATTTTTGATATGTACCTTCTTTTCTCTAAAAAAAAATAATTAAAAAAATTAAAATTAAACAATTGAGGTTACAGTGAGGCACTTTCAAATGAAGTGAAAAGGGCACTCCTGGCGTCCCAGATGTGTATGACATTCTTTCGATTGCAGAACACAAATTAACATTTTTTTTAAAAAAAATATCTCATCTCTGTAGGTCCTTAATATGCAAATGAATGGGTGCCAAATTTTTGATTCTCAAATCCCCATAAAGGGAGCATAAAAATATCCCATACGACAGTGATTAAATACATATATTCAGAAGTGGTATGATAAGTCTGGGTCAGAAACAGATCAATATTTGAGTCATTTTTTTGTCATAAATTATCATCCCTGTCCAGTATGGAGTGATATGTACAACGAATGTGAATCACCAAAAACAGAAGAAGGAGAAAGTGCTTAAATATTGAACTGTTTTTCACCCACATCTTTCATATCGCTTCAGAAGATATGGATTTATCCACCAGAGTCATCTGGAATACTTTTATGTTGTCCTTTTGTGGATTTTGGAGCTTAAAAATGTTGGCGCCCATTCACTTGCATTGTAAAGACCTACAGAGTTTAAATATTCTTCTAAAAATCTTCATTTGTGTTCTGCAGATGAAAGAAAGTCATACTCATCTGGGATGGCATGAGGGTGAGTAAAGTATGAGAGAATTTTCATTTTTGGGTGAACGAACCCTTTAAAGGCAGAAATGTGAAGCTTATTTTATAAATTATTTTATATTAATTATAATGTTAAAAATATTACTATGTATTATTTGAGCTATAAAGTTGTTTAAATGTTTGTTTGTTTGTTTTCTTGTTTTTTGTAACGGAATGCTAATTTACGGTGGTTTATGGTGTTACGCCATCGGCAACAAAGTTAGTAATTAGTATTTACACAGAAAATGTAGTAAGCCATATTATTACACTGAAATCAAGTTTAAATGCATAATGTTTACAATTTGTTGCTAAACTTTTGAAACAGTGAGGATTTTGATGGTTAAGGATTGACCCCATTCACTTTCAATGTAAGTGCCTCAATGTATCCCAGATTCTTGCTTTAAAAAAAGGGAGGGACAAGTCTAAATACATTTTTGGGGAAATCAACATTTTGCCTCAAATGCTGTCAGTTAAGCTTAAAAGCAGAATATTCCTTTAAAATTTATAATTTCAGGTACTTAAAGTTGTAATGAAATCAAAATCGACCCTTTATTTATGTTCTTAATACACATTCTTTGTCCAGTTGTGCATGATTCATTGGTCCATGTTATTCCAAAGAAAAAGAATGTCTTCAGAATTTATTAAAATGCCTCTGAAACAACTCTCATTTATGGCTGATGTCACTTAGGCAGTGTGTGCTATTTGTTATCTAACAGCCTGATAGCTATTTAGGCAATGCCATTATTTAATGCTGGTTAACATTAGTGTAATAAAGGTTATGGCGATATTGACATATATCGTCTAGGTTATGGATGTAACCTCCATTCCCTGATGGAGGGAACGAGACCTAGTGTCGAAGAAACAACTCTAGGGGTCTCTCTTGAGCGCCTTTTGCATCTCTGATCTATGACAAAAGGCCAATGAGAAATTGGCAGAGAGAATGTGCATGTCCCGCACCGGACATACAGGTATAAAGGAGGGGAAATGCATCTGTTTCATTCAGGATTTTTCTGAGGAGCTGAAAATGGTTCGGCCGCAACAGTGGCTCGGTTCAGCAACATGGCCGGGAGGACACAACGTCTCGTTCCCTCCATCAGGAAACAGAGGTTACATCTGTAACCATCTGTCACTCACTTCGATGTTGTGTCGTAGAAGCAACACTAGGGGTCCAATTTATATCACTCCATGCGCTGAGCCGTGTACGTGTACTGCTGACGCAGGAGCGGACAGGTATTTTACATGCCAAAGCAACCAGCTGTGTCAGACTGCACGTACCCTTCCCCAACACCCCATAAAATTCTCAGAGCCTTCTGGTTCTTTACAAGGTGAACAAGGCGACGTGCCAAGCATTTGAGCAGGCCGAGCCAGCCGCGCCTTTTCTCTCTCTATGTTCTCGCATAGAGTTAAAGTGCCTGGGGCCATCTTAACGCTATCATATGCATCGGGGAAGGTGATCTTACCCAGTTCCTATTCTTTCAGGGGGAAAAGACCCTGCGGAGACCACACCTGCCCAGACTGGGTGAGGTAAAGAGTGGTGAAATACATCACATGAGCTTTTAGGTCACATGTGGAGAATGGCATGGTGGTAGGTCCTACCTCATTGGGAGGGAGGAGTTGCTACAAACACGGTGACTGTGGGTCCGTGAGGACTGCCCAAGGGAGACATGGGTCCGCTCGCAAGGGGACCGTTCCGTGGAAAATACACACAGAGGGATAAGTCCACATAGGGGCCTGTCCTGTGGAGCACCTATTCCAGTACAGGGTAGATTGAGTACCCGCATTGAATTCAGTCGGCGAATTCCTCCACTGAATTCGCGGACCAGAGGTCTAGAGGGGAGTCATCCAGGGATCCGAGTTAGTGGGATCTCCTGGGATAAGAGCGCACGGTTTTACCTCATTGGAGGGAAAGGGAGCCAGGTGCAAGTGATCCACCTGGTCAGTTATCAGCGTGTTACCGAGTTCTACCGGCTCGGACCTGAGAAAACACGGGACGAAGCCGACTCAACCCTGAGATTGTAAAATCTCGTAAAGGTATTGGGTGTTGCCCAACCCACTGCTCTGCATACGTATGTCTGCTAGGGAGGTGCCTCTGGCCAGTGCCCACGAGGACGCAACACTTCTTGTTGAGTGTGCTTGGACCCATAAGGGGGGGCACGGCCTGGGTGCGATAGGCCAATGTAATGGCATCAACTACCCAGTGGGAAAGCCTCTGTTTGGAGACAGCGTTCCCTTTCCGCTGACCACCAAAGCAGACAAAGAGCTGCTCAGAACGTCTAAAGCTATGCGTGTGGTCCAAGTAGGTATGCAAAGCACGTACCGGACACAGCAATTAAGGGGCTGGGCCTGTCTCTTCCCGGGGCGTTTTGACACAGTTCACGTGAAGGAGCTCATAGACTTTTGTGATATTGTGCAGCTGGACTATTGTGCAGAAATGACTACAGCATGGCAACACACATTTCCGCTCTCTTGGTCCAGCTCTTGAAAGAATACTACACATTTTCAATGGTCTGCAGGCATACTTTTTCTCAAGAAAAATGTCAAAAATTTCTAAGAGACATTTTCAGCAATCCTTGCACTAAACTTTGGATTGGCTTCGACATTGTCACTCGTCACATCACTGAGTGGAACATGAAAAAGACAGCCGTGTCTGAGAGATGGACAGATGTTTTTCGTGAGCTGGAGAGCAAGACCATCAACTTTGGAGTCTTAGCCAAGGTCGTTGAGTTTGCTTTATGCCTGCCTGGGACATCTACATCTGTGGAGCGTGTGTTCTCATTAATTAATGCTGCAAGGACAACAGATAAATCTTGACTCAGTGTAACAGTCATCAAGGCGATGCTTTTTGTATGTCTTAATTTTGGACTGGACTGCTCTGCATTTTACGATAAACTCTTGAAAGGCAAATGCACGCTGAGAAAAATTGCTGCCAGCGAAAAGTACAAGGTGACAACAGTTAAAGATGCAGATTCACTCTCCAATTTGCATTGATCTGCACCTAGGTATAGATACGTCAATTTAATTTTTGCTGAGAGGGTGCTGTCCTGTTTTCCACAAGCAGGAATCTGGTCATCCTATATATAGGCCTATACATTATGTGTGTGTTTTTTTAGATACATACTTCTAAAAGTAGGCTATACACTGCAGCAAAATGAACCACTGCAAGATAAATAAATAAAAAATATTACATTCATTTAAAATTGACATTTTGTGAAATGTCTATATTTATTGCCTTATATAGAAAGAAGATTGTCATGACACACTTGCTACCTAGAAAACACACACACACCAGAAATACAGTACCAGACAGATCCTATACTAGCTCCAAAAGTGGTTCAATGAGAAATCCTTACCATCTATGAATACACGCTTTATAGTGTCATTTTTAGGATACTAACACAAATAACTAATAATAAAGCATTTGGGAAAATATGAATAAATCAGTTACTCCAGGATAAACTTTTTGAGCATATATATCTCTGAGCTCTTCAAATGTGTTTGTCACCTGACACTCTGGCAGTGATGAGTGGGTGTGGAAGAGACGTGCAAATGTTTAAGTGGTAGAGTGCACACAAACTGTTTCTATCAATGTGCACACAGACTGACGCCACACTCATGTTATATTTTACAATCAGATTATGTTCACAGTTTTGAAGTTTAATTAATTCTTTTTCCATTTCTTTTTCACTATAATGGTCTAGTAACCTAACAATACTGATAATTACCATAAAGGCTATAGAAAATAAATGGCTTAAAATCATGCATGTTAATAATTTTATGTCATATGATGACATTACGCACATCACAAAAATATGGTTTGCGGGCCAGACACATTACATGTGCTGCTTGTTGAGTACCATGGCAATAGATAGTTGTCATTGCTATAAAAAAAAATGCTTGGTTTATTTCTGAGCATGTTGTATTAAAAGTCTGAACTCTTGCCCTGCTCAAAGGCCAATGTAGTGCCCTTGAGCTATTCAAAGCTTTTGTTTTCCGCTTTTGTTCTCCAAATTGCTGTTCGTATTCAGCACTTCTGTTTCGCTTTCATCATGACCAGTGAGAAAGTGAGAAAGTGAGTGCCTCAAGACCTCAGAGGGGAGGTCTTGAAATGGAGCTTAAAGCTCTAACGATCTTTCTGCAGCCTGCAGCTCTGTCTCTCCTTCTCTCTTTCTCTTCACCCCCCCCCCCCCCCCCCCCCATCCTGTTCATTAAAATCAGTGCAGAGCCTGTTGGGACAGGCTCAAATAGGCTAATGGTTTTCTCACCATTTAAGAGCAGGTGCTAACTGAAAGAGGGCGGAATACCGATGTCAATGAATCAGACCTGAAGATGAAGCATTAGCCGTTTTGACCATTTGTGCATTGTTGCCTCCAGTAGTTGTGCAATATTTTTCGATAAAGTTTTCGAGGAGAATTCTGTCATGCCTCATTGCCAAACAATGACTGATGTGCTCATCTCTGCCTTTTTAGTGTGTTCAGAAAGTATGTACTTGGTTAGCCTACTGGTGAGAGATTATTTATTATTTTATCTTAGCCCAGTGCTGCAACAGTGGTGGTTCAATAGAGTGGAACAGAACGCAAGGATTGCAAGAAACATTGAAAAAAAATTTAACTCCTTTCCTGACAGTGTTGTTAAATGCATTGCTTATGCTGCGAGATGCAGATAAGAGTGCTCGTCTTAGTCACTGCGTGGCTCACATCTAAAATTTGAATTCAAATTTTTTTGCCTTCATTGTGCATTTTTACCTCAAATTCGACAGATATTTCTTTCTGCTTTCTACTCTTCTGTTTGTTGAATGATCGGTGCTCTAATGAGTAAGCTCTTAACAATAACCACATGTATTGTTTGACACATTTGTCATCAGGTATAAAGATCTGTCACATAGACAGTACCTTGGATTATGGATTTAGAATGTTGAAACGTGAAAAGGTCAACATAGGTCCAGAGGGGTTATGCAACACTATCAACTTCAATTAATTCTTCTTTCCACTTTGGTCTAGCTTTTCCTATGTATTAGGAATCTGTAAATGTACAATATACAAAATACATATACAATTTAATATACATGTACAATTAGTGATATCATTATATCTTAAAACATGTATTTGGGGACAGTACAATCTTAAGTATCTGGATATAGAGTAGTATCAGTATACTACTCATGTTGTTTAAATGATGAATGATCCTGAATGATGTAGCTATTCTGTTGTTATATTAATTCTTTACAGTTTCAACTATTATTGTATTAAATATTAGAATGTTATTATACAAAAATGAAGTTCTGAACTTATGTATTAATTTCACACAGCATAGCAATTCTTTTAAAGAAAACTGAAGGAACACGATGTGTTCTTACATTTCTTCTGCGCTATTTATTAATGTACACATACATTGTCTGTGGACACATGTGTCACATGGAAGTCTTTGGCCATTGCATCTCAATGTGCTTTTAAAACACTGTGTCAAGTTGAAAGATCCCTGCATTCTATTGCATTCTGTCTCGCATCCTGTTGGAATAGCCCCTATTGCAGCACTGGCCTCAAAAAAACATGCTTTTAGAGAGTCTAAGCTGCAAATGCCACTTCACAATGGATTTCAGATGTGTATCAGTTCTATCTGGGAATATTACCATAGTACTTCATTACAGTATTACCATAAATATGGTACTACTGTTAAAAACACTGTGATAACAGCGGTGCAAAGGATCTCTGATCGGTTGGGAAGGGAGTAAGCGGGAACTGGATTAACAGTTAACTAGACATTATTTACAACATAAAACTCTGACAACATATGTCGACACAGAGGGTGGAGAGAGAGACAGAAAATAAAAAAAACGTCATGGATACTGTTGTAAACTCAAGACATATTGTCAATTGTTGTGACACAAGGGGTCCCACTTCAAAACGCCATGCACTAACCCATGTTACGTGGCTGCTGAGCCACGTGCAAGCAGGCTGATGCATGCTAGAACCAGCTGGGTCGGCTGCACGTAACCCTCTCCAACGCTCCCAATAAAAGGTGTCATATACCGCTCTTAGGTTCCAGTACCCATGCGGGAACAGGCAACATGACTTGTATGGGAGCCAGCCGGCTAGCCACGCCTTTTCTCTCTCTTCTTTTCTTGTCATAGAGTTAAAAGCGGCTGGGGCTATCTTAATGCTACAGATGCATCGGGGAAGGCGTCCTTTCATGTTCCTATTCTTTCAGGGGGAAAAGGCCCTGTGGAGACCAAGACCTGCCCAGACTGGGGGGAGGTAACTTGTGGCAAATACACATGTGGGTTGTCAAGCCACCCGTGGACATGTTGCTGTGGTAGATCCTGCCTGACAAAGGAGGAGTTGCTACAGACACGGCGACTGGGGGGCAGCGAGGACTGCCAAAGGGAGATGCGGGTCCTGCCAGTGAGGGGACCGTACCGCGGAACATACGTCACAGGGAGTTGCCTGAAGCAGGAACTATGCCTGTGGAGCCCAATCCCAGCATGGAGCACTCGACTCGTGTTGGGTCTGGCGGCGAATTCTTGCTGAGCTGCTCATAGCATCTAGAGCCCTGCATGCGGTCCACTTGGGTACGCAAAGCACGTACCGGACACAGCAACAAAGAGATTGGGTCTGCCTCCTCCCAGGGCAGCTTCGCTTGCAGGTTCATGACCTAAAACCTGAAGTGATCGTAGGAACCTTGGGCAGGTTTTAGGATGAGGTGAGCATCTACTGGACCGAACTCCAAGCAAGTGTCACTGACAGAGAACGCTTGCATATCCCCAACCCTCTTGATGGAAGCGAGCGCGATCAGGATGGCCGTCTTCAAGGAGAGGGCTTTGAGCTTGACTGAATCAAGCGGCTAGAAGGGGGGTCTCTGGAGGCCTGAGAGGACCACTGATAGATCCCAGGAGGGGAACAGGCTTGGCCGAGAAGGGTTCAACCTCTGGGTGCCTCTTAAGGAACCTGATAATCAAGAAGTGCTTATCAAGGGCTTGGTTGATCATGTCTACAACTGCAGGTGGTAGACCGTTTAAGTCTTCCGCATCCCGTCCAGGGGCCAGACATGGAGGTTCCAGAGGTCTGGGCATGGTGCCAGAGGGTGCCCCATCCCTGAGAAAGGAGGTCCTTCCTCAGGGCAATTTGTCAGGAGTGCTGTGGCGTGGAGCGTGAGATCTGAGAACCAGGTCAGAGTGGGCCAGTAAGGAGCTACTAAGGTGACCTGTTCCTCGTCCTCCCTGACATTGCACAGCACCAGTGCAAGAAGGCTCACTGGGGGAATGCGTACTTGCGCAGCCCCCAGGGCCAGCTGTGTGCCAGCGGGTCTCTACCGAGAGGGGCTTACATTAGGGAGTACCAGAGTGGGCAGTGGGAGTTTTCTTGGGAGGCAAAGAGATCTATCTGTGCCCTGCCGAAGCAGCCCCAAATCAGCTGGACCACCTGGGTGTGGAGCCTCCACTCTCCGCATAGTGAGACCTGTCGCGACAGTGCGTCCGCCATCGTGTTGCGGTCGCCCCGGATATGAGTGGCGAGCAACGACCCGAGTCGTCACTGACTCCAAAGGAGGAGATGGCGGAGTATGGTACCAGCTGACTGCTGGGTCTTCCACCATCAGGGGTGCTTAGGAGCTTCACAGGTCCTAAAGGGGATCCTGGAGATGGGGGGCATACACCGCCTGCGGGGCGTTTTATGCTGGGGCTGAGAGCTGGGCCCATTTGAAGCCCAGCTGCCTGTGGTTTAGTCGCAGGGGGACGCCCTCGGCGGGAAAACAGGACACGGGCTGCATTGAGGCGGCAGCATGGCATGATGTGAGATATAACTTCCGTCTGCCTCTTCACCGGCGAAAACTAATGGACCACGAGGGCGGCCATCGCCCGCCCGAGTGCTTGCGCTGTGACCCTCGTAGCTCTGAGAGTGAGGTTGGAGGCAGGGCGCAGTTCCTGCTGCACATCAGGATCGGGACTACCCAGGTGCAGATCTTTAAGTGCCTTGGCTTTGTGAACTTGCAGGAGAGCCATGGCATGCAGGGGGGAGGCGACCTGTCGAGTGGCGCTGTTGGATTTCGTAGTCAGTGACGATGTTGTCCTACAGGCCTCGGAGGGGAATACTGGGCGGTCCAGCCAGGTGTCAGCATTCTTGGGACAAGTGGATCGCAACCGCCTTGTCCACCTGACGGACCTCCGTGTATCTGTGGACCGCCCCACCTTCCAGTGAAGTGAGAGCAAACGAGGGAGGTCAGTTCTGGGCAGTAAAAGGTGCCCTCCACGAACTCGTCATCCAGTTCCTGGGGCTAGAAGGAGAATGCCAGCTGGCCACGAGGCGAGCTGCACTCATCCCAAGCTCGGACGGATGCAAGCAAGCGTGCCAGGTGGCGGGTGGTTTGTGGGGTTTTACCTGGTGAAACCGAGCCCGTCGTCATCCCCGAATCGCCTTTCAATACCAGCCGGGTCGTCCTCAATCCCGTGGGAGAAAAGAAAGCCATGACCGCAGTGTTGCCATGGCTATGATCACGCACTGAGAACATGAACTATTCATAAAACGCTGCCTGCGTGTGATCGCAGCCCAGGCACACGAGGCAGCTTTCCTTTAAAATTATGCGTTTCTTGAATTCAACCAGATGGAGGGCTATATCTGGAGCATATAAAATGAAAATGCTTAGACAGAAACTAACAATAAAAGTGACATTGTTAATATAGTTTACATTTTAATTTATTCATTAATTATTTATTTTATAGTTTTAACAGTAGTATTTGTAAAAAGACCATAGTAAGCACATGGAAGCATGGATTTTCTTCACTACCATGGTTAGATGAAACATGATTTCTATATTGACAAATTGAATAGTGCTGAAGTAGTGATATGATAATGTTTATTATCAATCTATTTCTGCCTAAAGTACAGTGTTACTATAATAAATCCAAGGGTGGTGATTTATAAATTTATGCTGAATTCAAATGGTTTCGCTTCTCGCACCTTGCTTCTCACTGATTCTTGCTTTAAGAGCTTTGCGCTTGCGCTGCTCTGTCCATTGAGCCGTATCCATCTACGTAGCCATACAGGTGCATTAGCCGAGGTTGTGCCTCCACTTTGTATTTGACACGGTAAACAAGATATTTCAGATGTGTTGCTAGACTTCAAATTCAGATTAAAAACCAGTAGAAATGCGTACCAACCCGTATAATTGAAAACCAACTGATATACTCCAAGTCTAGATAAAAGTTTTAATTAAAAGAGGAACTTCAAAATAGATTTGATTTTTATGACTGATTATGACCCCCCACCCCCATTTCTAACCTAACGCCCCCTCTCTATTAATATTCTCTCAGCACCCCCTGGCATCCTTTGAATGCCCCCTGGGTGGCGGTAATGCCTCTGTTGAGAACCCCTGGTCTAATATATTGGCAAGCCAACCAACAACTGCTCTTGATTTATTTTAAAAATAATTATTCCCCTTAAATAATTATTCCATTACTCCTCTTGGTTTCACAGGCCATTTTGTTTGGAATGCTGTGGAAATGAAAGCCACTCATGAGTCCTATGTGGCCAGACTATCTTTCCCTGACCTGGAGCGAGTGTTCCCTTGGAGGGAATTGTTTCATCTCTCGTAGTCCTAAAATACTTAAAGGCCCATCAGTCGGGATCTCCAGACAGTCTGGTACAGTGTAATAAACCAGACAATGGTGGGGGAGGACATCCACCCCTCCCTGCAGAGAAATGGATTCACACCATTTCAACCTCAATGGGCCCTTGTGGATCTAAATGTCTGTTTTGAAATATGGAATCTAAACTCTATTGGGATTGACAATTTCTCTCTGCCAGCAGGCTGTAAACAGACCGTGGGGGTGGGGGGGTGATGTTCCTCTCTCCTCTCTCTCTTCCTGTTGAAATTAACCCAATGTAGGATTGACTGTTGGAGCAATGGAATTGACCCCCTTCAGGCCCTGAGTGCACCTTGATGTTAGAGCGTTTAACCGCTTGTGTTGATGAGGGGAGAGCATCTTTCTTTTCATTGAAAATGTTTCACTTAGAATCAGTCCTTCTTTTTCTCTCTTTTGCATTTTCTTCTCAAATGTATTTGGCTTATTATGTCTGCTGTGGGCAGTTTGAGTGGTTTGTCAGCCTCTTTCTGGGATTGGAAGTAAGAGAAGACTGAATGCTTGCTAAATCTCTCACTCATTTGCTTTCTCCATCGCTCGCTCTTGCTCTCCCTCTTATTTTGTCTCAATTTCTCACTATCTCCCTTGGTCCCTCATTTCATGGTCTCTTTAGTACTGTACCTGCTCTCTTTTTCTCCCTGTTAGTTTATTTTTAATTTCTCTCCCACTGTCTCTCTCTCTGCCATTCTGTCACTCCCTCTCTTTCTCTGTGCTGCTCCTGTGGGCCTTAAACCCTCCCATCCACCAGTGAGCGGTAATGACAGACATTTGTTTAATCCAGGCAGTGGGAAATGAGATTATGGAAGAGGAGAGTAGAGCTTACTGCACTATCTCCCACACTGTGCCCACAGGTTCCATCTGCATGATGAAGGAAGAGAGAAAGAATGGGCAGAGATAGACTGAAAACACAGAGAGAAGGAGAAATGAGACTATGTTTGTGCAGTCGGTTAGTGATTGTGGGCCAAAAACAAACCCACCCACAGAGTACTGTGTCATTGTTTTAATTTGAGCATAAACTCATTGCAGTGATGATGATAATGACGGTGATGATGGTAATGATGAAGTAATGTTGCTGATGGAGATAAATTATGTGGCATACAGTGACTGAGAACAGTGATTCAGTGTGTTGAAATGGCCATAATGTGAAAGATGCCATAATACCACACAAAAGTTTTGACACACTTGACATAATTTGTTTTCCATGATCTTAAAAATCTTTTGATCAAAGGCTTATGCTTAAATTATTTAAATTAGGTCTGTATACACATATGAAATTTGCCTAATAATGAATATATTTATGATGTATATTTATTTCAATAGATGAGGACCAGAGTAGCCCAGATAGTTAAAGCAGCCAACAAGTGTCCAGCATATTTGGCAATTTCCAAACTGATATCACAGTGAATTCGGCAACAATTAGAGTGGAGTAAAAAGTTAAAAAATTGGGAAATACAACCTCAGAATTATGCTCGTCATTGTTTATGTGAACACTATTACTTCTTGGTTTCCAAGGGACCAGAACCTGTGTCTTTGAGACTATCAGTTGCACCAAAGGAAAATGGAAACTCTTTTCAATTGACACAAAAATGTTTGAGGATGGTGTTTGTCAGTAATTTGGCAGAATGGGGATAATTACATGATTTAGTATTAATAAAGTGTGCAGTAGATGTGCCTGAAGTGGTTGTGTGCATACTTCCTGGTAAGTTAATAGTCATGTAGACACTTTTATCTAAAGTGACTTTCAGTACACTTATCACAGGACAAATCCCTTTGGGCAACCTGGGGTTAAGTGCCTTGCTCAAGAGCACAGTGGTGATCAGAACGATCAGGGGTCAAACCTACTTGCCGATTGGTTACTTGTCTATGTAGTATCTTAAACCACTGCACCACACCGCCCACACAGTGTTACAGCTTTTGAGACTGCCTAACAATTGATGAGATTCTTGTCCAATTCATTATGTGACAGAACAGCAGGCACTGAGTGAGAAAACAATTCAATGATTATGTGCAACCCCAATTCCAAAAAAGTTGGGACGGTAGGAAAAATGCTAAGAAAAAAATGAGTGATTTGTAAATTATATTCACCCTTTGCTATATTGAAAGCACTACAACTAAACATTATATGATGTTTTACCTTGTGGATTTCATAGTTTTTTTATGTACAATAATTTCAAATCAGATTATTGCAACATGCTCCAAAAACTTTGAGACAGGGGCAATTTAAAACTAATAACAATTTGGCAAGTTAAAATATCTGGCAATGTGAAAGAGGAGATGTTAAACAGGGGAGGCAATCATGTCATAGTATATAAGGAGCTTCCAAAAACAGCCTTGTCTTCAAGAGCAAGGATCATTTGAGACTTATATTACATTTAGATTTACATTTATTCAATTGGCAGATGCTTTTATCCAAACCGACTTACAAAAGAGGAAAAACATAAGCGAATCATCTAAAGGAGACAGTGGTACGAAAAGTGCCATACTACAAAGTTTCACTATGATCAGAATAGTATACAAAACCGATTTAAGTGTTTTTTTTTTTTTTTAGTGACTCTTGGGAAAGATGTGTTTTTAGCTGTTTTTTGAAGATAGAGAGTGAGTCAGCTTCACGGATTGAGTTGGGGAGGTCATTCCACCAATGTGGTATGATAAAACTGAAAGTCCGGGAAAGTGTTTTGGTGCCTCTTTGTTTTGGTACAAGAAGGTGATGTTCCTTAGCCGACCACAGGCTTCTGGTGGGAACGTAACTCTGCATAAATGTTTTTAGGTTTGCTGGAGCAGACCCAGTGACTGTTTTGTATGCCAGCATCAGGGCCTTGAATTTAATACGTGCATGAACCAGCAGCCAGTGGAGAGAGACAAAGAGTGGTATGTGCTCTCTTTGGTTCATTAAAGACCAGACGTGCTGCTGCATTCTGGATCATTTGCAGAGGTCTAATAGCATATGCAGGAAGGCCTGCAAAGAGAGCGTTACAGTAGTCCAGTCTAGTTATGACAAGTGACTGAACAAGCAGTTGTGTGGCATGTTCAGAGAGGAAAGGTCTTATCTTCCTGATATTGTAGAGTGTAAATCGACATAATATTGCAGTCTTTGAGATGTGGTCTGTGAAATTTAGCCCGTCATCAATGGTTACCCCTAGATTTCTGACCGTTTTGGAAGGCGACACTCTAGTTAGACCCAGCTGCACAGTGATGTTGTGTTCAACATCAGGGTTGGCTGGAAAGACAAGGAGTTCAGTCTTGGCCGGGTTGAGTTGCAGGTGGTGTTCCTTCATCCAGGCTGAGATGTCTGCCAGACAGGCAGCGATTCGAGCAGTCACTGTGGTGTCATTGGGCTGGAAAGACAAGTAGAGTTGCGTGTCATCAGCGTAGCAGTGGTAAGAGAAACCATGTGACTGGATGATGGGTCCTAATGACGTTGTGTGTATGGAGAAGAGAAGTGGCCCAAGCACTGATCCCTGAGGTACCCCAGTAAGTAAATGATGTGGCTTGGATACCTCACCTCTCCAGGCTACCTTGAAAGACCTACCTGAGAGATAGGAGTTGAACAGCCAAGCACAGTTCCGGTGATGCCCAGTTTAGAGAGGGTGGAAAGTAGGATCTGATGGTTGACTGTGTCAAAGGCAGCAGAAAGGTCCAGTAGAATCAGAACGGATGATCTGGATTCCGCTTTCGCCTGTTTCAGCAACTCTGTGACAGACAGCAGGGCAGTCTCAGTGGAGTGTCCACTTTTGAAGCCTGACTGATTGTCATCCAGCAGCTTGTTCTGTGAGAAATATGCAGAGATCTGATTGAAAACTGCCCTTTCAAGTGTTTTTGCCATGAATGGGATGAGAGAGACTGGTCTGTAGTGTTCTATCTGTTTGGGGTTAAGTGCAGGTTTTTTCAGCAGCGGGGTTACTCGAGCCTGCTTAAATGTAGTGGGAAAAGTGCCTTCAAGAAGAGATGTGTTAATTATGTGTGTAAGTGCAGGTAGGATGGACGGAGAGATGGCCTGGAGAAGTTGTGATGGAATGGGGACAAGGGAACAGGTAGTGGGGTGGTTGGAGAGGAGGAGTTTTGAGACCTCAGTGTCAGTTAAAGGAGAGAACATAGAGAGAGAGAAGAGTTGCATACAGGAGGTGTTTGACAAGGTGTGGTGCTGTGAATGTATTGCTGATGGCTGTAACCTTATTAGTAAAAAATGTGGCGAAGATATCTGCTGTCAGTGATGTGTCAGGTGGTGGAGGGGGAGGCAGAGAAGTGTGTTAAATGTTCTAAACAAGCTACGAGTGTATGTGGTGCTGTTGATCTTGGTCTGGTAATATGAAGTTTTTGCAGCTTTAACGTTATCTGAAAAAGTTGCAAGCAGAAGCTGATATTTATCTAGATCAGCTGGATCTTTAGATTTCCGCCATCTCCTCTCAGCTGCTCTGAGATCAGTCCGATGTTCACGAATGACGTCAGACAGCCAGGGGCTAGGTGGAGTAGTACCTGCTGGTCTAGAGGAGAGAGGACAGATGTTGTCTAGACAGGTTGTTAAAGTAGAGCTAAGTGTGTCTGTGGCAGTGTTTACATTGAGTGTGGAAAATACAGTTACGTGTAAAAACGAGGTCCAGCTGGTTGCCCGATCTGTGAGTTCCTGTGGTGTGTAGTCTTTCCAAGTCAAATGAGGCCAGAAGAGTATTCAGTTCAGTGGCCTGGGGCTTGTCTTGGTGTATGTTGAAATCGCCAAGAACCACAAGTGGCCTACCATCCTCTGGCAAAGAGGACAGCAGGACATCAAACTCCTCAAGAAAGCTTGTCAGCTGACCTGGAGGGCGATAGTTGACAACAACATGTATTTTTGTGGGTTGCATTGTAGTAATGGCATGGAATTCAAAGGATGTATTGTTACATAGTGAAGCCTGTGGAGAAAAAGTCCAGTTTTTATGAATGAGCAAACCTGCTCCTCCACCCCTACCGGAATGTCGAGGGGTGTGAGAGAAGGAGAAGTTGTTGGAGAGAGCATCAGGTGTTGCTGTATCCTCAGGACGTATCCATGTCTCAGTCAGTGCCAGGATGCTGAGGGTGGACTGTGTGGCAAAAGCTGGAATGAAGGCAGCTTTGTTCACAGCAGACTGGCAGTTCCAAAGTCCCACTGAGAACGAGAGTGGAGCAGGAGTTGAAGTGCAAAGTGGCCGAAGGTTGTGTGGGTTGCGTTTGGTCTTGCATCTGTATCTTGTGAACGGTCTACAACAGATAAAAGGGATGTGCTTGAAGGCATGTGTTATTAGCGAGCTAGACATGTTAGTGTGTATGTATAAGTAGAATAATAAAATAAATTAAATAAAAAATACTTTGGTAAGTGGCGCCTTGTCGGCGTCCTTGCTCGGTGGACTCGCACAGGTAGACTCCCTGGTCTTTACCCAAGTAGGTCTTCACACAAGGAGGGCTTGACACGAGGGCTACCGCTTCCACGTCAACATTCAGTCCAATAAATACACACTTTAATGAGCCGTTCAATGGGAAAAGCAGCCATGCCTTAATGCTACATAGCACAACAAAGCTAGTCATGTGGTCAACCGAAACCAAAACTGAGGGGCGCGTGAGGTGACAAGTGCGGGAACAAACGTGACTTCCGTACACCGCAAATAAATTATGCTGCACTTTATCAATAAATAATACTCTAAAACAAGTGAAGCACTGTTTGCAGACACTAAAATGATGATAGTTTTACACACACTGGAAAACCAACCCTAAATCTAGCAGCGAATACTATGGGACAAGTAAAAACAAATCTAGCAGCGAATACTATGGGACAAATCTAGCAGCGAATAATATGGGACAAGTCAAAGCAAAAATAGCGCACACACACAAACACACGTTTAAGCGACCCACGTTCAAGACAGTAAACAGACAGCACCTGATCTAGCAATGAATGAGCCCCAGGAGTTTGCCAACAGATGCTTCAGCAAATAATCCAGCACTTTGAGAACAATGTTCCCAAAGACAAATTGGAAGGATTTTGGCCATTTCACCCCCTAAAGTGCACAATATCTGGTCAAATCTGGTCAAATCTTGCTGCGTAAAGGGCAAGGCGAAAACCACTTCTGAATTATTGTGATCTCTGATCCCTCAGACTTCACTGTCTTAAAAAACATAACTAATCTGTAATGGTTATCATGAAAATCGGTTTGGGATTACTTTAGGAAACTGTGTTAGTCAACACTATTTGCTGCTGCATCCACAGATGCAAGTTAAGACTTTACTAAGCAAAGCAGAATCTCTACATCAACACTGTCCAGAAGCGCTTCTCTGGGTTCGGTCTCCTCTTAGATGGAGATTAGAACAGAATATACTGCCATCTAGCACCGTCTTTTACAAGGACTTCCCGGGATTTTCAGCAGGACAACTTTAAACCACATACTGTCTGAAAAAAAGTGTACAGTAACTCGGATAACCACTCTGTACAATTGTGGTGAGAAGAAAAGAATCTCAGAATGCTAGATCTCAGATGCATCTCAGATGTGGGTTGACACTGTTTTGGCGGCACGAGGGGGACCTACACAATATTAGGTAGGTCGTTTTATTGTTGTGGCTGATCGGTGTATATATATATATATATATATATAAACAAACATAAAAACTTGTAAAAAAAAAAAAAAAAAAAAAATACATAAAAAATAAGGGTATATGGGAATGTAATATTGCGTTCATAGCTGAAACTAAATAACATGAGTTTCTGTTGATTTACTTATAAATATTGTTTCATTTTGTCTTACTAGCACTGTATTAATTTGCCCCTGACAAAGCAGGCATGTTATGAGCATCTTAGATTTGCAAGAATTTGTGCTTACTTCCTTCCAAATATCAGGAAGCCGTATGGTCAAACGTCTACATTCTCATAATTTGCAGAAGTTATTGGAACCAAAAGACTGGGTCAGCACCAGTTGTGCCTAGTTAGTGAATTGTGCTGGGTATATACAATTTTACCATAAGGCTTTTAATAGTCTCTTTGCAGCTTTCCTATTAAAACAGGTTATTACATGATGTGATGTAGAACTTCAGCACTAATTCAATTTGAGATTTTGAGTGAATTACAGCAGATTTTCTTTTCTTTTATTTATTCTCAGTAACCAACGCAGTGGCTTGTACAACCCCATAATTCAAAGCTGTAATGCTTCACTTTTCTTTTCCAGTAGTTTTAGAATTTCCAAGAAACTTTTGTACAGTCAGAAATGAACCTTTGGCTCTGGTGGCACTGTACAATGTGGCATTGTAATAATTTTTCAGCTGTCCTTGGCAGAATAACTCTTCACCTCCCTATAATTTAATTAATTTGTAGTCTTTTTGAGCCCATTGTTCCTGTATGTAATAATGTGGTCTGCACTGTGATGAAGCAATTTAATCCTGTTATATATTGAATTATTTTGCTCCCTAGCGTATGTTCTCTGTGGTAAAATGTGGTAAAATTAGTACTTCAGTGCTACATCGTGTGCTGCAAATACCCAGCACTATGGTAGGCCTATTATACTTTTCAATGTGTGTGAAGCTATTATGAATCTGTAGCCTGTCAAGCTACAAACTTAGAATATAAATTATTTCAACATCATCCAAGCTAACCTTTGAAAAAGTACAAAATAACTTTTTTCACTCTGAATTCTACATACCACTTAAACAATCATTTGAGAATCACAGTTAGAGTGACAGTATTAAACAGATTTTTTAAAATATTTATTTACATCAATAAAACTAGAAAACACCATAAACAGCAGTATTTGACTAAATCTTCTTCTTCATTCAGCTGTTCCTGTTAGGAGTCGCCACAGCGGACCATCCGTGATCCGCATATTTGACTTGGCACGGGTTTTACACCAAATGCCCTTCCTGATGCAACCCCCAGGACTCTCACTTTACTAAATTTGATATTATTTTACACAATTACTGTAAATATTGAATACATTTACAAAGGTCTTTTGTAACACCATGGATCAATTTTAAAGACTGGGATGACATGTTCCCTCATTATTTAGCAGCATAAAGCTAGCAAATGTATTTTTATATTTTTAGGATATATGTATAACATAATTTTTTTTGTGTAATATTACAATGGCATTAATTTAGAAAAAATGCCACTTTTCTCTATTCTGACTGCTGGAATCCATCGCTCTCTATTTTCTCCTTTTTTGGAAAGTCGTGGAAGCATAATAATGGACTTTTTTAGCTGTTCGAGTAAATGGCCATGCGAAAATAATTTTTGATGTGGTCTCCCATTCACCACTGTAGTTTACTTCCCCATTCAAAACCTTGAAATATGACAAGGGTCCACACCTTAAGTTGTCTTCACTTGTTTAGCTACAACATGTATTACTGACCATATTGTCTTATCACAGCATTCTACTGTATAGTTAATTGTGGCAGTTCTGTGCTTGAGTATTTTGCTGGAGTATAAGCACTGGCCCGGGTGCATCCCTTTAATGCAAGATACTATGTGAAAGTCCAGCTGGGGAAATTACAGAAGCAGCCGCTGATTGAACCACTGATGGAGACCATTTGAGCCTCAGTGCGGTAGCAGGAAATTGAATTACCCCCACAATCTGTTTGTGCTATACGTGTATCCCTCTGTTGTTCTGCTACCTCTGCCATATATATATGTGTGTGTGTTTGTGGAGGCTTTTTCCTATTACCTCACTGAATGTGTGAAATCCTCCTGATCTGCTCTACTGTCGGATTTAACCATGTCACACCTACACACTATTACCTCTTTCATGGTGTACCACATGACTGTGAGAAGCTGCATCCACAACTGGAAAGGCTTAGAGGGATACGAGAAGATGCCTAAAGCCTCCAGAGCTATTGAGCCTGGTTCTTAGATTGGCTGTAGTTCTTTGGTCACTTTGGACTTCAGTTAGAAGGTCAAAATAAGACTCTTCATGAGGTGGTCACAAAGAAACACAAGACTGGTTTATTTTATCACAGCTAAACTGCAACAATGCCCATAGAAGCAAAAAGCCTAAGCGAGCAGTGATTTCCGTCTAGGGGTATGTGTACCCTAGGCATTACCCACCTCCAGAGACCTCCGTGAAGTTGGTACCCCATATAATTAAATAATTACCAAAATAATTTCACTCGTTTGTGCTGATTTGTGCCACACAAATTAACGTTTGTGCTGGTTTGGTGTTTGAGACCCACCAAGAAAAACTGTTCCCAGGTGTACCTAGGAGAATTTGTGCTATTTTAAAGGTAAAGGAAGCCACACCAAATATTGGTTTAGCTTTTTTTTATGTTTACTGGACTTGGTATGATGTTAATTTTATAAATGAGAACTATTTATGGCATTATTTTTGAAGATATCCTCACTATGCCGAAGTACCTAAATATTTTGCACAGTACTGTATATATACAGTATATACATTATTTATTTTCAGTATATAAACAATAGGTTTATTTTCAAGCATAGAAACCAAACTAAAAAAATGGCAATGCTTAAAAAAGAGCACAAGCAATTCTGCAGACTTATGTTTTTTTTTACTGTCTCAAAGCTGTCACTGCTTCTGACATCCTAAACCTCTCTGCAGTGCACTTCGGCTTATTTATGCAATCAAGAGTGTTTACTTCATTGTAACTCCACACACAACCCATTAGTAACAATTAAACAAAACAAGCAAATGGCACAAAACATCTAGGTTACTGTTGTAAGTGACACTAGGGGTCTCTCTTGAGAGCCTTATGCATCTCTGAACTTTGAGAAAAGGCCAATGAGAAATTGGCAGACAGAATTTGCTTGTCCCGCCCCCGGACATACAGGTATAAAGGGAGGGAAAAGGATCTGTTCATTCAGGATTTGTCTGAGGAGCCGACAATGAGGTTTGGCCGCAACAGTGGCTCGGTTCAGCGACGTGGCCGGGAGGACACAACGTCTCATTCCCTAAATCAGGGAACAGAGGTTACAACAGTAACCTAGACGTTCCCCGTCTGTCGCTCACTTCGACGTTGTGTCGAAGAAGCGACACCAGGGGTCCAATTTTAATCATGCCATGCACTGAACCATGTACGGGCGCTGCTGACACAGGTGCAGGCAGGTCGTTTGTGTGCCAAAATGACAGGCTGTGCCAGACTGCACGTACCCTTCCCCAACGCCCCAAAACATTTTCAAAACCTTCTGGTTCCTTACCCCCCGATATGGGGGGAACAAGGCGACGTGCCAAGCATGGGAGCAAGCCGTGTCAGCCGTGCCTTTTCTCTCTCTATGTTTCTCGCATAGAGTTAAAGAGTCTGGGGCCATCTTAACGCTATCACACGCATCGGGGAAGGCGTTCTTTCCCAGTTCCTATTCTTTCAGGGGGGAAAGACCCTGCGGAGACCACACCTGCCCAGACTGGAGGGAGGTAAAGAGTGGTGAAATACATCACATGGGCTTTTAGGTCACATGTGGAGAATGGCGCGGAGGTAGATCCTACCAAGGGAGATGCGGGTCCGCTCACAAGGGGACCGTACCATGGAAAATACACACAGGGGGATAAGTCCACATGGGGGCCCAACCTGTGGAGCACCTATTCCTATCTAGGCCAGCTAGATCTTCCACATCCCATCCAGGGGCCAGACATGGAGATTCCAGAGGTCTGGGCGCGGACGGCAGAGAGTGACCTGTCCCTGAGAAAGAAGGTCCTTCATCAGGGGAATTCGCCAAGGATGGGCTGTAGCGAGGAGTACGAGATCCGAGAAACAAGTCTGAGAGGGCCATTAAGAACCACAAACACACACCAGAGTGACTTGTTCCTCGTTCTCTCTGACCTTGCATAGCACCTGTGCCAGAAGGCTCACTGGGGGAAATGCGTACTTGCGCAGCCCCGTGGGCCAGCTGTGTGCCAGCACGTCTGTCTCGAGGGGCGCCTCCATTCGGGCGTACCAGAGTGGGCAGTGGGAGGTCTCTCAGGAGGCAAATAGGTCTACCTACTTGAGTCACTGCTGGCTCCAAAGGAGGAGACGTACGCCACCTTGATGATTTATGTACGCCTACCATGGTGGTGCTGTCAAGACGTGCTTGCCCCGAACTAGCGGGAGACAAGAAGTACAACCAACAACTCTAGGCAATTGATGTGCTAGAGCAGCGGGGGCCCTTTCCAATGCACATGGCACCCCAGCCCTGTTTGGAAGCATCTGTGTTGATCAGGACGCGTCGGAACACCTGCTGTGAAGGGACTCCTGCCTGTAAAAAACAGAGGTTTGTCCAGGGTTTGAGAGTCTGGAGCTAGTGCTGAAGCGGTCTCATATGCATCAACCCCAGCGGCGCGACAACCGTGGAGAATGCCATATGCCCCAGGAGCTTTTGGAAATGTTTTAGGGGGACCCACGTGCCTGGCCTGAACGAGGTGAGGCATTTCAGCACTGACATGCCGAGAAAAGAGATGCTCTGAACCAGGGCGAGCTTGCTCTTTTCCCAGTTGACCTGTAGCCCTAAACGGCTGAGGTGACTGAGCACCTGGTCCCTGTCTCTCGGGAGTGGGCCAGGATTAGCCAGTCATCAAGGTAGTTGAGTATGCGAACGCTTGTTTCCCAAAGCGGGCAAGGGGTGCCTCTGCAACCTTCGTAAAGACGCGAGGGGACAGGGAAATGCTGAAGGGTAGGATTTTGTACTGATACGCCTGGCCGTCAAACGCGAACAGTAGAAAGGGTTGATGTCGAGGCAAGATTGAGACGTGGAAGTACGCATCCTTCAGGTCTATCGCTATCAACCAATTTAGATGCTGGACGCAAGTTAGGATGTTTCTTTACGTGAGCATTTTGAACAGGAGAATGTACAAGGCCCAGATGAAAAATTGCAATTACAAGGTCATCGCCATGCACACGAAGGGGGGAGGAGGCCTGGCAAACTGAATTGCGTAACCGAGTCGGATGGTCCTGGCCAGTTAGCGTGACGGATTGGGAAGTGATTGCCACGCGTCCAAGCTCCATGCTTGTGGCATTAAGGGAACAATTATTTTTCATGTATCCGGCGGGGCGGAGCAGCGGGGCGGAGCAGGTAATACGGCATTGGGAGGAAAAAGCACATCCCGAGGCTCTATTGCTGAGAGAACACTCAAAGCACTAACCTTGCACCGCACAGCCGGTAGGGGGCAGGTTAGTGACTGAGGAGGAGGTCCCATGGAGGCGTTTATTCCACGTCGGACACAGGTGGATCGCAACCGCTCTATCCACCACGGAGAACGCTGCGTACCCGTGGGCTGTTGAGGGTAGTGAGAGCGGATGAGCGAGAGGATCGATTACGGGCAGTGAAAGGTGCCCTACATGACCTCATCAGCTCATCACGTACTTTCGGGAAGAAAGGAACCGGGGGGCACGTGACTGTGAATCAATCATCCAGCCACAAAGGCTGTGGGGATGACGGAGGATTCCAGTCCATCCCCACTCTGACGGTGGCCCGGGAAAGCATGTCGGCCATCTGGATGTCAGCCTCTGACTGGCGAGCTGACCAGAAGGTGGCAGCCTAATCAAGTCTTCCGCGTCAGATGCCGGAACACTCTCCGATGCAGTAGCGAGCTCGTCATTCAGCTCAGGGGGCTCAAGAGGATAGGCAGACTGGCCGTGAGGTGAGCCGCTGTCACCCTGAGCCAGGGCGGAAGTCAACGAGCGTGTCGGTGGGTGGGTGGTTCATGGGGACATACCCGGCGAAACCGAGCCCACTGCCATCCCCAAATCGCCTCCATCGCCAGCCGGGTTGTCCTCAATACCGTTGGAAGAAGGAGCGATACGGGGGGCGGCTGGAGTGGCGTTCCTTTTTAGGAAGGAAAGCCGCGACCGCAACGTTGCCATGATAAGGTCCTCGCAGCGAGAACACGAACCATCCACAAATGCTGCCTCGGTGTGATCGCGGCCCAGACACATGAGGCAGCGCCTGTGACCGTCAGGAACAGAGAGAACTCGACCGCATCCAGGAACTACACAGAGGCGGAAAGGCATCTTTATAAAGACACGTCCTGAAAAGGACGTTCAACGCCGCTGTGTATTGCTCTTTTATAGAAAAACACTCTTTTAGGAAAATGTATCTTTTAATAGCGCTGTCGAAGCGCCCAGGGGCAAAGCTGCACTGCCATGCAGAGAAGGAGAAAGCCGCAGATATGCGCCGTAGATCCAACAGCATACACTCAGAGATGAGAGGAAACAGACTGTCACTCGCAGCTTGCTGCTCACACAACCGGTCAGCCCCGAAGAAAATTTATGAATGAACAGACGCATTTCCCTCCCTTTATACCTGTATGTCCGGTGGCAGGACATGCAAAGACTGTCTGCCAATTTCTCATTGGCCTTTTCTCAAAGTTCAGAGATGCATTAAGGCTCTCAAGAGAGACCCCTAGTGTCGCTTATTCGACACAACGTCGAAGTGAGCGACAGACGGGGAACAATGAAGTCCATTGTTGTTTCTCATATCCAGACACCTAATTAATTTGTTTGAAAACAACTTTCTGGCTTTTTCTCCAGTAGCAAATAAGACATAGAGGAACATGGAAATTTCTACTTCTCACTACTCTCATTCCACTTAATACAGAGTTCCATGTGGAACAGATTTTTTTTTTTGTTTCCATTTTCACAATGGATTATTCATGTTTTTGTTGTGGGAGTGTTATGTTGGGAAATGTGTTTCTTAGAAATCCTCTTCTTTCTCGTTCTCTCTCTCATTCTACTTGTTTTAACAAGACCCAGCAGAATTGTAATGGGTGCATTACATCTACTCTTGAATTTCAAATGGGATTTTCAGTTGTTCATTCATTTGCTTTTTTTTTATTTGCTGAACAATTTTAATTACATTAGTCTATGTTGAGTCATAACAATGAAATTGGTAATGTCTAAAGAGGATCTTTAGGGACTTTTGCTGTTCTGTCACAAAACAAGAATTGCTGCAATCCTCAAGCAACAAATTGTAAAGAAAAAAAATCACTTAGAATTAATTGTGGCCACTGATGGTGCAATGTATTTGCACATGCTTGCAGTGTTTTTTTGCCGTTTGATTCACAAAAGGAATAATGAAAATTAGATAATTGCACAAACACACACACAAATGGTCTTGAATTCAATTTGGGCATGGCAATTCCTCAATTTGTTGAGTCCTTGATTGTGAAGCATGCAGCAGACAACCATGATCTTACTGTGCTGGGAGAGTACAGTATCCCTCCACCACTGTAATTCAGACACCTAAATCAGCTCTTTTCAAATACTAAAAGCACAATTGACTACACTTGGATATATGCCGGTTTGTAATGTTTTTCTCCATCATTGAATCATCATTTATTGATTGCACAAAAATGTACACAAACATGTCTTTTAAATAAAATTTTGTTTACTGCTTGCTGTCTGTTTGCAGTAATATCACAACTTTAATTAATTGCACTAGGCAAATAGCACTGAGCTTCATTACAAAGGGGCAATCTACCTAGGTTATATAGAAAGGAGGCATGTTTGCAGTGAATATAATTACAATTGCTTGAATTATAAAATAAACACTGACAAATTTATTTGCATGATTTAGGTATAATAAATCTAGGAAATGCTTTAGTTTGTGTATTTCATACAGTGACCTTAATTACTTTTGAACAGGGAACTAAATAATCTGTATTTTCAAAAGAGATAATTAAATTGCAACAACCTTTCTGTCTAGAGATTTGTGAAATAATGCTTATATAGGAATAAAGTAAGAGTGATTTAAATGCTTAACATTGTGTGAATAGTGACTGTGTGACTCAGGGGAACATACAGAGTATTGACAGGAATGATTAGTGGGACTTTGGACTGCTGGAAATGTTTTATACAATTGTTTTCTTCGGGCAGATGCTACTTAATTGAACCTACATTAAAATGCATGTCTGCATCTTGAATGAATCCTCAGTGGCAAATTATTTTTTAGTTTATTATTTAAATGAAGGAAGTATTTATTTTTAGATTTTGTTTTGTTAAAGGCAAGTTCCTTGATGTTTTACAGTTGGCTAAGTCTACCCCACACTTGCTGGGAGTCTGAAATCGGAACAGTGATTGTTAGTCATCTCCTGGTGAGCGCTACAAGGTTTAGGCATGGGCGAGAGTTCATACGCAGCGCTAGAGTCTGCATCCATGCCAAAATGCCCAGATTGTGTGCCAAATGTGTCTATGTGAGCCTTAGGGAGCAGAGGGGAACTGCCTGAATTCGCAGCAGTGGAGGATGAAATACTGAATAAATGAGAAATTGTTATTCATGTAGGATAAAGGAACATCCATGACATTGCTTTGAACACCTACATCACTCTGGATTTTGTGTGCTTGCTGTCTGATGTATCCATGTTGCATGTGCTTTTCCAAACATTTTGAATCATGGATTGCATATTCAAGAGGTGAAGGAATGAAAGAACTTTGAGACAACTGTTTTTTTTTTTTTTCAACCAGAAGCTGCACACAGTTGAGCTGCTTCATAGCTAAATTGGATTCTCTTTTTTTCCATTCTGCACAGAAAGTGAAGTGGGAAAGTGAAGTTCAAAAGAGTTGTGAAAACAAAATAAAAATAAAAGTTGAATAACCTGGGAAGATCTCTTTTAATTTTCAAAGACAGGGTCATTCTAAGTCGTTATGACGTTGCAACATGCTTTACCATGATTAAAAATAAAACAGTGGTGAAATTCTTAAACATGGTTAGAGCCAAAGCTGGGCAATGTAGTTTAAATGTAAGTGGCTCAAATATATATATATATATATATATATATATATATATATATATATATATATATATATAAATATATATATATATAATTGGGGTTTTCTTGTGTTTTTTTTTCTTCTTTATTCTAGGTTTTCTTAATATCTTTAAAAATAACAATCTAAAAATGACGAGCCACTTTCTCCAATGTGTCCTTAGAGGGTTGTATACATAGTAATGATATATACGTGTCTAAAATATCTCAAGCATGTCACAGAAGATTAAATTCACAATGTGCATTAAGGCAAAGAAATGGTGCTGCAGTTTCCTTCAGAATCAAAACACATGTTCAACTATAAAGAGAGATGCATAATTATTTGTCCTGTAATTAACCATTTAGCCTTCTGTTTCATGAAATATATATCAGAATGAAACTATCTGGTTATTAATTGTTACCAACATTTAAAAATAAAGTTTTCACTAAAGAATTTCATTCCTTGGAACATTTTCAGTCACCCAACACTAATTTGAGCAATAACATTGTCAATTTAATCTCTCCTTGCTCTTGTTATGTTTTGTTTAACATGTCATGCAGCATGTCATTTTCTCATTTCATAGTCTGCGTGTACTGAATCCTTATGAACTGAGTGAACCTGCTGATGTCTGTGTTGTGTTAAAACATTCTGCTTCTAACCCTCTCTCTGTTTTCTCTCACTTGTAGAAACCCTGCTGTCATCTGGCCAAGGTAAGCACTTGAGAAATATGTTCCCTGATACAACTCTCCATGAGTTTGAATGTGTCAGATTTCAAATTAAAATAAAAAAAATTACAAATATGGTCAGCAAGTTAGTGTGACTTTGTTCAAACTGAGCACTGCTTCTGCATTCTGGAGTTTCAAAGCAGACACATTTTCCCAGCATGCTCATTCAGTCATTCTCGACTCACTCTGGTCAATCACCCCTTGCAGTTCTATTGTATGGTTCACACGCGTTCAGTATGACTGTTTGTCAAAGATGAGGCACTCGCCCTGGGAGGCACCATGTAGACAGACCCCTTTTTCATTTACATTTGACTCAGAGGGGGGCAATCTTTAAAAGTGTGTGTTTTTCCTATTGAAGTTACACTGTGATAGTGCTTCAAACTGCACACCATTCTTAACTAAATGGAGTGTTATAAACATTGCAAATTGCACGGGTCTGCGCATGTGCAGTATATAATGGACTGCAGGACAAGCATATTGTCCACCTGCAGAGCTGCTGGGGCAATTGGAAAATAACACATGCACTGACCATTTCTGCATCCTTTCAGAGAGAGAGAGAGAGAGAGAGAGAGAGAGAGAGAGAGATGAGAAAAGAAGTACAAAGCTTTGCAGGATCTGTGCTTAAAGAGCAATCCTGTAAATTCCAGGCTGTATATGTTTTGCACTCGAAGCACACTCTCTCACAATGCTTTCTGGAAACAAGACATGGCATTGGGTCCAGTTTTTCGTTTACTCTGCACATTGCACGAGAATAGGATATGTGCAGGCCAGCAGGCACTGTATTTCCAGGCCAGCAGATTTACTTTCTTTCCATCGTTCTTTATTCAGACTGGTAAGCTGGTTCAAATTGTGTGCCGCCCTTTAAGAATTCTGCAAATGCACCGTAATGGATAAGAATATGGCTAATGCAAGTGCTTTGAATAGCTTCAAAAGAACTTGAAAAAACTGCCTCTGTCTTTTAAGTGAATGATTAACCAGAGAATTATTTTTTTTCTTTAATTGAATCCTTTTTTTACTTTTTGTTTGGGTTTTAGGGTTAATGAAGGAAGGGGCCATATGGTTGAAGTGATGTAGAAAGATGTAGTTTAGATCATCCTGACAATAGTAATGTTGATGGTCACCGTTTAGACAGCAGGCATTACTCTCCTGCTGCTTTACATCAATGCACAAACACACACAATGTTTTTTTTTTCCTTTAACATCAAAGTGAATGGTGACTGTTGCTGTCATTCTGCCTAACAATAGCTGTGCCTCATTTCGAAGGCTGTGTGCTAGGTATGACGCGTCCTTTGAAGGCTGCAGTATACTGAGCATCCAAGTTTAACCCTCTGGGGTCTGAGGGTATTTTGGGCCCTGGAGAAGTTTTGATACGCCTTGACATTTGTGCTTTTTTCAGTTGCTTAAAAACATATTAATGGCTAAAGTCTGATAACACTGTATTCAGTACAAACTGGGCTACAATAATATGTGAGCAACATGTATGTACAGGTTTGTATTTTTTAGAAAATAATGTTTATGCATGTTTTTTTGAAAAAAACTAAAATTTTAAGTCACTGAAATAAGGCCATATAACACAAACTAAACATTTGTCCACAATACGTTTGAGTGCTGGATCTTGTAGCCTAGAGTTTTTGCTACAAAATGATGTGAAAACCATCCTGATTACGCATTCATACAAAACATAGGTAATATGCGAGGAGGTGTGAACTATCATGAATATGGATTGTAATTTACACCTGAGAGACAATGACCCCACCCCTGGGCCTAACAATGAGGAATATGACAGAAAGAGAATGAATATGAGGAGACTTATTAGACTACTTCATTTTAGACCTATAATTTTAGACCTACACTACTGTTAAAAGAAGTCTCTTCTGCTCACCAAGACTGGATTTATTTGATCCAAAATACAGAAACAATATTGATATTCTGAACTCTTTTTACAATTTAAAAGAACAGTTTTCTATTTAAATATATTGTAAAATTCAATTTGTGATCAAAGCATAATTTTCAGCATCATTACTGCAGTCTTCAGTGTCACATGGTCCTTCAGAAATCATTATAGATGGTGATTTTTTAATATGGGCATATATAAAGTGCATTTTACTCATTTAACCTGAACACATATTTGCAAGCACAAGCTTTGTTGATGATAATGAGGCTTTATAAACACTAGATAAAATATAATCTAAACATTCATATTATTTTTATATCATATTACATATATTTATATCATACAGCATACAATTTAAATACCTGCTTTTGCCGAAACAGCATTTAAATGTAACTAAAACTTGCTTATTAGGACATATTTCAAATGTCAATACTCTGAATCCTGTCTGGCAAGTCTAGAAACACTCCCACTAGTAAAATATGTACACGTTTATATAAAATAACATGTCAACCAATGAAAACTAAATGGCTTACTCGTCTGAAATTGTATCCTCGGCTGGATCAAGTCTCTCTTCAAAATACAAATGTTCATCGGAGTCCCGCTCTTCTTCTGAGGAAAATGTTAACTCTTCCATACATTCCTGGAGTTTTCTCATTTGTGTATCATTGCAAACGCGCAGAAAAATGAATGAAATGTATTTACGTTATACCTCACAGTCGGGGGCGTGTACATTTGCGTTGATCATCTCAGCACATTAGCGTATGAATGGCACGCTCAGCTGGTGGGTGGGATCACATTACAGACAATTAGATAGATCAGTAAAAACTGTACATCGCTTTTGTTTCATACAGATTGCATTGCAGGAGAATATTTGTTTAAAATTTTTACTCGTTTATTAAAAAGTAGACATTTTAAGCTTTCTTTAGACATATGTTTCATGTTTGTGTGATAAGTATTCGCGGAGTTTCAGTTCATTTTTGTGACGTGTTTCTGAAATATGCTTGTGAACACAGATACTGCTGAAAGCTCACCCTTTTTATTTTCTTTATTTTACAAAAGCACAAGATTTTATTGTTATTGTGAGTGCACAAATAAAAGTAGACGCTTTATAGTCTCTAATGATGTCTTACACTTATCTGTACACCCAAAAATAACTTGAGTATTTTAAGTTGTTTCTGCTGTAATGACGAAAATTACTGCTGTAATGACGCCGGCGCATCCTTCGACCCCAGAGGGTTAAACAAGCCTCGTTTAAATGAGACGACCTTTGTAGGTGAAACGGAAATGGAACATAACATGGTTGCTATGACAGCATGCCACTCTTTAACAAGTGCAAGCACTTTGAGTAAGGGAATGTATGAGGTACATTTTAGGAGAGTTATAATGATGTAAAGAGAAAATAAAATAGATTTTACAGGTGTACTTTTAGTCTAATACTTTATTTTAATTATATAGTAATATAATCAGGGGTGGAAAGTGTACTGAAAAATAATACTCAAGTAAAATTACTATTACATCTTAAGAAATGTAGTATGAGTAGAGTAAAAGTAGCTGTCCCAAAAAAATACTCAAGTAAGTGTAAAAGTAGCTCATTAAAAGTACTCATGTGTGTATTGAGTACTGAGTTGCGAAAGCTATGCCCCTTTATAATAAAACTCAGTTGTTTGGTACAGGGGCCACATCAGGCTTCAAATGAATAATTCGCACAAAAATTACAATTGTCATCAATTACTCACCCTTATGCCATCTCAGATGTGTATGACGTTTTCTTCAGCAGAACACAAATTAATATTTTTAGAAGAATGTATCAGCTCTTTTGGTCTATACAATGCAAGTGAATGGGTGCCAAAATTTTGAAGCTCCAAAAATCACAAGTCAGCTTAAAAGTAGCCTAATTCATGTGACTCCAGTGGTTAAATCCATGTGTTCAGAAGAGATATGATAGGTTGGGTGAGAAATAGATCAATATTTAAGTCAATTTTTACTGTAAATTCTCTCTCTAGCCATGGATAAAATGGTATGATGGATAAAAATAAAATCAGGACAGGGAAGTAGCGAACACAGACGGTGGGGAAATAGTGCATTAAAAGTACAATTACAGCACTTAAAATATACTCAAGTAAAAGTATAAAACATTTTAACTACTTAAAGTACAATTCTTGGGAAAAGTAGTTAAATACAGTAACCTGAGTATTTTTTATTTGTTACTTTACACTCCTAAATATAATTATACATATTATATACTCCACACCCGTCTACTGAGGTACTTCAACTTGGGATTTAACATTACTTGCATTTGAACATCATATTTTTACGGGCAAATTGGCGTAATTTTTTTTAGACATTTCTGTTGAAGCAAAGAATTGTGGGTTGTGAGTGCCCACGAAGGATACACCTCATGCATCCTCCAAATTCCTGTGAAAGAAGGTCGCATTCTAAACCTGCATTCAAAGTGTCCTACTCCCTATTATGAAATGAGACAGCCTTGATAATGTATGCGGCCGACAAATGCGAACTCTGGAGGATGCAGCCTTCCAAACGAGACGCAGCCATTTTCTTTTTTTGTTACACAGAAGAAAGAAAGTCATATGGGTTTAGGACAACATTAGGGTGATGTCAAAATTTTCATTTTTTGGGGGTGAACTGTCTTCACGATGTAGGTGATTTTAATTTGGTCCCTACAAAGACTTCCAAACCTGACCCAAAAACACATCCATCATTGTTTTTATTTTCGACCTACAATCATGAGTTAAGTTTTATTTATTAAATATAAATTATTTTTAATTGTAAACATATTTATGTACAAGGATACATAGGGTAAGATGGGGGAAGAAGCCCCACGGGGTAAGATCCCCCCCCAACCCCCAATCAAATCAGCACCAGCAGAATTAACAGCCTCAACCTGTACACTGCCTTGAACAGAAAAACTTGGTTGCTTGGTTGCGCTATTCTCTGTGCTTTGCAGAAAAATGTGGCATTTAATCCGTGCATGCCCAGAGAATAGCGCAACCAAGTTTTTCTGTTCAAGGCATTGTACATGGTTGAGGCTGATTCTGCTGGTGCTGATTTGATGACTCCGATTGAATTGGGGTCAGCTGCATGTTTAACTGCAGATAAAACACTAAATGAACAGTCTGCAACTGCGGAAGGTGATCAATACTTGTCAGTCTGTTAGAATTGAGTCTAAATTGAGTGAGGTCAATGATGGTGAGAATTTAAAATGATAACAAATGAGTTTGATAGCGAGAGTGATTTTTCTGATTCAAGTGTTTCTTCTTGCTCTCAGAGTGGTTGTTCATGTGTTAGTTACAGTTCTGAAGGAATCAAGAAATGTCTATGTAAAGAAGTTCATGTTCACGGGCAAGGAAGAGGCGAGAAACCGGCTTGACATACAAACTAAAGGTTTAATGGAAAACTCAAAAGACAAAAACATAGGACGACAGACATGTCCGTGAACGATCTCTCTCTCTCGCACGTCCTCCGCAATTGGCCTTTAACCCTCTCAGAGGCTTGATTAGACTAATACGGGACCGGGCGTGTTGAGTCACAACCCGGCCCCGCCCTCAACTGTGCCACAGTCTAGATGTAACAAAACATTTTAGAGATGTACAAATTGTTGATAATTTTCTGGATCTTAAGAAATTTGTGGAAGTCACTAAGATTGCAATGATTGAAGGACGTTTCACAGACAAAGAGGTGTATCGTCTGAAGAAGATTGTCACCAAGGTACAAAACCAACTGAGTAACAATGATAACGAAGCAGCTTAGTTTCTTGGCCTATGTTGGCTGTCTCCTTTTTTGTGTTTTATAGTAATTTTCTTTCTATGAAATGGATGAAATTCACATTGCTTCTCTAAATGTGAATGGAGCCAGGGATGGGGAAAAAAAAGAGTAGAAATATACAGTATGATTTATTGAGACAGAAAATAATTGATGAGTTATCTGTGCAAGAAACACATAGTGATGGCAAAAATGCTGCTGAGATTAAAGAATGGGATGGTTTATCATTCTTAAGCCATAACATTTACCTTAGTGGAGGTGTTGCTATTTTGTTTGCAAAACAGGTCCTGAAAGAAAACCTTCTGAAAGTTGTTGTTGAGTTTGAAAATGATCTCAAAGAATGAGTTTTTTAGATAAAATTTTTACAAATTTAGAAGGATGTAATAGTGAAGATTATGTTTTCCTGGGTGGAGATTTTAAGTGCATTTAATTTTAATCACAGATGACTCATTGAACTGTTTGAAACACGCAAGTTATGTGATGTATAGATAAACTTTCAGAAAGATTCAAAACAATATGCATGGGTACATGTTAGTGATAATTTACTATCATTAGTAAGGTTAGACGGGTTTTACATTTTTATACATCAACTGTTTTTTTAATAATAATAAGGTATTTTATGACCAAATCAGTTAAATCAGTTTTATCTTACCTGCTTTTGTTGAAGGCTTAAGGGAGCACTGATAATAATACCCTTTCAAAATTTTAATCAAATGGATGCTCCATCCATGTTTTTCTTTGGGTTATAAAATAGCAATGGTCAACGGCACTTAATTAATATTTTTAAATCTGAAACTGGGATTTTACTTTCAGACCTTAATGAAATATGCAAGAGAACAACAATTTTAAGCAAACTAAATAAGTCAAAAGAAGATAATTGTGTTGAATAATCTTTTTTTTTTTTTTTAGAGAATTAGCAAAACTTTTTGAAAAATCTAATGCAGCATTTAATAAGCCTATAGTCCTGGGAGAGTTACATAAAGGTCTTTAAAACATGGAGTGTGGAAAATTCCTGGAATTGATGGACTTCCAGTTGAGTTCTTATTGGTCCATCATAGGAGATGATCTGATGGCTGTCCTCAATAATAGTTAACTTGAAGGGTGTTTACCATTGAGGTGTCAAAGAGCGATACTCACTCTTTTGCCAAAAAAGCGTGACTTAACTGACATAAAATGTTGGCATCCCATGTCTTTGCTTTGCTTTGACCCACCATCCTATTTATTGGCAAATATACAATAAATTTTGTTTGAGTTTTTCTGGGGTAAATTGCTTTGGTTGATACATAATATTTTGTACTTATCAAATGAAGAAGTTTGGCAGAGCATTGTGCACTTGAAAAGCAGAACTGCTGCCTTTTGTTTGCAATTTCTGCAAAGATTTCTCATGGGTCCAGAGGATTTGAGCTGGAGGCCTGTGACAAGTGTTATATTGAAGTCCTTTGAAGGGATGGATTTAGACAAAGCCTTGTTTTTGATGGACCCCAATAAGATTGACACTTCTTGCTTACTTGTTTTTTACCCCAACATTTTTAAAGTCTGGAGTTGTTTTAATGTAAAAAGGACTGAGATCAAAGACTCTGTATTTTGTTTGTTGGAAGAACCATTGATAAACCGTGCATGTCTAGATACAGCGAGTGTAAGTAAAACACTGACTGAATCCTTCTTAAAATCTGGAATTACAACTTTACAAAGATTGATTAATTAATCAGGGTCTGGATTCAGAAATGTTCAATAAGTGGCTACACATTTAAGAATTAAATCTGTATGAATTTCCCAATGTTAAGGACCCTTTTCCTATGCTGTTTGAGTAATTTTTTGGGAATCTAAAAACATATGTTTAGATTTGAATGATGTCAATGGTAAACAGTTGTACATGGCTTGGTGACAACCTTTAACAAAAAAAAGGTTACACAATATAATTGATACACCATGGCGCGCTGTATTGGGACTAAGTGAGGATGTCAGACCAGAGTGGAGAGCACTATAAGCCAGTGTTTCCCAACCACTGTGCAGTGGCACACTAGTGTACCATGGAAAAATAGAAAATTCCACAAAATAAATAAATGCGTGAAGAAAAAAAAATAATAATAATTTCAGGCATCCAAACTCCTCACCTTTTGGAGAAATTCACCATTTTGAAACCATAATCGGTCACTTTTTTGATTGTGAAGAGCAATGATTAATGTGCAAAAGTGAGTGGTATTTATACGAGTTAATGGTCTTTCTCATGACTCGCGTCAGCACTGCAGAATACATTAAAGTCTATGAAGTGACTTTACACCAAAGTGTTTTTCACACATGTTTTTGCTTCACCCAGTAATGTCTTTGAGAGTACGAAGCAACAAGAAAAATTTAAAAACTGTCCAAATTTGTGGAGACACTGAATGACTCATAATCCTTTTAATTAAATATTACCTTATCGTTTACGAATATCAGAAACCCCAGTTCCCCGTCTTTCGCTCACTTCGACATTGTGTTGAAGAAGCGACACTAGGGGTCTCTCGAGCGCCAAATATGCCTCTAATCTATGAAAAAAGGCCAATGAGAAGTTGGCAGACCATATTTGAAGACATACGGGTATAAAAGCGGGGAAATACGTCGAGTTCATTCAGAAATTTTCTTCGGGGCCAATGGTCGTGTATCCCTTTCTGAAAGCATGGTGATACACAGTGAAGGAAGTTGATCCAAATATTTTCAAAACTCATCTTAAAAGGAAAAAGATTGAGAAAGGTACTGTAACTAAACAAGAAAGTAAAACAGGTAAACAACAAAAGAACAGGTCACACCCCTGTTCCTGCTTCTGTTCCTCTGACGCTCTGCCTGCTGTTGGATCTACGGCGCACTTCAGCGGCTTTTCTCCTTCTCTGAACGGCGGTGCAGCTTGCCCCTGGGCGCTTCGACAGCGCAGAAACCTTAAAAGAGTTTGTTTAAAAGAGTGATTTTCTCTATAAAAGAGTATTTTTCTCTAAAAGAGCTTTTACACAGCGTCGTTGGACGTCCTTTTCAGGATGCGTATTTATTAAGATGCCATTCCGCCCCTGTGTAGTTCCTGGATGCAGTAGATTGCTCTCCGCTTCAGATGGCCACAGGCGTTGTTTCGGGTGTCTGGGCAGGATAGGAAAGGATGTGGATGAGCTCGCCGCTGCATCGGAGAGCGCGGTGTCTGACGCTTATGACTCCCCTGGGCTGCCACCTTTGGGCCAGCACGCCCAGGCTGAGGCTGATGCGCAGATGACCGACATGCTTTCCTGGGCCGCCGCCAGCATGGGGCTGGACTGGAACCCTCCGACCCCACAGCCATCACAGTTGGATGACTGGTTCCTGGGGTCTGCGTGCCGTTCACAGCCTCGCCCCCCCACGGTCCCGTTTTTCCCGTTAGTTTGAGACAAACGTGTCCTGATCAGGTCAGACAGCACCTCCGCGGTAGCATACATAAATCGCCAAGGCGGCGTACACTCCCGCCACATGTCACAACTCGCCCGTCATCTCCTCCTTTGAAGCCAGCAACGACTCAAGTCGCTGTGTGCCACTCACATCCCTGGCAACCTCAATGTGGTAGCGGACGCGCTGTCATGACAACGCTTGCCCGGTAGAGAGTGGAGGCTTCACCCCCAGTCGGTCCAGCTGATTTGGGAACGGTTCGGCAAGGCCCAGGTAGACTTGTTTGCCTCCCGAGAGACCTCCCACTGCCTGCTCTGGAATGCCCGATCAGAGGCTCCCCTTGGGGCAGATACACTGGCACACAGCTGGCCTGCGGGGCTGCGCAAGTACGCATTTCCCCCAGTGAGACTTCTTGCACAGATGCTGTGCAAGGTTAGGGAGGACGAGGAACAAGTCACCCTAGTGGCTCCCTATTGGTTCCCGGACATCGTACTCCTCGCGACAGCCCCCTCCCTGGCAAATTCCTCTGAGGAAAGACCTTCTTTCTCAGGGATGGGGCACACTCTAGCATCAGCACCCAGACCTTTGGAACCTCCATGTCTGGCCACTGGACGGGACACGGAAGATATAGCAAGTCTACCACCTGCTGTTGTAGCCACGATCAACCAGGCCAGAGACCCTTCTACCAGGCATCTTTACGCCCTGAAATGGCACTTGTTTGTGAATTGGTTGTCTTCCCAGGCTGAAGACCCACAGAGGTGCGCAGTTAGTCAGTGCTCTTATTTCGGCAAGAGAGGCTGTCCCCTTCCACTCTGAAGGTGTATGTCACCGCTATCTCGGCCCATCACGACGCAGTGGATGGCAAGTCTTTGGGTAAGCACAACTTAATCATCAGGTTCCTAACTCAGGAACCTGGACTCCTACATGGACTCCCCCTGTGTGTATTTTCCGTGGTACGGTCCCCTTACGAAGTGGACCCGCATCTCCCTTAGGCAGTCCCAGCTGCCCTCCGGTCGCTATGTTGTAGCAACACCCCCCTCTTTTTGGCTGGATCTACCACTGCGCCACGTTCCACATGTTGCCTAAAAACCTATGTGAGGTATTCGCCACCTCCACAGGGTCTTTTCCCCCTGAAAGAATAGGAAACTGGGTAAGACCCCCTTCACATGATGCGTGTAAGGGCCCCAGCCATTTGGTTCTATGTGAGAAACATGGGGAGAAAAGAGGCCCAGCCAGGCTTGGCCTGTTCCCAGGTTGGCAAGCGTCGCCTTGTTCCCCTGTCTAGGGTAACCAGAAGGATTCATACATACAATCATACAGGTGCCTTTGCATGTAAAATACCTGCCCGCTCCTGTGTCAGCAGTACACGTACACGGCTCAGCGCATGGCGTGATTTAAATTTGATCCCTAGTGTCGCTTCTTCCACACGTCGTCGAAGTGAGTGGCAGACAGGGAACGTCTAGGTTACGTACATAACCTCCATTCCCTGATGGAGGGAATGAGACGTTGTATCCTCCCGGCCACGTCGCTGAGCCGAGCCACTGTTGTGGCCGGACCATTTCTAGCTCCTCAGAAAAATCCTGAATGAACTCGATGTATTTCCCCGCTTTTATACCCGTATGTCTGGGGGCGGGGTATGCAAATACTGTCTGCCAACTTCTCATTGGCCTTTTTTCATAGATCAGAGGCATATTCGGCGCTCAAGGGAGACCCCTAGTGTCGCTTCTTCGACACAACATCTCGTTCCCTCCATCAGGGAACGGAGGTTACATACGTAAACTAGACGTTATTGAACTAATTTAAATTCACCAAGAAAACGCTTAGACCTAAACATAAACAAGTCATTTTATTACTTTTTGCCATCAAAGCAACTGCAAGCTTTTTTTAATCTCTTCCAAATACATGTTTTCAATGTGGCAAAATCATAAAATCACCCCTCTGTGACGCTTTCAGCAACTCTTGTCATGTGGAGAGCAATACGGTGCTTGACGCTGGTTTCAGTCTCCAGAACCAAATTAAAACTGCCACGAGAAGTTGTCTGTCCGAGGCAAAGATGATAAATCAAATGGCAATTGAAAAACTATCATATGCTTCCTGTGTCTCTGTTGTTCATCTGTTCTCTTCATAAATAAATAAATGCATAATCTGCTATACGCGCGTCCTGTAAGTTCATGATTAAAAATGTGAACTAAAATAAAAGCTATTAAATGTCTTATCATTAAAATATTATAATTACATTGACAGGTAATAATAGATTATGATGGAATTTTTAGGTCCCTGTCCGTCAATATGACGAACAATGAGAAATCTTTGCATAGCTTAATTTTAAACATTACAAGTAAACACGCTACTAAGATGGACAGAAAACATGGACAAGTTCTTGAAAAGGACAAATATTGACAATGGTTAGCCTATGTGGGATAGTGGTGTGCCGTAGAATCTTTTAGTCGTAAAAAGTGTGCTGTGGCAGAAAAAAGGTTTGGAAACCCTGATATAAGCCACCATTAACAAAAAGATCGGCTGATATTCAGTGGAAGATTTTACATGGGATAATTGCTTGTATTTCTGTATTAAATCATGTTATAAGCCAAGAATGTCCTTTTTGTTTTGAAAGAGACTGTTTTCCATTGTTGTATGCACTGTTTTAGGTTAATACCTTTGTTTGACATTTTAAAGAGTCTTTTTTATTGTTGTAATGAAGATTATTCAGAATAGATTTTTATTTGGGGTTTTTAATAGGTTCAAATTAGACGTGGTGAATGTCAATTGTTGAACATCCTTTTGGGTAAATCAAAAATGTACGTATATATCAGTAAAAGGAACCAGATTGAACAGAGAGGTGATAATAAGGTTGTAAGAGTATTTATGATAAAATCCAGAATTTTAGTCAATTAAAATTTTTATAAAACAATTAACAATCTTATAATCTTAGAGTATATGGTGTCACAGAGTTTTGTGCTCTGTTGTGAATGATGAACTTATTTTTGCACATTGTTTGTAATATTTTAACTATTTTGAATGTATCACCTTATTTATTGTGTTTAAATCTATCATTATAAAGGTTTTTGAAAATTCAAAAAATTCTCTCTCTCTCTCTCCGAATCCCCTCACCCTGCCATTATTCTCCATGAATACTGGTTGATGGCTTAAACTAAAGGAATGATAGGAGAAAAGTAGGAAAGTGAAAGCGAGATTGATAAATGAAGATGACAGAGCAAATGATGGAGAATTACATGTCCTTGGCCTTTGTGTGGGTCTTACTGTACTGGGAGGTTTTGATGACAGAACGCTTTACAGCTGTCAGCTTATGCCCCAGAGAATACCACACACATTTCGTATATCATCTCTCTTCTGCCTTTATTTATTTTTATTATTTGTATTTGTATTTTGTAATTTTTTTGCTCTCCATCCTGTCATTACCATTTCCATTCTCAATGAGGGCTTTATCTTTTGTGGTTTGTTTGTTATGGTGTCAGCTTTAATCCTATTGACTATGTTGCTAAATGGAGAAACATTTTTATATTTTTTTTTTCACATTTGAGCTCCTCCCATCAGGCCTTCAGAATTTCTTCAGAATCCCTCAACAGTGCAAATGAATGGGCAACTAAAGTCAGATTGCCAGATTCATCAGCCAATCAGATTGATTTATTTGTTCTTGGTGGGTATAATCTTTTAGGATATGTCCTGGTCAAGGCCTTCTAGCTGGCCTTGAGTGAAGCAATCACGCTTTAAGTGATGTACATAATTCAAGAGCGAAAAGCTAAGATCAATCTGTCTGATGAGTCAGCTGTCATTGCTGGTATTGCCGTTGAGAAAGAGATCCTTATGGATTTAAAAACACAAGATTTTCTTCATTGCTTATGATTGCTTAATTTATTAAACAGGAAAGGAGGACTGATTTTCACTTCAAGTAAATTGATTAGTGCTTTTTGCCTTGTTATAGCAACATGAGGAGTTTTCTAAATGTAAATTAGGCTGCTTGAGCATTCAGTGTCGGATCAAGTTTTGAAAAGTAGTGCTTCATTCCATTTTAACATGGAAAGTTGGATTTTACAACTTCCTACTAGGAAAAGTGCAATGGAATGCATCTTCTAGTCAGAATTACAGCTTGTAGCCTCGTGCAGAAATTCTCTGATTTCGCCAAGATGCAGGGGCATGATGTCACACAAACCTGTCGACACTCAGGAAGATATACAAAGTAAGTTATAAATATTCACGTTATTAAGTAATATCGCTAAATTAGTTAGTTTCCACAATACATGATTGTAACGTGTTCAAGCTCGGAGATGGAAGGGAGGAGATGGAGAGCAGTGATGCAGGCAATTAAGGCTCTTTATTTCTCTGCCTTCAACACTCTGCATGCACATCTTCTCTGTGCTTTTCTCAGTTAAATCAGATCAGTGTAACACAAACTTCTCTGAGTCTTCAGCTTAACAATAAAATAAAACACTCAATAAGACACGCCTGTCACTGGTCACTTGTGTCTTTCTCTCTCTCTCATCTGGTGGTGATGTGGCCGTTTATATGCCGCTCTCCCCATGCTCACTGGAATTAGAGACAGGTGTTAGACATAATTTAGGTCAGGTGCAAGCGCCCTTACCGCATTCTCTCTCTCCGGATGGGCGCTCGACCACGCCCCCGCTGATATTAAATATTGTTTAACTTATGCTTGCAGAAGCAGGTGTATAAAACATTATAATATCTTTTGATAATCATACACCTGAAGCACAAATGCTTGCGCTGCAGCATTGTTTATCAGTTGGTTTGCTAGGAGACCTCTCTAATGAGAGATAAACTCCTGCTAAGTTAACGGGAATTTTGCAGTTCCGATTATTGGGGAATGGAATGCATTAATGTTTGGAGATATCAAGTAGGAATATCCCACATCCAACTTGAATGGAACGCTGCATAACCATGTGTAACGTGTAATGTCTGTTCGGGAGATAAACAGTCATGCTGCAGTTAAAATTAGGCTTGCTTGAGCATTAAGTGTCGTTTCTGGCTTTCGTGCGTGGATGTGTTTTTAAAATGTCAGTTGGTATTACTAGTTAGTTGCGACATAACGTATGATGCCCAAAGGCATCATACGCATAAGGCATAAGGTGTCAAAGGCATAAGGTGTCACAGTTTCACAACCATTCGTTGTGAAACTGTGTTTTCTTAATGGCATGAATCACACTGAAGTCCTAGTCTGTAAATGCACAGCCCGCCACTGCATGACAGTTTCATATTTTCAAACTTGATATTATTAACATGATGCACAATATGAATTTAACAAAATTAACATTTTTAATTTCTGGGTTTTCATCACACAAAGTGGATTCAGAAGTCCTGCGTACTATTTTTATGAAATTGTAATGGTGTTTTTTGTCATTTTGGCACTCAACATTCCCAGTCAAAGGAAAAAAAATTTGTCTTCCATGGAAGAAACCAAATCATATGGGTTAGGAATGACATGAGGGTGAGTACACGATGATAACATTTTCATTTTTGGGTGAACTTCCTTTTAAGCTCCTTTCAGATTAGCATACCACATTTAAGACGTCAAATAGCAAGTAGTTGCTAGGTCTGTCTCTAAGGCTCTCCTCCACTGTGAAGTCTTGCTGTCTGACTATTTCTCATCCTTTATCTCTCTCTCTCTCTGCCCCTCTTACTTGCTCGCAGTTTAATTGCCACTACCTGAGGTAGGCCTAGGTGTAATTGTTATAGTAGAAAGTGTCTTGGTCGGCTGCTTTTTAAGCCTTTTATCTGTAATCTCCGGATTGATTATGCTTTTTTCTGGCAGCCGAGCAAATTGTTCAAACCCATCAGGTGCACGAATGGGGGGGGGGTGGTTCAGCTCCATAACAGCCAAATCACAAAGCACGTCAGCAAGAACATTCCATTTAGTGAAAGTCAACACAATGCATCTTTTAAGCTTACTCGCATCAAACACAGATATCTTCCTTTCTCTGTGTGTGTCACATGCTAAAAAAAAAGTTGATAATGATTAAACTTCTGGAATTTTAAATTTAAGCAGAAAGGCATAAGATATTAGGTCATGTTTTCAGACAAATAAAAAAATTGCTAGGATTTGTGGTCAAAACAAGGAAAAAAAAAATCTATTTGCTATTTGGGTAATTCCAAAAAAAAAAAAAAAATAAATAAATAAATATATATGTATGTATGTATGTGTGTGTGTGTGTGTGTGTGTGTGTGTGTGTGTGTGTATTTAGAGAAATAAGTGTGTGTGTGTGTGTGTGTGTGTGTGTGTGTGTGTATATATATATATATATATATATATATATATATATATATATATATATATATATATATATATATATATATATACATACACTTTTTTTTTTTTTTTTTTTTTTTTATTTCTCTAAATACAAGATACAATATAATTTTGTCATTTTTTATTTTTTTTTTGCAAGTAAATGTATGCTATTTTAAGATTGTTTAGATATTGTGGCCTGGGTAGCTCAGCGAGAATTGACGCTGACTACCACCCCTGGTAATCAAATTGGTCCGGTTGCTAGGGAGGGTAGAGTCACATGGGGTAACCTCCTCGTGATCACGATTAGTGTTTCTAGCTCTCAAAGCATGGTGCGTGGTAAGTTGTGCGTAGGTCTAGGATGGTAGCATGAGCCTCCACATGCGGTGGTGTCATGCACAACTAGCCACATGATAAGATGCACGGATTCACTGTCTATGAAGCGGAGGCAACTGAGACTTGTCCTCCACCACCCAGACTAAGTTGAGTAACCGTGCCACCACAAGGACATATATATATATATATAGCTGTGTTTCCACTTTGAAGCAAATTAACTTAATAACAAAATAAATGTCAACGAAAATCATAAGTTTAAAAAATATATTTTTTTAATGTGAGGATCAACCGTAATACAACATCAATATTAAAAATATAAATATGTGATGATTGGTCTGCCCATCCCTCATAAAACAATCTAAGTGCAACAAAATCATACAAACATGTCTTTAGCATGGTGCCAGACTCTATTTGTGTTTAACAGTTGGCTTGTAATATAGAAAAACATTATTTAGGCTGCAACTGCAGTAAATGATTGCTTCACCACTTTTTCTTTTCTGCTGGTGGCCACAGAGTCCACCCAGTTTGATCGATATCTTGTTCAAAGCATGTGTATTTTTAATACAATATATTAATAAATACTACCACCCTGGGGACTTGGTGTAGCCTCTTATTCAGAATGTCTATTTTCAAATAGACCCTCCTGTTAGCCTGTCAAAAAATGCCCTGGTAAGAAATGCATTAATCTACAGTAGTACATTTTAATGCAGTGTTAAGGAGAAAATAAGAGGAACTTAATTGCTTAGGGTAATGTGAGTTTGATCCTAAACCAGTTGAATGATATGAAGATAGATAACTGGAAATATACCATACATTCTAAACATGCAGGGCTAAAATTGCACATCTCTGTTCTCTTACTCTTTCTCTCTCTTGCTCTATTTCTAGGAGAGCAATACCTGCTAATAGGTCCACCACTGGAGTGGCTCTCCAGTAGTCACCCACTGAGGTGAAACGTCCAATTTGGCTGCTTCTAGTGGAAGCACTGTCCATGCCATCATATTGGCATTGTGTGATATAGATGCTGGTCGTAGATTGGCAATGATTCGACAGGTGCTGCCTCTGCAATTAGGATATATTTTTGTGTGTACATGTGTTTGCTGGTGTACAGAGTCCAATAACAGCATATCCTATACACTGTGGAGGGAATTCACTAGAACAATGACACATGCCTGCTGACAGCGTCATTTATTTGCACTGTGTGTCTACATTGTTTTGCCCTGCGTTGGCCTATGAGATTGATTTCTATTGGCTGCTCATGATACGACTTAAGGCTTGAGTCGTGGAGCATAATATACACTACATTTTCTCTGTAGTCATCAGAATCATTATCAGCTTTATCAGAATTAGCTTTATTGCCAAGTATGCTTACACAAACAAGGAATTTGTCTTGGTGACAGGAGCTTCCAGTGTACAACAATCCAAACAATACCAAAAACAGCAGCAAGACATGGGTAATTAAAAAAATAAATACAAATAAATGGCGGAAATGTTTCAAGATACATTTTCCTGTGTGAATAAGTGTGCAAAATCAAAGGAAATATTAGTGACCCACATTTCATATTAATTTTTAACAAGTCTTTATAGATTTTTGTGCCACCTATAGTCTCTGGATCACAGAACTTTAGTTTCTTGTAAGTGGCTGTATGTGTGTGTACTATGTACCCATCTGCATGTGTTTGTTTGAGTTCCAATTTAAAAAATCAGTCCTTTCGACTCCTTAAGGACATAATCTCATATATATGAGCACAGGAGGCATGGCAGATGGTGTGATAGAGGGTTACCGCCAGTGAACTGTCACTTAGGAACACAGATTTATAGTCTGCGATTCAACACTACACTTCAATTTAGCTTTCATGGAATTGCAAGAACATTTTACCTTCTTAGTACTGGGATAATGATCTTGTAATGAAAACACTTAAGACAATGACACTTGTATTTTATTTTACAATGCAGTGCACTGGTAAATAAAAGTAATAGAGCCACAGCTGCGGCAGAACTGCACATCTGCTCTGGTGTAAGCAAGAGCTTCACAGACAGTTAAAAAAAAAAACAGCGCCAAACTGCATTATGGCTATCAGTCAGTTGAGCTGGGCGCAGATTCAGGAGCTAAAATGAATTTGTGGTTGGTTGTCATTTTTAGGTCCTGCAGTGATGTGGACAGGGAAGGAAAAGACGATAAAGAGCTTTTGTTTTTGTCCTCGGAGCTAGCACCTGCTTGTGTGGTTGTCCAGGTTGACAGCTTTGGCAAGTAGGGCCTGATGGCTCTCTGCCATGCGTATTGCTATTCAAAGCAGTTAATAGGCCAAATTTGATCACAACACACACACAAATAGCACACATATATATACATATATATATATATATATATATATATATATATATATGTATTGTCATTAGTTGGGTTTCCATGCATGTATTTGTATGCACATTTTGAGACATTGCATACAACTGCTGGATGGAAACAATGAGATGTGAATACAATTTCTAAAATGCGCATAAAAAAAAAAAAAAAAAAAGACTGCTTGCTTGAGGTGGCTAATTTTTTTTTATTATATAATAACACAAGTGCATAAACTATGATGAAAACACATTCACTGAATAGACTCCTATGAATTTATTAGGATTATAAAAATGTGCATCAAAAAAGTAAAGTAACTAAATAACTTGTGGACCGTTCATTGTATCTGAAACATTGCTCTGGTCATCATGAAATCAACATAATCACACAGGAAGTCGGTATTTTGTTTCCATAAATTCTGGTTCCCTAGGATCGGTAACAGTATGCCGACTCATTCAATCTCCCATTGGACATATTTGCACTTTGTAGTGGGACTGGTAGCGCGTTGTGTCAGTTGGACGGGAGAACACAGTTCAATCCCCATTCAAACTAGGAGATAATCATGATTGTATAAACAAGCACAATAAGGAGGTCAAATTTTTATCATTTGAATTAGGAGCATTTTGTCTCGACTAATGGTTGGGGTTAGATTTGGGATTTGGTCGGGGGTGTAGATGAAATAAAATAAACATTAATTATTGTTTTACACCCTGTACAAGCAATTCTCTTTACAACTGGCTTCTGGTGACCTCTCCTTGATATAAATGGATGTAACTTTTATATTCTCCGAAACACTGAGCGCTTTAGACTCTGGGGGCAGTGTTTTAAAATTCGGTCAACGTGTACTGATTTTGGATTAAAAATAAATTGGCACGCACTTGGAGATTTTTTATGTGAAATCAGGCTACCTGAAATAATGTTGTCCAGAAAATCCAAAACCTGCATAGAGTTTGTAGAGCAAATAAGTCAAATACAAACATGAACTGTGCCGAAGAGCAGGCTTATTGACGCTTTTGAAAAATATCTCATAGATCCACAGGATAATAATGGAGGAATGCTCCCACATAGCACTCCCAGAATGGTGTGACATGCTGTCGTTCCCAGATATGAGTCAAAGTTCTTTAGAGTGCTTTGTCTCCATGTCCTAAAACGCAAGGATTTTATTAATAGAAGAGTCCCATCAGCTGGATTTTTTTTATTATTATTATTATTATTATTATATATTTTTTTTTTTTTTGCATAGACCAAATTTACAACATGGATGGAAACAGTCTCTGGAGTGGAAAGTTATTTTCTTTATCACACCATCCTTTAAGTTTTAAAGTTTCTGTTGTTTGAGTCACAGTTAGATATATTCAATTAATGAATAAATCAAAGTCTCATGAGGCTGGGAGTTACAGTCATTGCATGATGATTAAGGGTTGTGCATGACAGGCCACATGAAATGGCGGGAACTGCAATAAAATGAAAGACACCAATGTTCACTAAATAGTTATTTTTAATACATTTAATTATTACAATAAACAATTCTTCCATCACATAATAAATTTAATTACCCTAACTGTTGGTGGTTTATGGTTACCAAGCAATGTTGCAACTTGGTGAATTAATATAGAATTCAGATAATGTGTAGTTGGATGCATCAGCTATTTTACAATGCACACACCTCATCCAATCAGAAGTTAGAGTGGCAGCTAGGCATTGGTCTCTGGTTTAAATGTTAACTTTGGATATATCGTACAGTATTCTGAAAGGAAAAGTATTAAAGAACAGTTTAGACTCAACAGTACTTTCACTCCGTCTCCTGTTTTAATATAAGCTCATACATTTCAGTCTCTCTCTCTCTCTCTGTCTCTTTCACTCACTCACTCAATCACTCACTCACTCTCTCTTTTTTTCTCTCTCTCTCTCTCTGTTTTTTTCAGTTTTAAGGTGCTTTATTGGCATGAGAAATATTTGTACTGTACATTCATATTGCCAAAGCATTTACAGCTGAGCTACATACAAATAGAACAATTCAAAACAAAGACATTGCAAAACAATGTACACATTATAAGAAGGGAAAAAAAGGTACTAAATGTGCAACGTATACTTTACAAATATGGTACAAAAGGATAATGTTATATAATATAAAATGTACACAGAGGAAAAATTTTATATTACTAGATAACTATAAAGAAGAGACAGAGTAAAATATGATGGAGACACAGACTCAGGTCAGTTCACTCATTGTCTCATTCTGTGGCAGACAGACACATATTGTGTTGCTATCACACAGCACTCCTTGTGTTCTCATAATAAGCTGGGCAGTCTTTCATTATTTGTTAAACAGTGCTGTGAATATTTGTAATTTTGTGAGATTTTTTTTTTTTTCACGGATGTCTGTGTATTCTGTGCATTCTGCTAGAAAATGCAGCTCTGTCTCGATTCTGTTTTGATTTTGTGTGGACACAACCTTTTTCGTGGTGGCAGCCATGTTTTCCTGTGTCTGCCCATTTCTATCATGAGGTTGTGTCCACTGAGTCTGTATCTTGTCAAGGTGGCTCTCTGTTTTTTGTCTGTCACTGTGTACAGACTTGCCATGGTGTATTTTCTTTTTAGGGCCAGACAGCATTGCATTTTACTCTATTTTTGCATTTGAGTTTTCCAATAAGTTTATTTGTGCTGTAATTTGGCTGTATCTAATTAGTTTAGCAGTTTTGTTCTGCAGTAAATTTCCAGTGTGAAAGGCTCCAGACCAACTGAGAGAGGGGAATATGGTTTCTTTGCTCAACTCTTGGTATTGCAGGGCTTTATAATGGTATGACTGGGGGGTCACTGAGTTTTAGATGTTTCCAGAATTTGATTGTCAATTTTTGTATTTTTATAATTAGTGGATATTTGCCTAATTCTTCCCTGCATGCATTATTATGTGCCAGCGTACTTGTAGCAGAGGTGGGGGACTCGATTTACATGACTTGACTCGAGTTGCAAATTTAAGGACTTTTGACTTGGTTGACTAAATGAAAAAAAATAACTTTACTCTGACTTGCGAACCAGCGACTCGAGACCTGACTTGAACCAAATGACTCCACTTGAATGTTTTTTATTATTATTATTTTCAATAACTTATTTTGTTTAAAAAATATTGTGACATCAATTAATTAATATGCAAAATTGTAAGCCTGCCAGCACCACTGATCTGCATCTGCGCAGTTAACGCTCACTACGCGCCAAAATGACAGATGATTGTCAAGTTCCCAAAATAATCTCCTTTGGAAATAAAGATTTCATCAGACATTTCAAAAACCACAAGGGAAGGTAAGTAAATCGTTTCATTATCCAGAAAGATTAAAATGTAAAATTACTGTTCAAATGTTTGAGGGTTGTCAGTAAATTAAAATGATTCATGATTAATCTCATGTTTTGTAGCGCAATAAGTTTGAAATGACCCGAAATTGAAATTACTGCCTCTAAATGTGTGTGTGTGCCTTTTCTAAACCTTCTCAACAGTCAACAATATACCATAACCATTTCTTGACAATGTAAAAACAACAGGCAGATTTGCAGTAACAACACTATTTAAAATGTGACAAGTAGTATAAAATATACAGAATGACTCCTGAAGAAATCTTCAGAAACGTTTCGATGGCATTTTCTTCGCATCTTACCTCTCCGTACAATGCCTAATAAAGTATTTTTTATAAGCGCAGGGCTGCTTTGTGTACAGGCGTTACCAGGGTAACAGCTATATTTCTGTTCCATATGTCCCACTTACTGTCAGAGAGTGAATTAGCATTTTCAGCTTGTCTGCCGTTTTTGTTAGATCACTGTTCAGGGTTTTTCCTGGCTCAAAAAGAGGCAGAAGGGTACCATACTGATAAAAAAGTGATGTTAAAAGCACGTAAACGTTGGCTTTGCATTAATACACTACTAATGACCTGGCAACTGAATACTAGTGTTAATTTTGTCAGCTGTTTTTTTTTTTTATTTAGTCTTAATCATGTGTCAAATGTCCTTTTTAGTTTTTATCATATTTAGTCAACCTTTTTTTTTTTTTTTCATGATTTAGTTGACAAAGTCTGGGCTTTTCTGGTCTCGACTCCCACTCAGATTGGGTCTCTTCTGCAACTGGTTGAAGAAGCTCTGACCACACAGTGAATGACAGTTTTGGAGTTTGTGCTTATTTACATGTCACGCTCCCATATTATTTGAACTTTAATTAAGGATGAAATAAAGATATATCGCCAAGCTGTGATCTGTGTTTCTATCAGACACTCAAGCTGCAGCGCTCCTCTCATCTCTCTTGTCGTCATTATTTTTTTTATATAATCTCAAGTTATGTTAAATGACATCAAGTGACTATTCAACAACTGAATTATTTTATTATTATTGCCGAGATTAGTAGTTACAAATGACAATCCGCAGAGTGCAACTTTTGTTAGTGTTTTCCACGAAGACACCCACAAGAGTTTTGTAGACAGCTGGAGGCGGCACAAAATTTGATGCAGGCGGCCACCAAGTTATTCTCTATGCAGGAGAAACCCTGAGTTAAAATCTGACCACATTTCTACACAGCATACATGCAGTGTTATAAATTTGAACTGGTTAATTCTACAAATATAAACAATTCGGATAATAAGGTATCTAGAAGTATTCACAGTATTTTTAAGTGCCCACAATACTAATATCGTGCATGGTCAGTCACTGACTTGACTTACTTGATTTGTCTGCACTGCACTTGAGACTTGACTCGAGACTTGATGGTTAAGGCTCGAGACTTGATGGTTAAGACTTGAGACTTGATGGTTAAGACTTGAGACTTGCTTGTAACTTGAACATGTGTGACTTGCTCCCACCTATAACTTGTAGAATAATTTTACAGAATTTGTCTCAATCACTGATTCTAAAAAGTTTAACCAAATCCTGACAGATATCTCTATAGGACATTGTCATTTTATTGTTGTTTCTGAGTTTTTTTCTCTCTCTCTCTCTCACTCGTGCGCATGTGCGGAGTACTGTGAGAAGTGTGCAAGTGAATGAGTGACGGCATTTGAGTGAGTTCTTTAAACTTTTCTTCTAACCTTTCTTTCCTTTGTATGTACTTGTTAGTTAGTAGTTTGTAGTAGGTTTATTTACTCTACAGTCGTGTGGTGATTATGGGTTCAAACTCAGACGGGTTTTCAATCTTGACTGCCTGACATGGTTGCAAATGCATACCAGATGATTCAGTGTCTGTGGAAGATTGCTTGACAGCAATCGGAAATGAAATTGGTGCACAACACAATTTGTCGGCATCAAGGATGAATAAGGCTATTGTTATCTTTCTGAAAGAGCTAACTGTGGTGGATCATTTAGTTGAGTGTGGTTTATCAGTGAGAGATCACTTCATTCCGGTACTGCTGCTGTCTAACCTATCAAAAAAGGTTATTCTTTCAAATATCCCGCCGTTTATTCCTAACGATATGCTTGAGCGCATTCTTGTGCATTACGGCAAAATCAGCATTTGAATGTCTCAGTTGAAACTGTCAGTGTTGGGTAAGGATTATACTATCTTTATTACTTCTGATACAATGAGATGTTTTGTCTGTGGAAAGCATGGTCATACTAGACAAATGTGTCCCACCAAGAAGAATGCTGAACAAATTAACCACGAGAATGAGTCGGGTTAATCAGAGTGCTGTTAATGAGCAGGTAAATCACACTCCTGATGAAAATAATGAAATTAATTTGATCAGCACTCTGAAAAAGTTAGTGACTGCCTTAGTGAACCTAGTACATCTGGCTGTGTTGTTAACTCTGTGGTCCCCATTGTTACTGATGTGCCAATTTCAAATGTTGCTAGTGATGTAGAGAGACAGGATGATGCAGAACCTGCTGTTGCTGACAGCGCTAGGGATTCCGAGTACTTTGGAGAACAAGTGGAAATTAAGGGAGCGATGAATTTGATGCATTCACAAGATTTTTGGGAAAATGATGGACACTCTCTTTATGATTCTGATTGTGAATATTCAGATAGCTGTGGAGACAGTATTGATGCATCCTCTGAGGAAAATTCCACTTCTAAAACCAATGTACAATGTAAAACCAAACAGTTTAATCATTTTCTTGATTCTACAAAAAAAAACAACGGAGACCAAAACTTGAAATGTATTTTCCAAATCTAAGGCTTTTCAATGAATCATGCACCATTGCCATGATATACGCTACTTTAGAGGAACTTGATCAACCAAAACGTTATCGACTTAAGAAATGTATGTGTAATGCAAGAAAAAGAATGAAGACTCAATCTGTAAAACACTAGTAAGATTATGATGAATTTTGTGGTGTTTGTGCTCTCTGAAGTATCTCTATATCTGAATGTTCTCAGGATAAGATTATTGTATTGGGGGGGGGGGGGGGGGTGACTTTAACTGTACTTTAGACCAAACTGTGGATAGGAATCATGAGGAACCTCAGCTGTTCAGCTGAAGAACTTTGATCTTTAATTAATTATCATAGTTTTACTGATTTATGGAGAGACACTTTTCTAGGGGTTAGGCAGTATCCATGGCTCAAACAGAATTCTAATGAAATGTCAGCGGCAAGGCTTGATCGTTTTTATGTGAAAGTTAATAATCGGGGCAGATTTTTTGGTGACTCTATTTCTCCAAATTTCTTGTCTGATCACCACTGTATTTATATGACTGTTTCTGTTCCTTTTATTAAATCTTATTCTTCATATTGGCATTTTAATAATATTACTCCAGGATAATTCTTTTATTCATGCTTATCATTTTTTTAGGGAAGTTTGGAGAGAAGAAAGAGGCAGTTTTTCATTGTTAAGCCAGTGGTGGGATATAGGCAAAGTACAGATAAAAAGTAATAGAGACCTTAAAGAGAAAATGAAGATACTGGAACAAAATGTACTTCAGTCAAACTTTCAAGCCAATAATGATGATTCATCTCTCACAGATATTGAAAGAGAGAAATTTCTTCTAAATAATCTTTTGGAAGAAAGGGGAAAAGGAGCTTTGATTAGAGCCAGATACACTCATTTAAATAAAATGGATGCCTCTACAGGTTTTTTTTTTTTTTTTTTTTGGACTAGAAAAAAAGTCCAGATATAAGAAGCACTTTCATTACTTAAAACTTTCCAATGGTCAAGAAATAACTGATCAACAAGAAATAAATACTGTTGCTTTGAAAAATTGTATAAGGCAGAATCATGTGAAGAATCAGCTGTAAATTAGTTCTCATGTGAACTTCCTCAGATTTTAGAGCAAGATAAAAAAAGATTTAGAGAGTTCTCTTAATTTTGAAAACATAATTTTTATGAATTTTTATTAGAATGCTTTAATCAGGGGATTCTTCCTCTGAGCTGCCGAAGAGCTGTCTTGACACTAATTCCCAAGAAAGGAGACTTGTTTTTTATTTTTTAAATTGGTGCCCAGTATCACTTTTGACTGTGGATTTGAAGATATTGTCAAAGGCTATAATAAATAGATTAAAGCAATCTAAATCAAGTATAATCCATGAAGATCAAACCTATTGTATTCCCAAATGAACAATTTTTGATAATCTTTTTTTGGTAAGAGATTTGATAACCCTCCTAAAGATTTCTTCTTAAAAATACAGAAGGCATTTGTTTACTTTTTCTGAAATGGTCATCACTGGCTTCCACCTGGAGCTCTTTATCTGCCTGTGGCAGAGGGAGGACAAGGACACATTCATGTGGAGTCAAAGATGAAGGCAATGAGCTTTGAAAAAGATATTTTATTGGACAGATAGAGTGTCTTGGATACCATTCAGCCTCATTTTGCTTCAAAATATGACCAATGTCAAGCTGGACAGACAGTTGTTTCTAATTGAAAAGTCCTATGATCCAGAAACTCAATTGTCTTTTGCTGATTTTTATGCATCTTTGCTGAAAGTATGGGGATTGTTTATGATGGTAAGAGATACAAACAATGAACATTATGGTATTCTTGAACCTTTGTTTTTGAATCGTTTGTTTAAAATAAAATAAAATGTATTGAATTCATTTATTGCAATGTTTTCTAAAGCAGGGATAATAAGAATTATTGATTTGCTTGATTTGTACAGACTCCCATTGACCTGGTCTTAGATCAGTAAGGGCTATGGATAGTTTTGTCAATAGTCTCAAAGTCTCATTTCCCCCTGAATTATTGTCCTTTTAAAATGAGTTTATTCACAATGATGCAGTGCCTCAGATATTTCCTGCTTTAAAAGTTAAACCCAAAATGTTGGAAATGAATGAAAGTGGTCAGGTTCTCTTGTTGAAGGGGTATGAAGCTTTGGTTTTTCAATCCCTTGGTAAAATTATTTTGTATCATATATGTGTAAAAGATGCTCATTGTAAACAATTAAGGGGAAGGGTTGATATTAAATGGAGGGTTTATGTCTCTGTCCCTGAGGAAGTTACTCCTCCTTGGAGAGTTTTATATAAACCTCCAATACCAAAGAGATGTGGAGATCTTCATTGAAGGATCATTCATGGTATAGTGGCCACTAATAATTTTGTTTCCAGGTTTAATCCATTGGTTTTATCAACATGTCCATTTTGTAATGATATTGATAATGTTTTTCATTTATTTTGTGATTGTTTTCGTTTAGTGCCTTTGTTTGTGTTGCTTGATGGAATAATTTAAAGGGTTAAAAAAGCTATTGTTACATTTCATGAATCTGGTAGTCTGGTTTGTCTCTGGTAATTATTGCTATGATTTGTTATATATATATATATATATATATATATATATATATATATATATATATATATATATATATATATATATATATATATATATATATATATATATATAATTGAATTTTTGAAATTGAAGGAAAGAAATGATTTAAAATAAAAGGTTTTTGAAAGTCAAAATGTGTCTCTCTCTCTCTCTCTCCCCGTCTCTCTCTCTCTCTCTCCCCCCCCTCCCTCTCCTTAAGAGGCAGTGTAGCATTAAGGCCTATGGAGATCAACTGTGTCCAGGCAAATCCCTTCACAAATTACATAGCAAAAGCCATTATTACATCCAATGTCTTCATGGCACTCCCAGGAGTTAAATTACAACCTTTCTGATCCTGTTCACAGCCAAAGAACAAAAGGAAACCATTTCCATTACCACCATTCTATCACTTTTGCCAGACTTGCTCTTTTTATCTTTCTCTTTTCTCTATAGATTGCTGGAATAGGAAATAGCCCAATTTATTAGATGCTTAGGAGGGATCACCCATGCCTGTTAGACTTTAAAAAAAGAGGAGGGATGAGGTAAGAAAGAGAGAGAGAGCTTTACATAAGCTGAATTAAATTCCACTAACACTTTTTTTATTGTATTGTATAGTATTGATGAAACATTTCTGAGGTTAGGTTCAGATTAGGTTCAGATTTCTCCTTTTTCTGATTTTTACTCTGCTTACTCCCAAATAGAACTATAAACAAACCAATGAACAATGTCAAAATGATTTTCCAAAATTTAACCCCAACAAAGGGCTTTGGGCAGATTGATCTCCCATTGAAATCGGAAATAGTATGTTGACTTTTAATTTAGATAAAATCATTCGGTGCTTACCAAAATGTGAAACACTGCCCCAATTGGCCAAAGTGGTAAGGTGTTTTGGGCATATGGGCTTGCTTATTAAGCTCCAATACAGTGCAGAGGAATGTACATTTTATTAACTTTACACTCATACAACTATACAACCTAAATCTAAACCCATACCTAAACCTAACCATCAGCGGAATAAAAACTGTAATGTTAAAGGGGAAAATGCAACCTCTGAATCATGCTTGTCTCATATTATGCAAACGTGATAACTTCTTGGTTTCTATGGGATCTGAACCTGGGTCTCCCACGCCATTGATACAACACACTTCCATTTGTGCCACAGAGGAAAGTAATCAAAATGGAGAAAGTGATCGATCCAATGCTACCCCATGTACCCCTGTGTTCCCATGTGATCATACTGGTTTGGGAAGCATTTTAAAGGTAATTGACATACATCAGGCATTTGTATTGCATAGCCTTAATAAGTATGCAATGAGTAAACAAATTTGTTCACTGATGTTTCCTTTCTTAAAATAAAGTGTTGGATAGGAGGCTAGCTAAAATTTGATGCCTGTAATATATCGATTTACAATTGTTATTTTATTGGTTGGTCTAAAAAGTAAAACTTTTGCAAACAAGTCATTATGACCTATGAATGGACATCTCATGTTTCTGTTTGCCCTGTAACTATCCTCTCAATATGTACCTTTGGAACATTGAGACTGAAAGGAAGATTTTTGCTGTCCAGCATGTTTTGGCATTTTCTGTTAGGAAGGGTCCAGTTGCTTGCATTCCAATTTATATTATTCAGGCAAGCATGTGCTTGGTTACAATGGATGCTTATGTTGCAATGCTCTCCCTTGTTTTTGCCATGGTTGCAGTGGGTATACAAGGGTCACATTGGCGCTACAGGAGAGTATGACCCACCAAAGTGCGGGCATGGGAAATCCATAAATGAGTCATGTTACGGCTGTTCAACATAATTTATGTAACATTTAATCTGTTACTCTATTAATTTTATTTGCCTGTCCATATGGTAATGATTATTTTATTGAAAAAAAATGGTGTTGCAAGGATTGGATGAATTGCCAACGGCAAGCCTCATTAATTTACAATAATTAACAGACTTTAGATGAAATATTAACAGATAGTGAAAACCAAACTCATAATACATGCAGATAGACCATACGTCCTATTCATTGTTATTGTTAACAAAACATATTTTTTTTATTTTAGAAAAGAAAACACTGAAACTGAAATGTTCATGACCCCAAAACTAACTGAAATAATAACAATAAAAATATCATCAAGTAATGTAAGATTTTATAGACCGTATATTATATAGACCGTAACATTTTAAACCTTTGCTGTATTTCTCAGAATAGATGCAGAATTGGGTTGCTGGAATTTTGAGTGTCTTCATTACCACCACGACCAGTAATCAATAGCTGTGACATGTTCTTGTGATGACATTTTTGCCTTTTTTGCAAAAAAAAAATTATAAATAAAAAAATTTAGAAAAACTGGCCTCATGTATGACTTGCAATTATATCTGGATAGCTACATGCAAAGTACAGTAAATTAAATAGAAAATAAGTAAAAAGTCATCAATATAATTTAACAAATATTTTACTTGTTTGGTGTTGACACATAATACATTTACATACCCATCACTTCTTACCTTGCTGGACATCAAAACACCAGTCTTCTTTCTTGACAGACATGTGCTCTGCAAGAATCTCAAGTTACCATGGCTACCAAGTAAACTTCAGTGCATTATGTAGTGTTGGTTATGCCAGATACATTATGGTACAGGTATAAATTTAAGGAAATAAAGAACAAAATCCAGATGTATACTTAAAATTTGCTAATAATATACTAGCTTAAATGTTTAATTAAAATACACAAAACATTTAGTGGGAAATCTTATATACTTGAGATTCAGGGCTGGAGACAACACCAAAACATGCATTTTCTGCCGTAAAATACAAATAAAATGTACTAGAATAATTATCTTGTGACACAATAAAATAGTCTAGATCTGTCTTTGTCTAAAATGACTATGGATGTTTAAAATAGTTGTGTGAAATGTGTTTCTCCTAGAAATACATCCAGTGGACAGAAATATGCATGCAATCTGCGAATCACCCCATTAAAATAGCATCAGACATCCCAGAGATTTTTTTTATCTGATAATTAAACTGATATATAATTAATTGTAATTAATTATATAGTTATTCATAATTAATTATTAATAACAGATGTATTATTAATAATCTGATATCCTTTACTGCGTTAACTTTTGCTAAAAGTACTAAACTGTACTAAAACTAAACTGAAACTTGAAAACTCTGATAAACAAAAAAAACTAAATAAAAATCTAATTGAAAGGACAAATTGAAAAGAAATTGAAATAGACCTAAATTCAAAGCTATAATAACCCTGGTGAATGCTTAATTTAAGTTGTGCATTGCTCATTTCTGCAAGAACTTTGATAGATGATGTGCACAATTACATAGCAACTGTTCCCAGTCTCATGTGAGATCCTCATTTGCCACCTCATTTCCTGAATCATACTTTTTAAGGTAACATAAATTCCCCTCTCTCAATTAGCAGGCATCAAAGTGAAATGCTAAAATTATATTTGACCACTGTATCCTATTTCAAAGGGCAAGTGTCCGTGCATGCGCTCAACCATGCATGCACGCACACATTCACCATCTGGTTTCATTGACTTTAGAAGCTTTGCCCTCCTCCCTTGTGTATCTACAAACGGATAAACGTGTGGTCAATACTCCTCAATTCACCGCTCTTCCCTTCATTCTGTTTGAAGTTGCTCTTCAAGATCATCAGAGATTCTCATTTGAGATATATTGAGACCTCCCCCTTGTGTTGCCCAGTCTGCTTGCCCTTTTCCCTGCTGGCCTTCAGGGGCAGAGTCAAAGAAAAGGAAGGTCTTTTGGAAGATTGGTTATTGTCCATTCTCCTTGACCTTGATGAAATCGAGGAGTCCTGATCTAATAATGTAAAAACTTGTTTATCAGAAATCAATAGCCATTTTCTGGCCTTTTCTAGTAAGGGCCTTGTAGATGACTGGATCAGGGAAGAGGGTCAATCTACAAAACAGGTGCTATTAGTGTCCCTCGTATACATGACTTAAACAATGAATGGCTAATAGCCTGTCTTTTACTAATTATTATTGTGTTGTTACTAAATAATAATAATATTATTATTATTATTATTATTTTCTAAACATATCAGCAAATAACTTTATTTAGAATTTTTTTTTTTTCATCATGAGAAGACCTTTTGGCATGTCCCAACCCCTGTTTTTCCATGTTCTCCCTTGTATATGAACAAACATGCACATTGTTATGAATGAAAAATGGAGATAAAAGTTCACATTTTGTTTTTCACAAAACATTATTTCAATCTATTTTTTAAGATGTACACATTTTAATGATATGACAAATTTCCATTAAAATGATTTGAGTAATCTTTAAATTAATACATTTTAACAATTTTTTTTTAGAGTTTAATAAAATTATTTATATGAATCCTAATAACTAAAAATGGACACTTTCCATTCAAGCAATTTGTGCTTATAAATGTTAAAACATGTATCAAGTATATTGTGTACTGTCTATTAAATATCTAACTAATTAAATTGCCTTGTATCTTTTTGGCTTTTATGTAATATTTAATAGTTCAAGAATAGAAATGTTATTAAAGTAAATGTGAAATAATTATTAAATACAAATTTTAGATTTTAGTTACAATACAATGTATTATCAAAAAGGCTACACAAACAACTTGAAGTTGTGTCACCAGGTTATGTCTCAACCCTCAACTATGTGTGTCAACTATATGTTAAAGTCCTATTTTAGGGTTCCAATATACAATCACTTAAAATCTGATGATTGCATCATGCATAGAAAAAGTTGGGACAGTTGAGTGTTTGCCACTGTTACATAACCATTTCCTTGAATGACATTTAAGCAATTGGGTACTAAAGACACAAGTTTAAGTTTAGCAAGCTGAATTTTCCCTCATTAATTCATCATGCAGGTCTTGAGCTACACAATTGTTCGGGGCCTTCATTACTATGATTACACTTTATAACGTGCCATAAATTCTCAGTTGTAGATAGCCAAGGACTGCAGGTCGGCCAATCTAGCACCCGCACCCACTGCTTATGCAGCCATGCACTTGTAATCTGGACAGTATGTTGTTTGCCGATGTCCTGCTGTAAAATTCCAGGATGTCCCTGGAAAAGATGGCATCGAGATGGCACTATATTCTGCTCCAAAATGTTTACATATCTGTTGCATTAATGGTGTCTTCACAGATGTGTGAGTTACCCATGCCAGGGGAATGGACAAATTCCTGGCCCATACAGACACTGCCATTTGGGACCTGATGCTGGTAACAGCTTGTATGGTCTGTTTCCTCTTTTGCCCAAAGAACACGTTGGCTGTTTTTTCCAAAACTATTTGAAATGTGAACTCTATTGCCCACAAAACATGATTCCACTGTTCTACTTTCCATCTCAGATGAGAACGAGCCAGGAGACGTCGGCGGCTTTTCTATACAGTGTTGATAGATTGATTCTGCTTTGCATAGTAAAGCCTTAACTTGAATATGTGGACGTAGCGGCAAATGGTGTTGACTGCCAAAGGTTTATTGAAGTACTCCCAAGCCCATGTCATGATATCCATTACATAAAAATTATAGTTTATAAGACAGTAGCTTCTGTGGGATCGAGGATCATGTGTATTCAAAAGTTGTTTTCAAGCAGGACAACTGCAAACCACATACTTTGGGGATTACAAGTATATGGCTGCATACGCAGATATATGAATGGGGGAAACTTCTGCTTGCTAAACTTAACAAACTTGTGTCTTCAGTTCTCAAATTGTTATGTTATTAGAAGAAATTATGATGTTACACAGTTGAAACACTCAACTGTTAATGTTCCATCTAATTATATTTGTTGCTTAGCAAATCCTATTTCTGTTGGGCGGAAGATTCAGCCAAATAATATATAATGTAATATTAAATAAAGTCATAATAATAAAGAAGTAGCCTAAGTTTAAAGTAAACTAAGAACAAAATAGGGTAATATAAAACAAATAAATAAAGTCAATGACTTTCTTTTCAATATTGTTGTTTGATTAATATTAATAACAGTGACAGATCTATTAGGCACAGTTCTGAAATTTTGACACATACCTGATTTCTTGTTGCACCTGTTTGCATTCACGTAATACATAAGTGACTGGTTATGTTATTTACTCACTAGACAGGCATTGACCATGAAGCGCATTTAACTTTTTGGGTGCGAAGTCACATATCCGTATTCACCAATAGTGCTCATGCCTCATGGTAAATGCGGTTATTTGGATGTATTGTTTCACGATTTAATAATGTGTATTCCCACCTAGTTTTCACACAGGATTTCACTCAAAGCTTCAGATCCATACTGGATAAATGTACATTCATATGGACTCCAGTTGAAACACTGAGCATGCATTAAGCTCTAATACAAGAAATACCCAGTTGCTGAGTGAACGCTGGCGCATCTTAGCTGCCGTTGCTCTTCAGTTAATTTTTGATTTTCCAGTGTATTATCTTATCTATGCTATTTAACGAGGGCTGCAACTAACGATTATTTTTATAATTGACTAATCTAACAATTATTAGGATGATTATTCGACTATTCTAACGATTATTGCAACGATTAATCATTGATAAATGAACCGAATATTCAGCTTGTGCCCGACTTGAAGGTTGTATTAAACGTGCTTACTAACAATAAAGAGGACAAAATCATCTTTTAAAAATGCCTCTAAATGACTTTCACTGAATTAAAAGGGAAAAACTGGATTTTTATTGTTTAATTAAAAATGTAACTGCAAAAAATCCTGTTGTTATCAAGTGTTTTTGTCCTGTTTTCCATTTAATATTGTCTAACAATCCTTAAAACAAGTTATATTTACTTGAGAAGCAACATATAAGATATTTAGACTTTTAAGAGAATGTATCTTAAATATAAGTGTATTTTGTTAAGTGTATTTTTTCACTTGTTTATACTTCTGCCAGTGCAGAAAAGAAAAAAAAAATATATAGTCATATTCAAGATCTATTCCCTAAAAGCATGTCTAAATATCTTATATGTTGCTCTTCAGGTAAATGCATTTTTTAAGGATTTTTCGATATTTTTAAACATTTAAATATTAAAACTAAAGTAAATGTACATAAGGAGTTTTAGATATTTATATTGGAAAACAATATAAATCTTCTTTATAGAGCTGCATATTGCCGATTTTCTTCACCCTAAGATACACACCGTGACATTCATATTTTAATTCACTGTCGAGAGCAATCACTATAAACAAAATCTATCTGCACCAAGCATGCACTAGTGATGAGCGTCTCCGCACGAGACAGTGTATCAGGTGGGAGATGTTTGAAACTCTCTTGCGCTGTTTTTCATGCAATTCGTATAAGCGGCTTTGACCACACAGACAAATGCCAGTTTCTGAGTTTGTGCTCATTTATACAGCCCGTTTCCTTATTATTTGAACTTTAATAAAAGATGCATTAAATACAGTATATAACGGTGCAGTGATTCCTTTTTTGATGCTCTGACAGGCAAGTTTTGCTCAAGCAGAACACCAGATACAGATCTACTTTATTTCACGACAACACTGCTTCCGTATTTACTTATTTAGCATTTTTGTATTATAATACTCAGCGATCTACATCACCTTAATCTGTTTGGAAGTTTGGAGTGCGTCTGGACTGTGAGCTGTTTTTTCTTCCTCTCCTCAGTCAAGTGCGAGCTGAAGTGCTGCTCTCCCGCATCATCATTAGCATTTCAAAAGATCTCATGTTCTGTTAGATGAAATCAGACGACTATTCGACAATGACATTTTTTGTAGACATTTTTTTTATTGTTGATGTTGTCGATAATGTCGACTAATTGTTTCAGCCCTATTTTTAACCTAAGTGAACATTCAACTGTGAATAGTTGAATGGGTCCTGGGAAACCATCACATTATTATTCCTAGACTCTTTGGCTTGCCAATTTATCTGTTTTTACCTGCTAGTTTACCTGCTAGCTGCTGTTTTTTATCTGAGAGTCTATCTAAAATAATGTGGGTCCACAGGCTGCTCACATGGATTATACTCACCTGGATTATGTTATGTTCCACATGTCATCTAGTGGCATAATTTTTTCACTACTCTGTGGCAGAACTTTTCCAGCTACGAGCCTGTTTTGTTCCACAACCTCCGACCCTGCATCTTCACCTCACGTCAGAAATACATACATCGTGGGTCTCAATGAAACTACATTTTCAGCAATTCAGGTTCTGTGAGATCATTCAGGTCATCATCTGCACGTCTTTTAAGGAAACATCGCTGGTCTGTAGATCTCAGCGTGCTGGCTAACTTAGCCAGGTCGGCTTGCACCAAATCCGGTAAAAACAATCTGACATTTGGTCTATTTAACATCCGTTCCCTCACCAACAAAGGAGCTTTAGTATACAACCTTGTTTATTCTTTGACTTTTTCTGTTTAACAGAGACAAGGCAACAACAAAACTATTTTACATATATATATATATATATATATATATATACACACACTCACCTAAAGGATTATTAGGAACACCTGTTAAATTTCTCATTAATGCAATTATCTAATCAACCAATCACATGGCAGTTGCTTCAATGCATTTAGGGGTGTGGTCCTGGTCAAGACAATCTCCTGAACTCCAAACTGAATGTCAGAATAGGAAAGAAAGGTGATTTAAGCAATTTTGAGCGTGGCATGGTTGTTGGTGCCAGACGGGCCGGTCTGAGTATTTCACAATCTGCTCAGATACTGGGATTTTCACGCACAACCATTTCTAGGGTTTACAAAGAATGGTGTGAAAAGGGAAAAACATCCAGTATGCGGCAGTCCTGTGGGCGAAAATGCCTTGTTGATGCAAGAGGTCAGAGGAGAATGGGCCGACTGATTCAAGCTGATAGAAGAGTAACTTTGACTGAAATAACCACTCGTTACAACCGAGGTATGCAGTAAAGCATTTGTGAAGCCACAACACGCACAACCTTGAGGCGGATGGGCTACAACAGCAGAAGACCCCACTGGGTACCACTCATCTCCACTACAAATAGGAAAAAGAGGCTACAATTTGCAAGAGCTCACCAAAATTGGACAGTTGAAGACTGGAAAAATGTTGCCTGGTCTGATGAGTCTCGATTTCTGCTGAGACATTCAGATGGTAGAGTCAGAATTTGGCGTAAACAGAATGAGAACATGGATCCATCATGACTTGTTACCACTGTGCAGGCTGGTGGTGGTGATGTAATGGTGTGGGGATGTTTTCTTGGCACACTTTAGGCCCCTTAGTGCCAATTGGGCATTGTTTAAATGCCACGGCCTACCTGAGCATTGTTTCTGACCATGTCCATCCCTTTATGGCCACCATGTACCCATCCTCTGATGGCTACTTCCAGCAGGATAATGCACCATGTCACAAAGCTCGAATCATTTCAAATTGGTTTCTTGAACATGACAATGAGTTCACTATACTAAAATGGCCCCCACAGTCACCAGATCTCAACCCAATAGAGCATCTTTGGGATGTGGTGGAACGGGAGCTTCGTGCCCTGGATGTGCATCCCACAAATCTCCATCAACTGCAAGATGCTATCCTATCAATATGGGCCAACATTTCTAAAGAATGCTTTCAGCACCTTGTTGAATCAATGTCATGTAGAATTAAGGCAGTTCTGAAGGCGAAAGGGGGTCAAACACAGTATTAGTATGGTGTTCCTAATAATCCTTTAGGTGAGTATGTGTGTGTGTGTGTGTGTGTGTGTGTATGTATGTATATATATATATATATATATATATATATATATATATATATATATATATATATATATATGTGTTTATATAATGAAAATCCCATAATTAATTTTAGTCCACCTCTTTACAAATAAACAGGTCAAGCCCTACTATTTTAGATACTGTGTATTGTCCTCCTAAACTGGATACTAATTTCTTAAGTGAATTTTCTTCATTTTTAACTTTTTTTATGTTCTTTGTCTCCTAATGTAATACTGTTAGGGGATTTTAATATACATGTGGATAATCTGAATTGTGCCCTCACAAAAGACTTCCTATCATGTCTGGACAGCTTCGGACTCCACAGGTTCACTGATTTTTCTACTCATACCAGAGGACATACTGTTGACATTGTCTGCTGTTCTGATGTAATACCTATTAAGTGTACTGTATCAGATTTATCTATATCAGATCACATTTAGTATCTTTCAATGTTGATCTACCGGTATCAAAAGTGAATGTATGTCGTGACATCTCATAATATTAATAATATTGATTTGTCTGTGCTCTCAAATCATCTTGATAATCTATCAAATAATGAAAATGAAAGTAATGTTGATGAGCTGGTTTCCCATTACAACGACAGTCTTCTATATACCCTGGACATTCTAGCAACTTTAAAAACATACTGTTACTTTTTCTCGTTCTGCACCATGGTACAGCCCTGAATTACATCAACTTAAAGCTCATGGTCATATTTAGAACAGCTTCATATCAAAACTGGTCTTAATATCCACAAAAGCATGTATGATGACCATATGTTATTATATAAGGATTCTCATCTTAAGGCAAGATCTGACCATTATACAAATCTAATTAGGTCTGCTGAGGGCAATACTAGAAATCTCTTCTCTATTGTAAATAACTTTCTTCGGTCCCCTGATACTCTTCCAGCTCACTTGCAATCTACATCTTATTGTAACACTTTTCTGACCTATTTTAAGGATATAATCTCTAACATTCACCAGCAATTGAATGCCATGAGTAATGTAGCTTGTAGTTCATTTGATCCAATCTCTCATGAAACTCCCCAAATAAGTTTTATGAGTTTTGATCTCCCGACAGATATCGAAATATCCAATTTTATTCGTAATTCCAAATCATCTACTTCTCAGCTAGATACTCTCCCCACATATAAGTAAAATTATTCACTCATGTCTAATTTCTGGGTGTGTCCCATCATCTTTTAAAACTGCTGTGGTTAGTGCTATACTGAAGAAACCTGGTTCAGCAACACATTCTCACACCCAACTCAGGACCCCTTTTGACAGGACCCCTTGGCGTCACATTTTAACGCCCTGGGTATACCTTTGGCGTCATTTTTCGACGCGTTGGGTAGTCCGATAGATTTCTATAGAGGATTTTAAAAATAAAAGTAAAAAAAAAAACTTTGATAAATTTAACAACATTTTTAAAATAAAAATATAAAAAACTTTGATTAATTGAACACAATCGTAGCATATTATATATATTTATTAACATCAACAAACCTCCGATAAAAATACGTTATCCAGCATGCTCTAAGAAAACGCTTAAACTGCTTACTTGCACACGCGGTGGAGCGTTGTTAAACTCACCTTTGAATGCCGTTTTGGTTAAGACTACCCAACGCGTCAAAAAATGACGCCAAAGGTATACCCAGGGCGTTAAAATGTGACGCCAAGGGGTCCTGTCAAAAGCGTCAATATGTGACGAGTTGGGTGTGAGAATGTGTTGGGTTCAGACCCACAAATACTTGAAAATTACCAACCTATCTCCAATTTACCATTTCTTTCAAAAATTTTAGAAAGGATATTTGCTTCTCAGGTCCAGGTTTCTGCTCATATCACAGCACTGAAACTGCTCTAGTCATAATCACTAATGATCTGTTAATCTCAGCTGATGCAGGACTTCTGTCTATACTCATTCCTCTTGATTTAAGCGCAGCCTTTGACACTATCTCACACAACATCATTTTAGAGAGATTAGTATGCATTGGTATTAACTGCACTTCTCTTGCTTGGTTTAAATCTCATATCACTGGTCACACTCAGTTTGTTAAATTGAAAATGTTTCATTCACAGTACTCTCCAGTTACTACTGGTGTTCCACAGGGATCTGTCTTGGGCCCTTAATTAATTATAATATATCTTCAACCTCTCAACTATATTTTTTAGGAAATTTGGAATCCACTTTCACTGCTATGCAGATGACACCCAGCTCTATCTATCCACAAAACCAAATTCTACTCTCCCACCATCTTCCCTTCATAACTGTTTGCTTGAAATCAAATCATGGTTTTCTTGTAACTCAAACTCAATAGTAATAAAAACAGAGGTTATTCTTGTAAGTACCAATTCTTATCTTGCCAAATCAAAAAGTTTTGCTCTGACCATTGACAATTCCATTATCCTTCACTGTTGGAAAGTTAATAGTCTGATTTTCATTATGGATAGCACTCTTTCTTTTGAAGCACATGTAAATAATATTACCCAGTCTGCTTATTTCCACTTGCGCAACATAAATCATCTTCGTCCCTCCCTCTCAACTCATAGCACTGCTACTCTCATACATGCTCTGGTCACGTCCCGCTTGGATTATTGATAATTCCCTTCTATTTGGTCGACCACAAATACTTCAGCATAAATTACAGCTGGTACAAAACTCAGATGCACTGATTATTTCAGAAATCTCTAACTCTGTCCATATAACTCCTATTCTCCAACAACTTCACTGGCTCCCTGTTAAATTTCTTTTTGAATACAAGATTCTGTTATTGACCTTCAAGGCTCTTCATAGCCTAGCACCTTCCTGTCTTCTTGATCTTCTTCATATATATTCTCCTACCTGCACTCTTAGATCCTGTTCCTCTCTCTCTTTTGTGATTCCTTTGGTTCGTCTGACTTCTATGTGGCCCAGATCCTTTAGCAGTGCTGCTTCATGACTCTGGAACTCTTTATCACCAGATATCCGTAATTGTAATCGTCTTTCCACTTTCAGGTCCCTCCTCAAAAGCCACCTTTTTAAATTAACTTACTTCATATAACTCTTATTTATGAAGGTATTTATTCCTATGATAATGCAATTTTTTTTATGTGATTTTAGATTTTTATTTATCTTTTATATTCTCTTATTGTAAACTTTATTATGTCTCTAAGGTTTCCTTGAGAGTCTTGAAAGGCACTGATAAATACAATTTATCTCTAGGTTTTCACACACATCTTTAAATTTTATTGTATTTTTTTTCATCTGTGCGGGAGTAATATCAGAAGTGCACAGCCACGCACGAGCGCAGCTTACGTGTAAAATTGTCAACTCTCCTGACTTTTTTGGAGCATGTTGCAATTATCAGTGTAACAAGGTATGATAAACAAGGAGGAGGCGAAGACGAATTGCACTTCTCAAACAGGGTTTTAATGGCCACAGTAGTGCTCACAACTTTGTATTTCAACAAACATAAACTTCTTCATATAACTCTTTAGCTGCTTTTCTCATGACGCCAACACTAGACTGACGTGTCTCTCTCTCTCTCGTTTGGCTGGAGGTTCTTTGGACATTTTTATGCCGCTCTCCCCGTGCTCACTGAAATTAGAGATGGGTGTTAGACATAATTTAGCTCAGGTGCAAGCGCCCTTACCGCTTTCTCCTCCCGGACGGGCGCTTGACCACGCCCCCGCTGCCACATACACATATATTTATTTGGCAGACGCTTTTATCCAAAGCAACTGAGTGCATAATGTGACCAAGGAGAGAAAGACAGAGTACAATATATTTGGGTGGTGAGGGAAGATCTTGTATACTTAAGGTAGTGCACTTTTCTTTGTCCTTCTGAAGGGGAAGGCAGTTAATTTAAGATGAATTCATGCCTCGTCATTATGAAGAACACAAAACTATACTCAAGGCTAATGCTTTAAAGAGGGGCAAACGTTCAGGAGAGTGCACTGATCTCATCTGTTTTGAACTAGCTTTAAGCATGAGTGGGTGTTTGTGTGTGTTTTCAGATAACATGATCGCATGCAGTGGTTTTCCCCATAGAATATACTGAAACTTTGAACTGAGTAAACACTGTAATCACCATTGACCAAAGTGTATTATGGGTATGAAGGCCATGAGCTGTGTTGGTACCCTTTGCAGGCTTGTGGTTTTATCTTCCTAACATCCAGGATTTTAAAGAATAGATAATGAATCCTCTGGGTGCTGATTTGGTGGAAAAAGTTTGACAATATGGCTAATGTGTGTGTTAAATGAACACAAATAGAGCAGTTTGTCCAGACCTGAGTGTATAATTGACCAGAGTGTGTGGGCATATGAATGTACTTCAAAAAGGCCCGAAAGATCAGCCTAATGAGCGTAAAACTGTTTTTTAGTGTGGCTAAATTTATTCTGAATAATAAGAGGGTAGAGGGTAGGGTTATTAAAGGGATAGTTCACACAACAACGAAAATTCTGTCATTAATGTTCGCCCTCAAGACGTTCCAAACCCGCATGACTTTCCTTCCTCCATAGAAAACAAAAGAAGTTCAAAGTTCTCTATCCTCCATCAAATTCTGTTGAAGTTTTCAGCCAGAATCTCAAGTTAGAATTGAATAGTCATAAAGAAACATAGTTAGAAAAGCTTGAATGTGGAAATTGTAAAGTGTCAGCAATTTATTTGCATGAAATATTTATATATATGACACTTTCCTTCTCAAGAAACACAATGTTCTAGTTTAAATATGATGATAATTCTTAAAGTAATAAAGTAGTAATAATTTTCTTAGACTATGTGAGTTGAATTTTAGATTACAAATGGGCATCTGGTGGTGCCAACATGTTCAATCTGTTCTATTCTATTGTTTTATCGGTTTTATTAATGTATTTATTCGGTTTTATTATAGTCTACCATGTTTTCTTTTGCCCTTTCTATTGTCTGTTCCGTTTAGTTCTGCTGCATTCTTTTATTTGCTTGTCCATCCCTATCTTAAGTTTGGCTGAAGGGTCATTAGGAGATCAGGGATATAATTTTATGATATATAAAATAATTATATTGTGTCTTAGTGGAAGACAGACAAAGAGATCACTTCTGTGTGAGCAGGCAACAGCATAGCCATAGATTATGCACACATACACACACACACACACACACACACACACACACACAAAATAGCTTTGCATCAGCATGTTGGAAGATAGATGATATGGAGGATGGAGCTCCAGATCTCCATATCATCCAGCTCATTGCCTCACTCTTAAGATAACTGTGCGGCAGGTGTCTTTACCTCAGAAGGAATGATGAATGTTTTTGCTTCACTCAAGCATTAGCAAACCAAAACAGAAGTGAAAATAAACAGCAGATCGTTTACTGTGCTGTTTTTAATCATGGCTGCTCTATGAAATCTCTCAGCTAGGGATAGCATGAAAACCCGATCCAGGGTCCTGGAAAATGTACTGGGCCCAGGACAAATTATTTTTGTGGCCCAATGAGAAGGCTATACCATAGAGAATCTTATTGGGACCTCATCACAGGACTGACTCAAGAACTGACAACACAATAATTGTGTGACTTAATAATTTTTTCAACTTTCACATAGATCAAAAATTCAGTAACTACACAAACGTGTATAATTTTTAATTTTGTGATTGTTTGCGGCACATTTTCGGCAGGACTTTGCCGTGTGATTTTTCAGACAGCAGCATCAGCTGTCTTAAAGTCACAGGAGCAGCATCAGCACTTCACACTCTGGAGAGTTATCGATAAGAGTCAATTGTGTTTACTCATCCAAAAAGAGAATCTGAATAGAATTGAGGGGTGTTGTTTGGGGGGTTTTAGGACACGTTAAAACAACTGTTTGTAACTTTGCACAGTGTCTTAAAATGCAATGCTTCTGCACCGAGACACCAAAAAAACAACAAGACCCCATGCAATGGCTAAAGATATTTACATACAATAATACAATAATAAGAAAAATAGTACACCTTGTCCCTCACAGTTGATTTATTTGTCAAGTAGACAAAATAATCAAAATTCACATACCTACTCTCAATGTCCAATTAAATTATGCCCCCCAAAATTAGATATTTTATAACTGAAGAGCTGAGGAAGTCAATCAGAGGCTTAAGATGATGGACCAAAGGATACATAGTTAACATTGCACACAACAAGACCCTCTAAAATGTCAGCTGTAATCATTTTCTTAGACAGAGCATAATGAGCTGACATTTGGCATGGAGGTAGATAGGATTAATAAAACTAATGGCTAAATTAATGGTGCTAAGAGATTGACTTGAGGGTGGGGTGGTTTAAAGCAATCCCAAAATGAGCTTGATTTTTTTTTTTTAGAAACACTTATTGTTGAAGCAGGACACAATGAATGAGATGTTGAAGATCATTGGGTCATGAGACACATAGACGGCACAGCTTATTGAACATGTGTGCACAGTGCAAGATGCGTAATACCCACTCATCTTGAATCGTCTCTCCCCGCACACCCTACAGAGGGACTGTAAAGACAACTCTCCAGTCATGTAAAAGGTCTGAATGAGAAAGACAATTTCTTGTCACTCTCACCAGGTTACCTTAAGATGAATGATTTGCATCATGTGCTAATTACCAGCTTTAGCATTTGGATAGTCTCCAGCTCTGTGGAGCAGGAGGAGAAAGCAGAGGAGAGGGTGTCTGTAGTTGTGAGAGATGAAGAGAGAGCAGGATGTAAGAGAACATATGCTTATGTGCTTAGTGGTTTGCAGCAGTGCGCTAATTACCTAACTGCTCCGTAGAGTCACAACACTCAATGGGAAGTCTGTGTCTGTGTCTGTGTCTGTGTGTGTGTGTGTGTGTGTGTGTGTGTGTGTGTGTGTGTTCTCTGTTCTGACTAAGGCTGTGTAACATACTGAGGTTACATTCTGTGTATGTTTTGGTGTTCCATATGTGAAAACAATTGGAGAAATGAAGAAGTTTGATGTATGGACACAACAATTACACTCCCAGGTGTGGATTTTGTCTCAGTGTAGTGTTACATCAAGGATGTAACCTCCATAGATACAATGACAAAGCGAGACACAACTCCCAATGATTTTATTAATGGTCAATATTTGCTCTCAGGTATTGATTTTCACACTCAAAAAACAAACAAACAACATAATTTAAGATGTGCGCATTTAAGTTTCAGAGCATATTTCTTTCAGAAAATTAAATAATAATAATTAAAAATAAATATTTTATGTTTTACTTAAGTTTTACTCATTTAACTTTGTTAGAGATTAGAAATTTATATGAAATTGAAATGCATAAATCTTGAAAAACAGGCTTTTTATTTATTAATTTTAAATTGGGGTTATTTTTATTAATAGTATTTTAATTTTACCCTTTTTTCTAACCATATAATAACATTTTGTCCATAAATGTCCAATGCTTCAGTTGAATCAACTAATTGCAAATAATTTTCTGAAAAATCTAAAAACTGCTAAAGTAGTTTTAAATTGTACTCAAGATATGATAACTCAATAAATGCTTTGCTAGAACACCGTTTAAATTATTAGCCTGTCACAATGTTAGATGAATTCACTTAAAGGATTTTTGCTGCCACAATTTCAATATCTGAGGTATTTCAGTCACTTTCATTGGGATTGTATACCCTAAACCACTAATTCTCTGAATTAGTCTTAAAGACTTTATGCAACTTCAAAACATCAATTTCAAACACTCTATATAACACTCTTCAGATATAGATTTTTCAAAATGAATTCCAATGTTTAAACACATGAATTAACTCACCAATAACATTAAGTTATTTAACAAAATACTGAATAAAGTTGAAGACTCTAGTAGTACAATTCAAATTATTCACTTCAAATAACGTCTCGGGTTACATGTGTAACCCTTGTTCCCTGAAAAAAGCGGAACGAGATGCTGCGCTTTGCTAAGCGCTATGGGGAACAATCTTATTGTGAGCAGCTTTGAATATGTGTGTAACACGTCAATGAAAATTGACTGGAATTTATAGCCTCGGCTGGTGAGATCATTGAATGCACCTGTGACTAGGCTATAAATAGAGGCGTCACCAGAGTGTCGTCAGATATTTTTCTGAGAGCAGTCCTGGGACGTCCCAGTGTGGCAAAGAAGCGCAGCATGTCGTTCCGCTTTTTTCAGGGAACAAGGGTTACACATGTAACCCGAGACGTTCCCTTTACAAAAAGCTTCACTATGATGCTGCGCTTTGCTAAGCGCTATGGGGAACGGAATACCCACGCCGCCGCACTGGGGCTGTCCGGACCCCTACGGTTGTGAAGTGTGCTCACAAAAAACACGAGAGGTCTAAGACATGAGCTTGAGATGTTGACTCAAGGGCGTAAGAGCCCGGAGTAGCTAAAACATCTAAACCATAAAATTTGATGAATGTGTGCGGAAAGGACCAGCCTGCCGCATCACAAACATGTTCAGACATGGGCTTGAGACATCGACCCAAGGGCAAACAGCCCGGGGTAGCTAAAACATCTAAACCAAAAAAAATAATTTGATGAACGTGTGCGGAAAGGACCAGCCTGCCGCATCACAAACTTGTTCAGGCATAAGGATCTAAATCGTAAGATTTAGGAATGTGTATGAAAAGGACCCGCCTGCCGTACACAAACCTTCTTAGACTTGAGATCATAAAGGAACACAAGGGAATCCAGATATGGGGCCTGAAGAATGTGTGCGGGAAGGACCAGCCTGCCACATCACAAACTTGTTCAGGCATGAATCGTAAGATTTTAGGAATGTGTACGGAAAGGACCAGCCTGCCGTACACAGACCATCTTAAACTTGAGATCAGAAATGAACTCAGGGGCATGAGAGCCCAGACATGGGGCCTGAAGAATGTGTGCGGGAAGGACCAGCCTGCCACATCACAAACTTGTTCAGGCATGAATCGTAAGATTCTAGGAATGTGAACGGAAAGGACCAGCCTGCCGTACACAGACCATCTTAAACTTGAGATCAGAAATGAACTCGGGCATGGGAGCCCAGACATAGGGCCTGAAGAATGTGTGCGAAAAGGACCAGCCTGCCGCATCACAAACTTGTTCAGGCATAAAAAGAGTTTAGCCAATAAAGTCTGAGACTGTGCACGGAAAGGAACTAGCCTGCCGCAACACAAACCCAACTAAAACTCCTACCCCCGGACCTAAGGGCCCGGGGTAGCTTGAACACCTAGACCATGAGAACACAGGAATGTGTGCAGAGAGGGCCAGCCTGCTGCATCACAAACTTGTAGAGGCATGGGGTTGAGATGTCGACTCGAGGACGTAAGAGCCTGGAGTAGCGTGAACATCTAAACTATAGAACTTGATGAATGTGTGCGGAAAGGACCAGCCTGCCGCATCACAAACTTTTTTTTTTTCATTTTTATTTATTTATAAAGGGACCATGCACAATTTTTAACATAAAATTGCCATTTCATGTATTGTACCGAATTTAGCCAAAGGCTATTTTTCATTTGTAGTCCCACTTGCTGCAGAGGGACATCTCTAGCCAAGGCTTTAGAGGAAGCGACACCTCTGGTGGAGTGAGCCCTGATACCTACTGGTGAAGCTTGACTGCGCGCCTCATAGGACAGGGCAATAGCATCCCTCACCCAATGTGACGTAGTCGGTTTGGTAGTGGCCACCCCTTTGTTGCGGCCCCCAAAACAGACAAACAACTGCCCTGACTTACGCCACTGGCTAGTGTGGTGGACATAAGTCTGAAGGGCACAGACAGGACAGAGTCGGTGAAGTCTTTCTTGCTCCGGCATTAAAAACGGCAGGGAGCAGAAGGCTTCCAGAGTGACAGGATGTACTGTCGAAAAAGGCACCTTGGGGAGATAGACTGGATGCGGATATAGAATAGCTTTTAGCTGTACCTGGGGCAAATTCTAAACAGGCCGGCAAAACAGACAGAGCCTGTAGATTCCCAACCCTCTTGAGAGAGGTAATCGCCATAAGAAAGACCATCTTTAGAGTCAGAAGTCTGTCAGATGCTGACTCTAGAGGTTCAAAGGGGGTCTCAACTAGACCTTCCAGGACTATTGCCAAGTCCCAGGAAGGAGTTCTAGTCCTAACAGGGGGCCTCAACCGCATGGCTCCACGAATGAAGCGAGCGAGCAGAGGATGTCTCCCTACAGGCACCCCATCAATCAGGGCATGGCAAGCCGAAATGGCGGCCACATAGACCCTGAGAGTGGCGGGGCATATGCCTGCTGACAGTTTTCCTTGCAGAAAACCCAGAACTGAAACAATTTGGCAGTTAACTGGATCTGCATCATGTGAACTGCACCACTTTTCAAAGAGACCCCACTTATTGGCGTAAATTCTTCTAGTGGAAGGGGACTTGCACTAAGAATGGTTTCAATAACCTCAGGCGACAGCCCTGTGTTCCTCAGTTGGTACCCATCAGGGGCCAAACTTGAAGATTCCACAGTTCGGGACGGGGATGAAGTATCATCCCCTGTGCCTGAGACAGAAGATCCTTCCTGATCGGAATCGCCCAAGGCGAGCCGTCGAGGAGGAGCATCAGTTCTGAGAACCAAGTCCTGTTCGGCCAATAAGGCGCTATCAGCAAGAGGCAAGACCCTTGTTGGCGAACTCTGGCTAAGACCCCCGGGAGCAGAGAAACCGGGGGAAAAGCATACAGGTGCATTCTGGGCCATGTATGTGCCATTGCTTCCAGACCCAGGGGGGCTGGGTGACTCAGAGAGAAGTAGAGGGGACATTGCGCAGTCTCTTTAGAGGCGAAGAGGTCCACTTCTGCACTGTAAAATTCCTCCCAAATTTATTCCACTACCTCGGGGTGGAGTTTCCACTCCCCGCACCAAGATATGGCAGCCTCAGGAGGAGGTATTTCAGGGCCAGAAATACAGCCATCAACCCGAGACAGTGACTGTGACAACCGAGCTGACGACCCTCCTATCCCCTTAAGCTGGACGACCACTTAAGGCCGCTACCCCGCCCGTCAGGGAGGCGTCTGTCATTAGCAACCTGCGACAACAAGACGCACCTAGTGTGGGACCCAAGGCAGAAAACCGGGGTCTGAACCACGTAGAAAGGGAACGAAGCCTGAGGCGCGTAACCCTTATTAGCCTAGGGGTTTTTGCCCTTGGAAGAAAAACCCCTGGCTTTGAGCCACAACAACAACGGTCTCATGAGCAGAAGGTCCAGAGGGATCACCGAGGACGTGGTCGCCCTGAGACCTGGAAATCGTTGATACTGATTAACAGTGCAACCTTGGCCTAGCCTGACTTTGCTCAGGGTGATCTGAATGGAGTCAATCCTAGCGGGAGACAGTTGTGCCCGCATTGAGATTGAACTCCATACGATGCCCCGATAGACAGTGTTCTGGGTGGGAGAGAGGACGCTTTTCTTGGCGTTGAGCCTCAATCCCAGCGAAACCGAAGCTAAGACGATGTCCCTGTGCTGAACTGCCAGTTCCTGGAACTGCGCTAGGATCAGGCAGTCGTCTAGACAATTCAGAATGCAGATGCCCCGGAGTCACAAGGAGCCAGCGCTACATCATGCATTGTGAATGTGTGGGTAAAAAGGGCTAGGCCGAATGAAAGAACCTGACACTGGAAGACTTCGCCCCCGGAAGTGAACCTCAGGAACTTTCCATGTTGTGGCAGAACTTCTAAATGAAGTATAGAAGTGCATCACAAGATCGATGGTGACCAGCCAAACGAGTTGTAGGGCTTGAGACACGACCGTCTTGATAGGCATCATCTAGGACTTGAACACCCATGGGCAGTTCAAGCTTTAAGATCTAAGCCAGACGCCACCCATCAGCCTCCATGGGAAACAGGAAGTATTTTGTGTAATAACCCAACTCTCTCTCTGGAAGGGGAACACATACCATGGCCCCTTTAACCAGGAGATTTGAGGTTTTTTTTTTTTTTTTTTTTTGCTATTCATAGCAGACATAAAAAGAAATCCGGTTTACGGTAGTGAGACCACGCCGTTGAAACACGGAAAGGCGGCGAGCACTTCCTGTTGAGGGGGTGTTGAGTGTTCCGTGTCCTGGACTTAAGGCAGGAAGCAATGGTACACCCAACTTTCCGTCGGAAAACTCTGTCACCCGAAACACCAAGGGTGGCGGGAGTGAAGGGTTTTCTTGAGGGTATCGGGAGGGCCGAAGTGAATAAAACACGCGCCCCTTCCCGAAGGGGACTACCCCCAAAAGGTTGGGTACAAGACCATCAAGGTTTCTTCCTTTTTGGAAATTATAGCCCTGAGGTCTTGCTTAGGGGGCTGCTGAGGACGACGAGCCTGTCCCCTGTCTCTGCGAGGGGGAGCACGACTCGCCACGCTCTATTTTTGAGCTTCCCTCCTAACAGCCTCGGGGCAAGACCGGGTGGCCGACGGCCCCGCCCCCTGAGTGTGGCGTGGATAAAACTGCCCAAAGGCTTCCTCGTGGCTTTTTGCCTCCTGAAATCTGGAGATAACCAAGTTCATGGCGTCTCCAAGCATTTCACCCGCACTCAGGTCTTTTAGCAGATCAGCCTGGTAAGCCTGTAACACAGCCATGGTGTGCAGCGCTGCACCAGCCTGACCCGCTGCTTGATAAGCCCTTCCCACTAGCATGGAGGTAGTTCTGCATGGCTTAGAGGGGAGGGCGGAGCTTTTTAGTGATGACGCCGAACCCGGGGAGAGATAGCCCGCAAGCGTCTCTTCAACCGGCGGCAACATTGAATAACCTTTTGCGTCAGCGCCCACGATAGTCAAGTATAACGACGTCGAGGGCATGTGAACGCGCGAGGTATAAGGTTTTCTCCATGAACGTGGGAGCTCGTCGTGGAGATCATCAAAGAAGGGAAGGGACTGATAAGGCGTTCCCTTCCCTCGGCCACCAGACAGAAATCTGTCCTCTAATTTGGAGTGTTTGGGGGTTTCTTGGTCACGTGGCCAGTCTCATTAAAGCCTGGCCACTGCACGAGTGATCACATCGAGCAACTCCTCAGAAGATTTAAAATCGCGTTTGGAATGCTCTGACGCAGATAGCTCACACTCTGAACCAAAAGATGTAATGTTCTCCGCGTGAACCGAAGAAGCGCCGGAGCGCGCTTCGAGATCGCGTGAAGGACCGGCCGGATCTGGAGAGAGAGCGAGCGAAAGGGAAGAACCTGTCTCTCGCTCCTCTGCGTACCTGTGACTGTACCTGGTGCTCAATGCTCTGTAATGCCGTCCATAAAGCAACTGTTCAAAAAGGTAGTGGGCTGGGTGAGTGGGATCCAGAGTGATTTTTCCAGCCCTTTTAATCACTCTGAAAGTGTACAGTTCTTGGAGGAAGAGCAGGGGGCAACCAATAATCCTGTCAGCAGTCCGAACTGTCCTTTGTAGTCTTCTGATGTCCGCTTTTGTAGCTGAACCAAACAAGACAGCTATTGAAGAGCAGAGGAAGGAATTACCACCTTTTCTGGGCCTTTTTCAAAAAGTCAATGTGGGTCTCCCACTTCAGGTCCTGTGAGATGGTAGTGCCCTGAAACCTGAATGACTCAACTGCTGCCACAGTGCTGTTTAGAATGGTGAGTGGGGTAAATGTTGGGGTATTCCTCCTAAAGTCCACATTGGTCTCCACTGTTTTGTGCATGTTCAGCTCCAGGTTTTTTTGACTGCACCAGTGAGCCAGCTATTCAACCTCCCTTCTGTATACAGACTCATTGTCATCTTGGATGAGGCAGATGACAGTAGTGTCGTCTGCAAAATGCAGGAGCTTGACAGAGGGGTCCTTTGTGGTGTAGTCATTGGTATACAGGGAGGAGAGTAGTGGGGAGAACACACATCCCTGGGGGGCACCAGCGCTGATCATACATGTGTTGGAAGTGAATTTCCCCTGTCCTCACTAGCTGCTGCCTGTCCATCAGAAAGCTGTTGATCCACTAACAGTTAGACATGGGAACAGAGAGTTGATAATGGTTGGTTGGTAATGTACTGTCTGTATTTTATTTCACAGGTGAGGTTAGTTTTATTAAAATTAGGGATGGGCTTGAGTACCCATGTACTCGGACATGGCAGCAATGATTCATCATGAAAACGGAGATGTCCAGTGACATTTACCTTACAACTAAACTTAAACGTGTCAAAGAGGGAGCTTATTTTTAATTTTGAGATTGATTACATTGTGATTTTGAGGGGTATATTGATTATCAGAGGCTTGTCATAGCAAACAAACTGATACGATGCTGCAATACTATCATTATGACAATCAAAATAAAGACAGAGTAATTAACTGTGTTTTGAACACCTGTCTCTGCAAAACATTGCTAAACACATTTTATTATCATTTAATTTAAGAACTTTGACTCGTTAATTGATATTATTTAATAAAAGTGAATGTTTATCACAGACTGTAAATCTGCATCTCAACAAAATGAATGAAGATTTCCGCACGAGTTTCCAAGTTAGATGTTTAATATAAAGTGTCTTTCTGTTGCACTTTCCCCAGCTGGAAGGTGGAAATTCAGACGCCAAGTTGAATAGGATGCTTCATGTATCACAGCAACAACAATACAGAGCATTGTGGCTTTCCTCACTAGAGCAAACATTTGGGGACACACACATACACACCATGCGTGTGTGTGGCAGTGTACAGCAGTTAATTGTTTCATACAACTAGACAGATTGTAGCTAAATGGATCACAATGCAGCGTCTTCAACTTAACATGCATATTAAAACGCAACGGTTATGGTGCCTCCTGTTATTTGAAAATAGACAGTTCAGAAAATCACCAAAAAAAAAAAAACTGATGCACGCTTACTAAGATTACTGCAGTAACCTGAAGGAAGAACAGACAGATGCACATTGTGCACATTCTTTCAGTAGGGCAGTGAATCTTCACATAATGACAAAAATATGATGCATTATATTTTTATTAGCCAATCTTTTGTACATTTTGTAGAATATTATTTTATAACAGCCTATAATAATGAATAGACGATACACTGGAACAATAACATACAATGCAGCCATAGATGTTTGTCAGACATGTTATTATATATACACATTTATGAACATATAATTGCCCCTCGAGTACTCGATGAGTAAGTAGAGTGAGTACTTGAGTTGGCAAAATGACCTAAATTAAATTAAATGATCAGCAATTAAAATCTCCCAGAATTATAATAAGTGTATCCGGGTATTGTTGTTCCGTGTCTGTGACCTGATCAGCCAGCTGTTGTAGTGCTGCATTTACGCACCTGTGTTGAGGAATATATACACTCACCAGTATAAACGAGGAAAACTCCTGCTGCAAGTAGAAAGCTTCCAAATCTTCTTTAACATGGTTACATCTGTTCGACAACTTTTATTGATGTAAAAGCATGTTCCACTGCCTCTTTTTTTTTACCCTGATAACGCCACAATGCAATCCACTCTGGAGAGCTGAAAGCCTGGCAGATGTAACATGCTGTCCGGAATGACTTTACTCAGCCAGGTTTCTGTGAAGCACAAGGCAGCAGAGTTTGAAAAGGCCTTGTTTGTATGGGTGAGGAGATGTAGTTTGTCTGTTATGCTAGGAAGAGAGTGGAGATTCGTTAGATGAATACTTGGCAGCCCTGTTCAAAAGCGCGCTGTTTGAGCTTGACCAGCGCATCTGCTTGCTTCCCTCAGCTGCATCTCATAGTGCGCTTAACCCTCAGGGGTCTGAGGATGTTTTGGGCCCTGGAGAAGTTTTGACATGCCTTGAAATTTGTGCTTTTTTTCAGTTGCTTAAAAACATATTAATGGGTAAAGTCTGATAACACTGTATTCAACACAAACTGGGCTACAATAATATGTGAGCAACATGTGTGTACATGTTTGTATATTTTGAAAAAACAAACATTTTAAGTAATTGAAATAAGGTAATATAATACATACTCAATGTTTGTCTACAAGAACTGGATCTTGTAGCCTAGAGTTTTTGCTACCAAATTATGTGAAAACCATTCTGATGACTCATTCATACAAAACAATATAGTAATTTAAATTTGGAAGTCACTTTTAGTGTTAGAAAGGTCATATGCGAGGAGGCGTAAACTATTATGAATATTGATGTCTTTCACACCTAAGGAGACAAAGACCCCTCCCCTGGGCCTATCACTGAGGAATGTGACAGAAAGAAATCAAGTTTTAGGTTAAAATAATTAATATGACTATACATTTTCTTTACCTAAAATATTTTACTTAATTTTAGACCTGCACTACCATTTAAAAGAAGTCTCTTCTGCTCACCAAGACTGCAAATATTTGATCCAAAATATAGTAAAAACATTGATATTCTGAACTCTGTTTACAATTTAAAGAACAGTTTTCTATTTGAACATATTGTAAAATGCTAATATGGGCATATTTAAAGTGCATTTTACTCATTTAACCTGAACACATATTTGCAAGCACAAGCTTTGATGATGATAATGAGGCAGCATAAACACTAGATAAAATATAATCTTAAGCGTTCATATTATTTTTATATCATATTACATATCATATTTATATCATACAGCATAGAATTTAAATTCATTCTTTAGCATCCTATTAGGACATATTTCAAATGTCAATACTCTGAATCCTGGCTGGCAAGTCTGGAAACAGTCCCACTAGTAAAATATATACATGTTTATATAAATAGCATGTCAACTAATGAAAACTAAATGCATTTTCTGGCCAAAATTGTATCCTTGGCTGGATCAAGTCTCTCTTCAAAATGCAAATGTTCATCGGAGTCCTGCTCTTCTTCTGAGGAAAATGTTAACTCTTTGTCACTATACAGGAGTTTCCTTGTCTGTATATCTTGCGATCTTTCAAATGCGCAGAAAAGTGAATGAACTAGATGTTTTTAAGGCACAGTCGGGGGCGTTTACCATTCGCCTCAGCACATTACCGTATGAATAGCACCCTTTGCCCGTGGGTGTGATCACATTAGGGATCCGGGAGAAACTGTACATCACTTTTTTCATACAGATTACATTGCAGGAGAAATTTTGTTTTAAATTTAATCCCCAAGGGGCATTTTTAGACATTTTAAGATTTCTTTAGACGTATGTTTTATGTTTGTGTGATAAGTATTCACGTAGTTTCAATTCATTTTTGTGACATGTTTCAGATATATGCTCGTGAACATAGACTGCTGTAAGCTCACCCTTTTAATTTTACAAAAACACAAGGTTTTGTTGTTATTGTGAGGGTACACAAATAAAAGTAGACCCTTTATTGTCTCTAATGATGTCTTACACTTATCTGTGTGCCCCAAAATTCCGGAGTATTTTATGTTGTTTCCGCTGTAATGATGAAAAAATCCAGCAGGAAGCACCTGCACGTCCGTCGACCCCAGAGGGTTAAACAACACAGCTGCGCCTCAGACTAAAATGTTCAGCAAAACTTCTGAATAGTCCAAAACCGGAAAAAGATTGTCTGGTGTGTGCTGCCGAATGTTTAGCAGTTCATCCCTGGTAAAACTGATTGGAAAAAATTATGTAACACGACAAACAAACAAATACAACAAAAGAAACAGAGAGCTCCACACCGAGGCTGCCATCCGTGGCACCATCTTGACTTAGAGTTGTGTCAGTCTTTTGTCCACTTTTAGATTTGGCCCCCAATCTTGAAAATGTGTCACATTTTTGTGTTTTAGAGATGAATAATAAATTATATTCTACACTTTATCATTCATGCAATTTACAGCAAGTTTTTAGCTAATGAATTCCAGACAACATCATTTAGTTGTTTATTATAATAAATAAGGACTAGAGCTGTTTTCTGACTTTGAGAAAATATTTTTTTAGTAATATTTAATCGAATGGTGCTCAGAATGTAACCATATGTTTTTTATAGAAATATTGCAAAGTGGAGTGATCTTTTAGGGCTGATGTAACATTGTGCTAGTTGCTTGTTTGAGTGGAGACTCACTAAAGGTCAGTCCATTCCCTTGACTCACAAAGTGCAGATTTATTTTATACCTAGCTTTGATTTTTTTTTTTTTTTCCTGTGTTGCCTCTTTTTTTTTTCTTTCTTCTATTCAGCATTCAATATTCACCCTTCTTGTCATGTCTTTCTTTACATCTCCAGTCCATTTCTCATTCTGTTTTATTCCCCTTCACATTGTTAATTTCACAGCTATTTCTGACTTTTCATTCCATTTTATCTCATTCTTTCATGTCACCCTCATCATCTCATTTCCCCCTCTCTGTCACCCTTTATGAAACGTCTACCAAGCTTGTGCTGGCTGCCACAGTTCTCACTGATGCTGATGTTTCAGAGAAATAGTATTTGTCGGTAGATTACACAGGTTGTATCTCTTCCTTCCCAAGTGACCTGAAAGCAAACAGAGACAGTATCACCATAGCTCTTAGCCCAGTATTTCTCTTTTTCTATCCCTCTTAAGGTCATATTGTTACATATATTAAAATATTATGAAGATAGAGAGCATGAGACAAAAAGAACGCTGACATTTGTACGCATTAGTGGAAAATTCTCGATGGCCAGAACAAAAGCAGTGAGTCTGTCAGGGACAGATTAATTAAAGATCATTAATGTGAGCTCTGTCTACAGTTTCAAAGCTGTTTTTATTAGAGGTTGACCGATATATCGGTTTTACTGATTTCTGGAACTATCGGTTATCTGCAAAAATCCACACCAATAATTTTCCCCTGTTGTGTCCCATTGTGTCCGGTGCTGGAGTGGCTGGGAAGGGCTCGCTGTCGTTCTACAGTATGAAAGTGCCCTCTAGAGGCAAAATAAAATCCATCACTGATGCCTCATGGTGGTTGTTTTGACACATGATACTGCACGGGGAATGCAGCAGAACAACTTTATCTTCACTATAATATGTATTTTTGTCATTTTGATTAGATAATCATCAAGTGATCAAGTGTATGTGGGTATGTGTGTGTGTGTGTGTGTGATTTAATTTCTCACAGAGAAGTTAAATGAGTGTAACAGTGCAAAATAAAAACAAAAAAACATCACTGAATCTTATAAAGCATTAAAAAAAAGCATAAGACGTTTCTATTCACTAGTGTACCTTAGTTTAACATAAAAGACCCCTTCACCAGAAGTGAAGTGATCGTTGTCTTGGTTTTAGGGTAATAAAGAGCATTTACCACACACTTTTCTTGAGAAGAGAAACCCCAAGGCATGTAAAAAGTATAAAATATAAAATACAGCATGTATAATGCTGTGTAGGTACTGTTCATTGTTAGTTGATGTAAATTTCAACATTTACTGAATACATTTAAAAAAAAATTAAACATATCTCTTGTGTTACTTACCAATGAAATTCACACATTTGACCTGTAATATTTTATTAATATTTTAATTATTTTCAGATGGCAAAGGCTTTAAAGAAAGTAACGTTTGGTCCCCAAGGAGTGGAAGAAGAGATGCAGGAGTAGAGTCTTTGAATCTTTTAATTAAGAACACAGGAGTAGGACACTCGCTGGAGAGGAAACTAACGCTGGAGTGGAAACAAATGCTTTAACAAATATATCCATTCAAACATCACAATTCAAGGACTAACAAAAACTTAACAAATCTAGAGGGTATATATATATATATACACTAGGAAACTTAATGAAGGAATGACACACAGGTGGGAATGACGATGGAGTGATTAGGGCAGTGGATTCTGGGAAATGTAGTGCAGGAGAAAACTTCAAAATAAGAGTCCTTGAACAAGGTGGAGACAAAACTGTGACAAACTCTCTGCCGGCCCCTTGAAAATGGGATTTTGGAAGGCTCTGTAGCACTTGTCTTTTCACCTACAGTCATCAAACTTTGTACACATATAAATCTCATCAAGCTGAACTACTTTCAGCCTCATAGTCATAGGCTCTGCCCAACAGGAAATCTGTCATGTTGCACTGTTTGAAAAACGCATGCTCTGGAATTTTAAAAACTCCACCTAGGGGATTTATGTGACAGGCACCAAATGTGGGAAACATCATGCCAAGACATTGAAGATGCTAAATTGCAAAAATATTTTAGATTTTTCAAACAGTGTTGTCATGGCGAGGCAATAAATTAATAGTGAAAAATTAAAAAGAGGAAGTGCTCATATCTTTGGCGTCCTTATCCTTATGCAATTTAGATCAAAATTGAGATTTATATTTGGTATTGTGGGCTGATCACATGGATATGACTATTGTGGGGCACGATCATAGTGCCACCAACTGGCAACAGGAAGTGTGGAAATTTTTACAGACTTTGGAATAGCACTTATTTTTATCTGAACTGCTTAAATTTTTTTTATAATAATGTCAAGACAGTACAGATTTAAAATTATGAAGGAATTTTTGATAACTACTGTTGCCATGACAACGCATTAAACACTATTATTCCTTTTTATATATATTCCTATGTTTTTGAGGTACTTGGCATGCTTTAATTTTTATGATATTTTGCACATACGTCAGAATCGTCGGCCATTAGGGCTGGGCAAAGGTTAATTCATGGGCATGTAGAGGGGGCTCTGTAGTGCAAAATAGTAAATGGCCATGTCCAGGGGACTTTGTAGCACATTCCTTCTCAGCTACAGTCACCAAACTTTATACATACTCTATGTAGATCTTATCAAGCCACACAACTTTCACATCACAGACATTAGCTCCACCCAACAGGAAGTCAGCCATTTTGTATTTTTTTTAAATGGCATGCTCTGGAATTGAAATGGGGAATAGGGAAATCATCTGACTGGTACTAAACGTAGGCAATGTCATGCCAAAACATTAAAGATGCTGAATTGTAACTTGATTTTTTATGTCTTAAATGGTGTCTCCATGGCATTTTCATATCGTCTGCATGCATCGTGTGATTTACATCAAAATTGACCCATATATTTGGTCTTGTGGGCTGAGCACATTGATGTATCTACTGAGGGTCATGGTGGTAGCGCCACTAACTTGCAGCAGGAAGTGTGGTCCTTACAACATTCTTTGAAAAAATCAATTTATATTTATACAAATTGCTTCAAAAAATGTTATGCATTGTTTTAATAAAGCTGCCAGGAGGAAATGGGCCCATGGTGCTTGGGCTCGTTGATTGCTGCTTGCAGCTATATTTATTATTATTATTCCGCTATTCAAGATTTTCTGTACTTTTGGGGTACATAATGTGTGAAAACTCTTGAAAGTTTGCACACACATCAGAGTCGCTGGCCATTAGGGCGTGGCAGAGTTTGAGAGATGCAGAGAGATGTTCGGGGGGGCTATCTAGCACATCCCATTTGAGGTATAGTCACCAAACTTTGTACACATATATATGGTGCACTGGTTGTTTAGATCAGTTTTACTATCAGATATAACTAATAATTAATGTTTATTAATTAAAAATTAAATTCTATCCTCGGGGCACCACTCTTTGACAAGAGAAAAATTATAGTAAGTGACTGATCAAGTCTCATAAAATTCTACCCTGAAGATTGAGTATTTTGATTGATAATCAAAATAATCAAAAAAGGAATAAGCTAGTCTAATTATTGCCATACAAATCCAACAGTAATGTGGTTACAGTTGGCTTCTAACAACAACAATTTAACAATACTGAAGTAATACGGGAGTTCTTGACGTGGCAGAGGCTGGCTTCAACACAATATCCAAACAAACAACTAGGAGTACTTATTATAATATAACAATATTTATTATAATCAAGTATATGTATGTGTGTGTGTATGGGTGTGTCGCATTTGTGTCGTATTCGGTAACAAAGACACAAAATGACGGACTAAACTCCACGTGTGGAACCAGTTTCAAAATGGAGGATCATTTCCAACATTGAGAACTAGGTTTAAAATGGCAAACTGAATTCAAAATGGAAACTAGTTTCAAAATGGAGGATTAGATCATAAAGGGCAGAGCCAATGATTATTTGAATGTGTAGGGAAAGAAAGATGGCTGGATCAGATCCAGAACAACAGAGATTATACCACATGTGGGTGGTAATGAGCAGACACACAAAGGAACTGAACGAAACAGGCGGGTGAATTTGAAAAACACCAGCCTGATTCGTACATAAACCGCGGTGCTGCTCACTCTGTGAATTTCAGTGTGTGTGTGAGAGAGAGAGCGAACAAACAGGGGTGGATATTATTTATCAGAGGATACATGCTGGTAACAGCGTGATTGAATCATTAATTCAGATCACTCAATAAAATAAAAATTTCTCAAAAAAATTACGATCTCACAACTCAAAACAGCCGTCAGCGATCGTAGTTAAACATACAAATGTAAACAAAACATCAAACATTCAGCAATCAAATATATATGATTTAGTTTTATAAGAAAAGTCTCAGTTTCTAAACTAAATCTGCCCAGATATCAAGCCTTACTTGGGAAATCCTGGGTGATTTCAGCAGGGTTGTCCATTTGAATTCCTGTTGCGTTGAGTGGTCAGGAGAAAACGATCTGGATTCGGTCCTTTGTCTTATGCTCGTCAGCGAAAAGACCCGTCTCTGCGTTATTTCTTGGGTCCGGTGATGGAGAGATATGCAGGGAGGTAGTTAACGTTGATAGAAAACGATTGAAAAGGGAAGCTGGCCACCTTTTCCGTTTCCTAAATAAATTCACTGTTGTCTCGCTGTGAAAATGAAATGAACCGGTTGTAATAAGTATACTACATGGCTGAAACAAAGATAAATTAATCTTACTCTACCATGGCCAAATGGTGAGGTTAGAAAAACATGGTCTCTCTTTGTTCAGAAGAAATATGTGTAGATACAGTCTCTTTAGACCGCAGGCTGGTGAAGCTGTAGGCAGAGAGAGCGAAATCAAATCTCTCCGCTGGTTTTGTTAAGAAGATGACGTCATCGGTCATAGGCCGCTTTTGACCAATGACGTTTGAGATTGAGTCCATGGGCAGGACTTCCCGTCCAGCTGTGAAGCATTCTGGGAAACCGAGTTGAATGTCTCCCCTATGATCATAGAATAAAGGGCCATGCTGTCTCTGCTGCCATTTTTAGTGGGGCAAGGCCCTACATATAGATCTCATCAAGCCGGACAACTTTTGCGCTGACAGTCATAAGCTCTACCCAAAAGGAAGTTGGCCATTTTGGATCGTTGCATGCTGAGGAATTTGATATATTCTTCCAGGGATTTCATGATACAGGTACCAAATCTGGGCACCATCATGTCAAGGCATTGATGATGCTAAATTACGAAGGGATTTTTTTTGATATATCAAATGCTGTTGCCATGGTGAAGCGATAAAATAACATTAAAAAAATGGAATAAGGAAATGACTCCTAACTTCTGTGTTCAGAAAATTAAAAACATAAAAATTAAAACCAAATGTTTGTCCTTGCAGGCTGATTATCCCTAATGTGATCACACCCACGCTCAGAGGACGCTATTCATATGGTAAAGGGGCGAACAATGCAAATGGTAAATGCCCCCAAAGCAAGTTTGTATATACATTATATATATAATATATCATATTTTTTTAAAATGCTATTTAGTCCTGTGATGTAAAGCTGAATTTTCAGCATTATTACTCCAGTCTTCAGTGTCACATGATCCTTCAGAAATCATTCTAATAAGCTGGTTTGCTGCTCAAGAAACATTTATTATTATTATCAATGTTGAAAACAGTTGTGTACAATTTTTTCAAGATTCTTTGATGAATAGAAAGTTCAAAATAACACCATTTATCTGAAATAGGAAGCTTTTGTAACATTATACACTACCATTCAAAAGATTGGGGTCAGTAAGAATTTTTATTTTGGAAAGAAATTAATACTTTTATTCAGCAAGGATTCATTATATTGATCAAAATTGACATTTAAGACATTTATAATGTTAAAAAAGCTTTCTATTTCAGACAAATGCTGTTATTTTTAACTTTATATTCAACAAAGAATCCTGAAAATATTTGATATATTGTGTATATGCCCTATATCAGATATTACATTTTATTCTGTATTCAATATTCATGATCATTCACACCTCCTCGTATATGGTCTTTCAAACACTAAAAGTGTCTTACAAAAGTTAAATGACTATATTGTTCTGTATGAATGAGTGATCAGGATGGTTTTCACATCATTTTGAAGCAAAAACTCTAGGCTACAAGATCTTGTGAACAAATGCTTAGTATGTGTTATATGGCCTTATTTCAGTGACTTACAGTTTTTTTCTTTCTAAAAAACACAAGCATAAATGTTATTTTCTCAAAAATACAAACATGTATATGTCGCACACATATTATTGTAGCTCAGTTTGTGCTGAATACACTGTTATGAGACTTTAGCCATTAATATGTTTTTAAACAACTGAAAAAAGCACAAATGTCAAGGCATGTCAAAACCTCTCCATGTTAAATTAATCAGTTAGCAAAATTGTAAAATTTAAATTTTAAATTACTGTTAAAGATAGATAGATAGATAGATAGATAGATAGATATATTGATTGATTGATTGATTGATTGATTGATTCTCTGAATTCTCTGAACTTTTAAATACTCCTCCTGTGTCCATCATGCATTGTTTTCCAAAAGCCACCGAGTGGAAATAGACCCATGGTGCATGGACCTGTCATTGCTGCTTGCAGCTATATGTTCTATGATTAGGGTTATTTTCATGGTTTTTGGGGCACTTAACATGCTCAAAAACAAATTATTTTGCACACGTGGTAGAGTCGTTGGCCATTAGGGCTTGAAAAAAGTTAGCCATTGGCATATATGGGGTGGCTCTGTAGCACATCCCTTTTGAGCTAGTCACCAAGTACTGTCACGCCCCCCTCAGCCTCTCCACATCCCTCATTGTTCCGCTCCTCTTCTCCCGACTTCTAATTCACCACACCTGTACTCAATCTACTCACTAATCATGGACTGCTTAAATAACTCACATTCACTCCAGTTTGCCATGAAGTCTCAAAAAGGACACTAGTTTGTCCATGCTGCTCTCACGCAGTGGTTTCTTACTTTGTATTGTGTTTATCCTGTAGATTAATGTTATCATTTGTTTATTGGTAATCCTGATTCTCTGCCTGATCCCACCTTTTCAGTTATGTGGACAGTATACCTGGAAACCCACCTTGTGATTTCTTCTTCTGTATGTGAAACCTCCTTACTCTAAATTACTTGTGTACTCCCCTGTATTATATAATCTTCGTTTGATCTCACCGTGCACATCCTGTAAATCCTGTGAGTCTCAGTAAACAATCTCGCACCTGGTTTCAACTAACTACAACTTGTGTGGCTTGAGTTCCTAACATATATATATACCATTGTATTTACAGGGTGCTTTCATTTGCAAAAAAAAAAATGCATGATAATGCCATGGTACTTTTTTAGTACCATGCTTTTTCGATTAGTCTACCCCTACAAAGTGTTTTGATTTTCTTTGTGTTGGAAAATTTCTTCAGCTGCATATTTACCTGCAGTAGTTGTTCACAAGTTGCACACGTGTTATATTTGATAAAGACCTCTTTTATCACTAGCAAATGATAAGATGCATTTGCATGTCTGGTTTCCATTGATTGTAGATAAATATCCACTGCAACCAGCGTTATCCTTATTTTCATTGTTATATAGTATTTAGATATTGCTCCAAACAATTCAGCAGTGCGCATTGAGTCATTCAGATAGAATTGCAATGTGCAAACCGATTGACTTAAATTAGATTTATTTGATAATCTGACATCTTTTGTTCAAGATTCAAAACTGGCGATAGTAGTAAACTGAGTACAAGGCATGATGTAGCAGTGTTGCTTTAGTCAACATTATGCCACAACCTACAGTACAAAAAATGTTTGCTTCTGAAAGCTACTTGATTTAAAAACAAGCAAATCTATTGGCTATCACTGTGGTTACAACTTCATGTTGTTTGCATGTATAGGAAAAACTTACTGTATGTTAGGGCTCAGCGTTGAGTTTGTTTGTTTGTTGATAATATGATAACTAGTTATTTTTATATTTTTAGCTATTTTAGGGCTGTCAAATGATTTGTTTTATTACATTATATGCTGATTGATTAATCTAATCAATCATCTAAATATTTGCAGAGAAAGGCCCCCAAATAAAGATAATTCAATATATAATAATAATCATAATAGGCCTAATTTAGAAATATTATATATTAAATATATTTCGTTTTTATAAAAATCTTTGTGTTCGGCTGAATAAAGAATGTCATACACAATCAAGGACGTGAGTGAATTTAAATATTTAGGTGTCATTGTAGACACTAAACTTAAGTTAACATGATGCTCATATTAAGAAAACGTCTAAGACTATTAAGATAAATTTGAACTGTTTTCGTATGATAAGACCATATATATATCTCTTAAAGCAGCTCATATGTTTATGCATACTATCACATATGACCTATTGTGCGATAATTTGGGGTCAGGCTTCTTAATCAGTTGTTAAACCTGTAATGTCATTATACAAACAAACTTTAAAAGTAATGGATCGGAAACCAATGAAATGGCATCATTGTCAAATTGTTCAGAAATATGATTTGTTAAGTTTTGATGATTTTCTAAGTTCTCTTTTATAAAAACAGTATTTAAGTGTATATATGGCCATGCCCCAGATATAATCTGTCTGTTGATACAAAATACAGTAGTGATGGGGCAAAGACCAGAGGGGCAGTAAGTGGGAATTGTAGAGTTCGGAGATGCAGAACTGCTGTAGGCCAATCATCCTTTTCAGTGAAAGGTTCACATCCCTGGAACGCTATGCCTATAGATTTGAAGTTGCAAACAGAACTCACAGTTTTGATTTTATGTAAAAGACTAACCAGGGATGAGGGATGCAAATTAGCTTCATGATATATGCCCTATGTACACACGGCATCAGTTGTCTGTGTGTAACAATGCCTAGTGTATTGTCCCTGTTAAATAAACAAATAGAAATAAAAAAGAAATTCTGGGATGGCATGAAGGTGAGAGTAAATTATGAGATAATTTTAATTTTTGGGTGAACTATCCCTTTACATTTTATGAAAATTTGACTGAAATATTATTTTGAGTGCTGCATCAAGATGTAGTGACAACAGAACTGTTGCCCAATAGAGCAAGTGATGGTTCCATCAACTGGCCCCAAACTTGGGCCATCCTTATTGCTCACCTCTGTACTATATGTAACAGACATTTGCTTTGTATGCCACAAAGCTCAGTGCAATCCCACACGCATTCACTCAAAGCTCTTGAATAAACACTCGCAGATCTGTTTGATAGTTTGACACACTTTATGCCCATGGCTATGCAGCTATGGAATATCAATGAGCCCTTGCGCAATACTGTGGAGTTAGCCGAGACAACAATGACCGTAATACACTCGATTATTTTCACAAATCCACTGCTTCTTGTTGTAATACAAAATGAAATCCTGCTCATATGGGTATTATATAGTTTGGACCATCTAATTGACTGAAGAGAAAAAAATCTATAACAAGGATGTGTATCACCTATACCTCCAGGAAATTGTTTTTATGTGGCAACTAACTGCTATCAACCACAGATAAGCGATGCCTTAGCTTTTAGTGCATTTCTTACAGTCTGTGTTTGGTAACCTCACCAGATTTCCTCGTCCTTATAATAGTTCTTTATAAATGTCACTTTGACTTAGTCTGGTCTCTTTTGTGCCTGTGACATGTCGCTAAAAGAAACACCATTCTTAGCTTACAAGCTAGCAGTGCTTATAAAGTCTCACAGGAAGAGGTTTTATGGCTAGCGACAGACAGGGTTGGGGAGTAATGGAATACATGTAACAGGATTACATATTTAAATACAAAATATAATTAAATGTATTCCACTGCAGATACAATTAAATAATTGGTAATTAGAATGCAGTTACATTAAAAAATTATTTTGATTAATGAAGAGATTACTTTGCATTTTTTTGTGATTTGTTTCATTTAGGAAAACATTTATACATGTAAATGATGCGATCCAATGTGCATTTGAAAAGCAGTGAAACATCATCTTATGATGTGTTGCATAAATATGAGCAGACAGAGAATTAAGTTTGGAGCAGAAGAAATAGAAATATACCTTGAGTAAATTGTCAGATTTATGCTAAGCTAAAATGCTATTTCTAGCCATTTTACATGCACATGCTACTTGGCACGATCAAGAAAATTCACATTGGAACATAATTTCTTTTTTTCTAGTCAGACCTTTGCTATTAGGGCAAAAATCCTATTCTTTATAATTTTTGTATTGTTTTCCTGTAAAAATATCTAAAATTCCTTAAAACAAGATCAATTTGAATATTCTTGTTTTAGAAACAACACTGCATAAGGTATTTAGGTTTTCAGAGAATGTATTTTTATCATGTGTATTTTGTCTTACTGTACTGGCAGAGTTTTTATTATCAAAACAAGTGAACAAATCTAGCAGTGCTGAAGAAGTAAGCCAAAGTATTTAGAATACATTACTGACCTTGAGTAATCTAACAAAATACTTTACAAATTACACTGTACAGCATGTATTCTGTAATCTGTAATTGGATACATTTCAAAAGAGGTATACCCACTTATGACGTACAATCTCATGTGGGGTCGCTCATGTGTGGGGTCGCTCATCCCGCCTCAACCCCCCCCCCCTTTACCATTTGATCACATCTTCAACTAAGTGACAGTTGTTTGTATGTGTATGTGTGGGTGTATGACATCTTTCATCCTTGTATAAACTATCCTACTGTCAGATTTGAGAAAGACATTCCAACTTCACTGTGGCTTTATTTTACCTTTTTCCATCCTAATCTGAGGCAACAGATAGTCAACTTTTTCATGTTATCTCTGAGCAGTTTCCAGACTAGGAGAGAAAAAGCCCAGAGGATTTGAGGCAGACAGACTGCTGTAGCTAAAGCTCAGCTGGATACCTCTTACAGCACCAGAGAAACATGAGATGCATATACACGTACTAGCCATTTGCTTGTTGACAGTGATAAAAGTTACACGTTTTTTTTTATTTTTGGTCTTTTTGCTGAGATTAAAGCAGATTTTTTGGTGTTAAGGAAAGAGATTGGGAGCCCTGACAAAAGGTAGTTGTACACTGACATTCAGTGGGATTTATATCTTGCCTTTTGACGCTGTTTGTGGTCTGTTTTGACAATGGGTTTTTGCAGAGATTTTGACAGCCCCTTTTGCCTGCAGTCTCACTTGTCGACTATGAGGTGCATTCCAACAACATTAGGGAGACAAGATATCGACCACTCTCTCTGTCTTAGAGTTTCTGACAGTGTTTTAGTCTGCTGTGTGAGTAAACCTTGCCGCTCAACTCCAGACGGGTGTAGGCAATCTCACTCTAAATTTCATATTCAAACCTATGCATGAAAGTCACTAGCAATGTTTGTTGATTCTGTTTTCTCAAATGTCATTATTGTTGTTGCATAATGGTAAAAATCTTGGCTGGTAATTAGTAGGTTGTAGGTTCTAATCTCATAGGGGGATTCTAGCTCACTCTCGAGATTCTCTGTGTGCCCACAGGGACCAAGTGCTGAGGCACCTTAGCGGTCTAGGGCTTCAGGTCAGCTGAGAAAGAGCAAGCTCTCCCCAGTTCAGAGCACCTCTTTTCTCGGCATGGAGTTAGACTCCGTTTTAACGACAGCGCACCTCACAAGTGAGTGCATGCAGCCTAAGCTGAACTGCCTATGTTCGCTCAGACAAGGCACAGCGGTTCCAGTGGGGCAGTTCCAGATGCTCCTGGTGCATATGACATCTTCAGCGGTGGCCGTGCAGCTCGGGTTGATGCATATGAGACCGCTTCAACACTGGCTTCAGACTCGAGTCCCAAGATGGCATGATCATCACGTCTTTCTGCCGCCAGACATCCAAACCTTAGACAGACCTCTGATTTCTGTGGACAGGAGTACCCCTACAGCAGGTGTCCAGATGCGTCGTGTTTGCCACAGATGCCTCCAAACTGGTTTGGTGCGGCATGTGCAACAGGCACGCAGCCACTGGCTCCTGGACAGGACCGCGCCTAAGTTGGCTCATCAACTGCCTAGAGTTGTCGGCTTTACTTCTTGCATGGTGGAGGTCTCCTGCTGATCCAGGGCAAGTACGTCTTGATCCGTTCAGAGAGCACCACGACGGTGGCGTACATAAATCACCAAGGTGGCGTACGCTCTCGTCACTTGTCATAACTCGCCCGCCAAGTTAGCAGCATCTCAGGTTGCCGTACACCACTCAAATCCCGGGTAGCCTCAACACGTCAGCGGATGCACAGAGAGAAATTAGGCTCCACCCCCAGGTAGTGCAGCTGATTTGGGAGTGGTTCGGCAAATCACCTGGCAAATCACAGGTGGTCCCAAATCACAGTTTGCTTCCCAAGAGACCTCCCACTGCCCGATCTGGTACTCCCTAACGGAGGCTTCCCTCAGGACAGATGTGCTGACAGCTGGCCCCGGGGGCTGTGCAAATGCGCATTTCCCCCAGTGAGCCTGCTTGCACAGGTGCTGTGCAAGGCCAGGGAGGGTGAGGAACAAATCACTCTAGTGCCACCCAAACCCCCCGAAGGTCTATGTAGCCGCCATGTTGGCTTACCACAATGCAGTGGACGGCAAGTCCTTAGGGAAGCATGACCTGATCATCAGGTTCCTTAGAGGCACCTGGAGAGTGATCCCAGGCCATGTCTCTTCCCCTCATGGGATATCTGAGTGGTCCTTTCGGGTCCTTTCAGAGACCACCACTTTGAGCCACTAGAGTCAGTCGAGCTTAGAGCCATCTCCTTGAAGATGGCCCTCCTGATTGCGCTCGCTTCCATTAAGAGGGTTGGGTACCTGCGAGCATTCTCTGTCAGTGACACTTGCCTGGATTCCGGGCTGGCAGATGCTCATGTCATCCTAAGACCCCAACTGCCCGATCTGGGTCACGGGTCAAGGTTCCTACGACTCCCTCAGAGGTAGTGAACATGCAAATGAAGCTGTCCCAGGAGGAAGCAGACCTCCTGCTCGCCCAGTTCGCCCAGTTCTGAGAAACTCTTTGTTTGCTGTGGCAGAAAGCGGAAAGGGGCACTGTGTCCAACAGAGGCTGCCCACTGGGTCCTCAATGTCATGGCTGACCTATCAGACCCAGACCGTGTCTGCCCCCTTAAGGGTTTGAGCACACTCTACAAGCAGTGTGGCATCCTCGTGGAAACTGGCCAATGGCAACTCCCTAGAAAACATCTGCAGAGCGGCGGGCTGGGAAACACCCAATACTCTTATGAGATTCAACAATCTCAGGGTTGAGTCGGTCTTGTCCCATATTTTCTCAGGTCCGAGCAACTCGGTAATGCGGAATGGCTGATTGGCTGTACCGCTTGCACGTAGTGCCCTTCCACTCCACAGAGGCGATCACGTGTGCTGTTTCTCCCAGGAGAGTGTTTCCTCCCTAGCCCTCTGGTCCAAAAATTCAGCAGAGGAATTCCCAACCAGACCCACTATGGGTACTAATTACTCTGTACTGGAATAGGTGTTCCACAGTGTTGGCCTTCATGCATTAATCCCCCATGTGTATTTTCCATGGTATGTTCCCCCTACCGGTGGACCCGTGTCCCCCTTGGGCAGTCCCCTCTGCCCCCCCCGGTTGCTGTGTTTGTAGCAACTCCTCCCTTGCAGCAGGTAGGATCTACCACCATGCCACTTCCACATGTGGCCTGAAAACCCATGTGATGTATTCACCACATTTAACCTCCCCCCAGCCTTGGCAGGATGTGGTCTCTGTGGTGTCTTTTCCCCCTGAAAGAATAGGAGTTGGAAAAGAATGCCTTCCTCAGTGCGTGTTATATAGCGTTAAATGGCTCCAGCCACTTTAACTCTATGCGAGAAACAGAGAGAGAGAAAAGGCACGGCCTGCTCCCATGCTTGGCACGTCGCTTGTCCCTCCTCCCTTCAGGGATGCCGGGAACCTAAAAAGTTTATGACGTATTTATGGGGCGTTGGTGAAGGGTACGTGTAATCTGATTCATCCTGCTGCTTTGGCACGCAACTGCCTTCCCGCACCTGCATCAGCAGTTCACATACACGGTTCAGCTCATGGAGTGATTGAATAGGGACCCCTAGTACCGCTTCATTAAACACAACATCGAGTGAGTGACAGAGGGGAATGTCTAGGTTACTGTTGTAACCTCCGTTCCCTGATGGAGGGAACGAGATCCAGCCACGACAATGAATCGAGCCACTGTACAGACCGAATCTTATTCTCGGCTCCTTAGTGAAAAATCGGACTAAACAGATGCACGATTACCTCCTTTTATACCCGTATGTCCGGGGAAGGGACATGCAAATTCTGTCGGCTAATTTCTCATTGGCCTTTTCTCAAGTTCAGTGGTAACCGAGGCCTTCAAGAAAGACCCATATTGTTGCTTCATTTGACACATCTTAATCTTAGTCCATCTTCAGTGTGTTCAAGTGTAATATAATAAGTTCATATATATGGAAGAGAGGATCTCACACCTATACACAAATAACAAAATGTCACTTTATCTTTTTCTGACAGTGGACACTGTATATAACACCCATCTGTAACTGCATAGATTTAATAGGCAAATAAAAGCGTATCCAGCTTGCGTTCTCATTGGATGGCAAGGGATAGATTTATCACACATTAATGTAGGCTGCTTCCAGGCTGTTTAAATTAGCTGAATGTTAGCAAGCTATTTATGGGCTTAGATGAAAGCTTGAAGATGACTGAAAAATTATTAATTTCAATAAGATCTGGATATATAAGTCGATGTGGTATAATGTTGAAAGAGTTGGCCTTTTCCACTTTCCAGGCTGCCATTGTAAATAAGTCTTATTTTATAATAAGGTCACACAGTGGCTAATAATATTCACATCAAAATTATCCACTTAAATCATTGGCTTTCCAATGTAATGCCGCATCTGCAAGTGAATTAATTGGAAAAAAGAAAGGGGTCGACTGTGGTTGTGTAAGCCATTAAGTGTGTCAGGTATTATGTTGCTCTTTTCAAGCTTGACAACCTTAGCATTTTTCAGTCTGTCAGAAAACTGATTTTGCTTAGCTCTCTCAGCAGCATTACCAGCACAGCAAACATGTCTAGTGGATTTTCCAACTCTGCAATGGCTGAATACACTGAAAAGTTACGCAGAGATTGACAGAGAGGTCATACACCACCTTCTTAAAACTTTTTTTCTACAAATGTTTATCTTTTTAAACAGGGAGTGTAGAGGACCTGCCAAAGGGCTGTAGAGATGAGATCGTGTGAGAGGTTTGGTAGCAGCCATGTTGGGAAACATGTAAATGTGAATGTGTTTTGCAGCAATACACATTCAAAGTGTGTGTATACCTGGCTTTGAACATTTTGTGGAACTTTAAGATTAAGCAGAAAAAGGTGCTGATAACCAACTTGACTCTCAATTGAACTGTCAGAGTGAGTTTGGTTAACCTGTGCTATTTGAACAGAAACGTTCTGCACAACTAGTTGACTTATGTGTGTTTTGTTTTTTCATGTGGGCTTCAACTGAGAGAGACGAAAGGGCTTGGCTTTGGTTATTCATTCATATATATGGTATTTTAGCTGCTCCTTGTAAGCTGTTGTGTACAGGACAATTCAAGAGTCAAACATGATGGTTGTCAATCACAAACACTGACTGTGTAAATGTAGCCTGTGCAAATAGAAATTCCAGAACAGAATATGTGGTAAGAAATTATTCAAATCATTGTGAGCCGCACATTTTGCTTCATTTACATTGTAGTATGACCTTTAATCTTTGTTTTCCATCTGTGTAACGTCAACAAGACTTTTTCACATGACAGTAGTTTTGACATTTTTTTTTAAAAAATGTACAAAGAAATTCTAGGAAGCCAACATAATGACAATTGATTGAAAGATGATCTGTTAATAATAAAGCACTACTGCATTGCCAAGCGATATCTAGCTCTTTTGCAGCATGACATGACAAACAAAAATAATTACAAAAATCAAGAAGACAAAGGCTGTTTCAAAAAGTCACTGGAGATCCGGAGGGTGCTCTTTGGAAGGTCAACTATATGATCAATGGATGAATAAAAGGAAATCAGGAAATCACAAACATAAGAAGGCAAACACACCATGCCACAAAGACACCAGCATTTAACCTTTAAGGTTTTTTGTTCCATGGTGAGATCAGAACCTAATAAGAAAAAAACTCTTAATAACCCAGTCTTTGCACGGGGAGAAGCCAGAGATAGTCGGACAGTGGAAGCCTGTCACACCTATTGTGCCATTGCTCTTTGTGAAATAAAAAGAGTGTCCCTGTGGACCAGAGTAAGGCCACCTGCTACTAAATGTCAAAGAAGGAGATTGCTTTGACGGTAACCTGCAGAGGAAGCAACCTTGAATGTATGTGTGTATTTGCATGAATGTGAGTGAATGTGTAAAGTAGACATTGAAATGTCAAAACTCATGTCTTAAAAGTTTCTTTGAGCTTACAGTATCAATGACCCAGCATGATTTAACAGTCAGAGCGCATGTGTAAACTGGATTTTAGCATGCTGTTTTGTCACCTGCCATCTTGATCAGGCAGCATTGTCTTTGGGAAGTCATAATTTTAATGCAGTGATTCATTTATTTACATTTTAGTGAAGATCGTATGAAATGGCTTTATTTACATTGTCTTTTCTGTTTTGATTGATTTCTTAGTGAAAAAGGAATTTGTGCCAGGACAAATTGATGGGCTTGTCCATTTTTTTTTTTAAATAAATAAATAAATAAATTGCAAATATCCTTTAGTTTACGTCACAGCCATGAAATTTGCTGCTTGCGATAGGACGTGACAGTGCCAGCCATTTGTTCAGCCGTCTGGGTGCCATTTCTTTCACATGAATTTTATAAAATTCTTCATAAAAGATTTCTAAACCATGAACCAATCCAACCAGGTGAAACACACTATTACAAACTTGAATCAAAAATATTTTTGTTATTATTGTCTTTCTTGAGATAATGAACTACAATCCCATGACGTACCCGATTTAAAATGATAGAAAAATAAAACGATTGATTTTAAGTTGCAGGGGTCATTTGTTGGCCAAGATTCTCTGATTGAAAGATCTTTCTCTTCAGGATCATGGATAGTCTCGTTCGTCATCACAAATTCTACAAATGAACACAATTGATTAAGAATGAATAAAACTCTCCCGAAATGTTTGATCCCTCCCAGTCTAATGAAGAGACAGCCTCTTCCCCAACCTAAAGATCAAAATACCTCCCAAAAGACTTGATCTTAGTGCTGACACTGCCATCAGTTAACAACCTCTGAGCCCATTGTATGGTATCTTAAAAGGTTTATAAGTTAATTCTAAAAATCGATTCGCCTATGGAGAAAATGCATGTTATTTTTTACCAAACAGTTGAGGGAACTGAGGAACTTTTGGATATGCCTATGAATACATTTTTATAAAATTTTTTGTTCGGTTTTTCTTGAAGAGAAATACTGTAAATTTTAATTGTGTATATCTGCTAGACAGCTAGAAGTTAAAGTTTCACTCAGGTTTTTTTTTTTTCTTCATTTAAAAAGTTTTACTTCTAAAGAAATTAATAGTAGTTTTAAAATATATGTATCAAATCATTACCACTCATGTGAGATGAAGAGTTCTGTCATATCAGTAACCTTATGAAAGCTCTTTTATTCGACATGGAGCAGGGGGCACCTCATGGGGGCATCCATGTTAGCATCACGTGACCAGTTGAATACTACTCGCTTAATCTCAGTAACTGTCCTGTTATTGGTGACTTTCACTCTTGGATTAAAGTAATCCTTGTTTACTGCGTATTGTGAATTTATACAATGGAATTAGTAAGTGAAAATAAAGTGTTTGAATGATGCAGCTTCCAAGTCACTTGGTGTCAGTGCAAGCCAATGGAAGCAACTTTGGCATACTTCAAAAAATTACTGCACCTTTAATTTGGTCAACTTTTAAAAACACACTATCATGTAGATGGACTCAAAGCTAAGAAATGAAATTTGATTTCATGAGGCTTTAATTATTGTCACATATTTGTTTATTTAGCTTTTAATTTCAGTTTATGCAGGTAACATACTAGGCAATAAGAACATCTCCTTGAGGTCTTTTTCATTTGCCCTCAGTTTTGTAAAAAATGTGTTTTCGTCAAAGGAAAGGAAAGTTCAAAAGCAGCCAAAAGAAGTTGGAAAAGAGAGATGCAGATGAATTAATGTTCAGATAAACAGATATTTCTGTAATAGGTCATAGCTGCTTCAAAGAGTACCTAGGAGACAAATATGGATTCATTTTTGAAAGGTGCGTCATTGACTGTTAAAGTGTTGCATGTCTGTAGCAAGGAACTATTGATTTTCTCTCTCTTTCTAAAGTGTTAGATTGAAAAGTTTGAAAATAAGAAACATCATAATTACACCGTTTTCACACTGTATTATGTTGTCTTTGATGAAAGATTGGATCAGATATTAGCTTGGCGGAATGAGGTGGATAGATACTGTCAAATGGATGGATAAATAAATTAATGATATAATCGTTCGGTTCAATGTCAGGTCACAGACTCATATAAAATTGACATGCCATGGCCAATAACATTCATTTCAAATCATGAATTTTGTCAGCTGGTTATAAGCAGAATTCATTCATTGGATCATTCTTCCTCACTTTCAGTCTCTGATTTCTAATTTCTTCGAACAGGCCCAAATTTTACCAGTCAGCTCTGGTACGGAGTCTGTTTAACTGCTACAAAAGAATTACATAGGTCTGTATTTATTGGCAGCTGGTAGATCTCTGACAAAAGAGACAGATGGGAGATTTCCACACCTGGACATAAGAAATATTACAGCAATACGTATAAGAGATATTTTGTCTTTTCTAGTTGGTGTACACAGCATTATTCAATCTGACACATTTTGGTGCCATCAAAAATGTGAGGAATTGTAAAGTGGAGGATAAATATATCAAGCAAGAAAGTCAGCCTGTGTGCTGGAGGCTGTAACAATGTTTTGGGGAAAAAAGTATATATATATATATATACACTACCGTTCAAAAGTTTGGGGTCACTTACTCATTCTTTATTTATTTATTTATTTCACATTTTAGAATAATAGTAGTCAGCAAAACTATGGAATAATAGAAATGGAAATATGGGAATTATTTTGTGACCAAAAAATCCAAAATAAATCCAAAACTATGTAATATTTTAGCATCTTTGTAGTAGTCAAGTAGTCACCCTTTGCCTAGATTTTGCAGACATGTACTCGTGACATTTTCTCAACCAGCTTCTTGAGGAATCACCCCGGGATGCTTTTTAAACAGTATTGAAGGAGTTCCCATCTATGTTGGGCACTTATTGGCTTCTTTTCTTCATATTTTGATCCAAGTCATCCATTTCAAAAACTTTTTTTTTTTTTAGGAAATTTTAGATTTGTAATTAAATAAATGTATATGTTTTGGCAGAATAATATTTTGTCTACAAAGTTAATTTCAAACTTTTAAGCATACACCTTCAGATCAAAAGATTTTTAAGATCATGAGAAACATTTCAGACAAGTGACCCCAAACTTTTGAACGGTAGTGTATATATATATATATATATATATATATATATATATATATATATATATTACACTTATTCTTGCAGTACATAAATAAAAATAAATACATCTGGAAATCAGTTTTGGTTTGAAGCTGAATCTCCAGACAAAAAAGACAAAAAATAAGAATGCTCATGCAAAATCCTCACGCTGAAGACCTCTAAAAGAATTGAATGCCGGAAATTAAAACTGTTGTTCCAGTTGGGTTTGGGATTACTTGCCTTAAAGAAGAAAGGAAAAAAGTGGCGAGAATTGCTGAGAAAATGAAGTGTTAAAAAGAGATAAAGAGAATGAGAGTGAAAACGCAAATTAAAAGCTTACTAGCTTCCTAAAACTTCAGTCAGTCCTTCCTGACAGAACCATTCTGTGTATTTTATTATTTATCTCATGTGTCTTATGGGAAAATTTGCAGTATGCCTAAAACTATTCAACACAACAAGGGAACTGCAAATTAGTGAACACAAACGTCCCAGCCCTCCATTTTCACTGGCTTTTGTCTTCTGTATAATCATCGATTTACTTATGTTCTATGAATAGATATGAGTGCAGTGTCTGTGTATATATATATCAAACTCTCAAATGCTCTACAACTGAATACAAACAGAATGTTGAAGTGAATTGGCTGGCTGAGCAAAGCTGTTTCTTCTTTTGGTTGTTTATCTGTAATCTTGTACCTCTGGAGAGGTGATCAACTCTGGCCTGAGGCTTCTATAGTGTCCTTGCACTACACTTAAATGAACACCTAAAAAAGCCTCAAAGCTCTAGTCTCTTTGCCTCCTTAAAAAGAAGCCAGGATGATGTCCGAAGAGACACTGACCGAAAAGTGTCGCACAAATATTCCAGGATGTTATGGACACTGCGTGGTGTTCAAGTGTGGAATACACAGTGCAGTGGGGAAAAAATCTCTATGTTGTAACATTAGGTTTGGGGAAGTGCAGAATCGTTTTGATTCGTATTGAAATGCTTGTATAAGTAAGAATTTTAGAATTGGCTGCTGATGGGCTAATTAGCATTGTGATGTGAGTCAGATCTGATTTGGTTCAGTCAAAAGTGATTGTCCAGATGCCCCTGTTTTCTTTAGTTTATTGGTTATTTAGTTTAATTGTGCTGTTTGTATATATTAGATTGTTTGTTGTAATTAGTGTACATTTTTTGACATTTATTACTGGCACACTAACTGAATTTTGCCTCTTTTTTACTTGATAAAGATAGGATTATACATGTATTCTTTGTTTGGGTTGCCCACATCACTGTTTTTCACCTTTAGTAACAACATGTAGATAAGTAATGTATAGGCTATTGTAAATGTAGACATGATTCAATTGAAGTATACATTTACATTGCTAAGTGTAATTTACTCTTGCAACTAACATTAATGTTTATGATTCCGTCCAATCTGTGAATAGGTTTAACCCATTTATTAAAAAGAACTTGTTCAAAAGAACATTTTACATAGCCAGTAGGATGTCACTGTGACTAATGCTTTTGTATGAAAGATGCTCTATTCTGTCATGCCGGTGAGGTGTATTAATCACTTTGGCACCTTTAAAGGATGTTCGCTCCCTGCTCTTTTAAATTGTTTCCACTTCTCAGGGCTTACTCACAACTTCTTTATCTCTAGTCCTATTTTCCTGGGGCCTAAACCATCCTTTAAATAGCACTTCAAGTTTCCAATTCTGAGATAAGAAGCAATAGCAGTTTTAAAAATTCCCCCGTCTAGGAGTGTGTCACCACCCGGTGCATGAAAACAGGGACATATTTTTAAAGGGATAGTCTTAAACACGACAAATATATCAGAATGTACTCAACTTCATGCTGTCAGTCACCATTCACTTTCAGTGCATCTTTTTTATTATTATTATTCATACAATAAAATTTAATGATCACTGAGGCTCTCATTCTGCCTAATATCTCCTTTTTTTCATGGTAGAAAGAAAGTCATATGGGTTTGGAACAACATAGAAATTAAATATTTGGGAAAATGTTCTCTTTCAGGGAGTCTAAGCTTCCCCTATGTAACATTTAAGTGCCAAATTGTTTTTCAACCTTGTGTGACCATACGCCCTCATGCGAGTACAAAGATTTTTGTCTTTGCTATACGCTATTCACAATTTAATTTAAACCAAGTGATCTCAGTTTAGGATACTCTGGGCTGTCATTAGAGGGTTACAATTTTAACATCTCAGTGGAGTTTGTCTTTGGAAGAAACACCAACAAACTACATTGGTAAGACACCTCATTAAGTTTTTCATTGAATCCTTTTTTTATCAAAAGAATAACATCTCATCTGATATGCCATTTTAAAAATTAAATTAAGCGATTTATTGCAAAAATGCACAATGTTAAACACGATGGCCTCCGATGAGAACAATGGGATTTACATAAGAAATCCTATACTGTAGGTGTGCAGAGTTTTATTTTTTTCATACACTGCGGGATTATTTTAATGAGTGCATGCTGAATTGCATTTTGGCCCCCTAAATTGCATTTGATCGAGTTTGTAGTATTAATTAGTTTGCAATGTAATAACGCACAAATATGATTTATACATATTTATTGAGGTTACGTTGGTGCAATGACCCATATTAGATTATTGTACGTGTACTCTTGAGGTTTTGTTTATGCTGCTTTCAAACAAGATTGCACATTTTAAAACCTCCAGAAACTAATCAAACAGCACACTCACACACATAAAATACTACCACATGGCAGCAGGGAACATGGGAAGCTGAGGATGGCATGTTTGTGTCGAGTGCAAAACTGCCCAGAGGAGAAAAGTGCAATATGTGCGAAAAGAGGGAAATCTGCTATAGTTACAGTAGTATTCATCCTCCAGGCCATTGTGCCTGCATGCTTTGAAAGGGCATGAGCACTGTAGTTGTGAACTCAAATGTTTAATTCTTGTTTGTGGACAAAGAGTCAAGACTTGCTAATTAAAATGGCTCTTGGCAATGAGGGCCTTTTACAGACTATTCGTGGAGTTGAAGTCGAGCGTGGAGCACAGTTGTGTGATTATGCACGGAGTGAGGAGTGTCTGTGCTTTTCATGGCCAAGATCACACTGATTTTGTTCCATCATGAGCAAAACACATGCTAAAGGCCTATTTTGCAAGAATTTATTATGTTTTCAACAGAATAATCAGCAGTCAGAATGAAAGGTGGAATTTGAGAAATATTATCAGAATGCCAATTACCGAAAATAGACTGTGTCAAGTAAAACTATGATGAAGTGTTTCTTTAAAATATGAAAAAAAATCTAAAGTTGGGTAAGAGGTAGTCATGTGTTCTTGCGTTAAAAAGAACAAGCTATACTCAGTGAATGAAAAAATAATCCAGGAGTCTCAAAACTCATAATTGTTTTTTTTAAGGACTTTAACTTTTTTTTTTTACACTGTCTTAAAAATGCTATGCTTATGGCATGAGACACTGAAAAAGAGGCAAGATGTGTTGAAACAGTCAAATACCTTTCAAACTGCTTTCCCCAAATTTAAAGTGAAATCAGTCTGTTTGCATTACAAACCAGCAAACCCACACTTATCTCTTTTGTACCACAGGAGAAAGCAACACAGATACTTTTAAAATTAATACATTTGTTGCAGCAAATTGATAGTTGGGAGATCTTCACAGCAGTTGAACCTCTCTCCTTGAAGTTCTTGATGATCCGGTAAATGGTTCTTTCAGGTGCAATATTCTTTGCAGCAATATCCTTGCATGTGAGTCCATTTTGATGCAACACGATGCTGGCTACACAATGCTGGCTGCACGTCTTTCTTTAGAGGTAACCATTGCTAACAAGAACACAAAAATTGGAAGCACTTCTTCCCTCCTTTTATAACAATCAGTCCTATAATCCAATCAGAATGATAGAGTGATGGTCCCAAATCCTAACCACTACTAGGCACATACACGCACAGCAATCTGACTCTAGGTGGCACTATAATAAGCAATTTAATGTTTTGGTCCATATCTCCACAACTGTGAGGGCTAACATAAATATTCCATTTTTGCTCTGATTCCTTGGGTCAGGCCCTACAAAATGGCTATTTCTGATTTCATTTCTGTCAATAATTTCTTTCTGCCATTGTGAATTTTTTGAAAAACATACTTTTTCAAACTCCTCTTAGACCATTTGTCCGATTAGCACGGAAATTGGTATACTTCATCTACAGACCCACCTGACAAAATATTGTTCAAAGAATAAATAGTTAAGTAATAGAATAGAAAGTTAAATAGTTCCAAATATATTACCAAAATATTTCCTTCGGTTGAGTGCGATTTGAGTAATTGATCAATATATACTATGCAAACTCAAAATGCAATCTAACTTGTTAAAGTAGTCAGGAGGACATATTGAAGATATATACAAAGTTCATACAATTGCACCACTAGGGGGTGCTACAACTAAAAAATGTAACTGCATGTAAACAAAAATGTCATATCTGCAGCTGTAAATACATCTTCTTTGGTTCAAGTGCTAACATATTCTTAAAAAAATCAAAATAATACTCCTAGGGGATTCATGTTACAGGTACCAAATGTGGACACATGATGCCAAGACATTGACAATGCTAAACTGAGTACATATTGTTGATATATCAAACAGTGTTGCCATGGTGACGCGATAAATTAACGTCACAAAATATGCTATGTGCAGCTTCTGTAGCACCCACTTTAAAATTGGTGTATAAGACAGCCTCTGTAGCAACTTCATTTTCACCTACAGTCACCAACATTGGTATATGCATAGTTCTCATCAAGCCAGACACCATAATTATAGTCATCAGGTCCGTCCAACAGGAAGTCGGACATTTTTTTTTTAATATTGCAGTCTCTGAACTTATAAATACTCCTCCTAGTTGTTTCATGAGACTGTCAACACATTTAGATTGTGTTGCCATGGCGAGGCATTAAATTAATGGTGAAAAATGGGAAACAGGAAGTGTCTCATATCTTTTGTCTCATATCTTTTGTCTGCAATGTGCATAAATTTTCTTTAAAAAACATATGGAAATTGTGCAAACAATATCTCACCTTGTATATCTTGTGCCTAGAAGTTTATGATATAAAACACATGCAAACACACAGACACACACACACACACTACCAATCAAAAGTTTTGTTTCATTATAAATTTTTTTTTTTTTAAATTATAGTATAATAGTAGAATCATCAAAACTATGGAATAACATAAATTCAACTATGGGAATTACGTTGTGACTAAACAAAATCCAAAATAAACTGTGTTATATTTTAGCATCTTCAAAGATGTCACCCTTTGCCTAGAATTTACAGACATGTACTCTTGACATTTTCTCAACCAACTTCTTGAGGTATCACCATGTGATGCTTTTTAAACAGTATTGAAGGAGTTCCCATTTGTGTTGGGCACTTATTGGCTGCGTTTCTTTATTATTTGGTCTAGGGGTGTAAATATTAATCGATTTGTTTCGATGCATCGATTATACAGCCGACGATTCAATGCATCGATACGTCCGCAAGTGTATCGATTAATGTGTTTATTTTGCCGCCTGTCTGTTCGCTCGGAGTTTACCACTCCGTCTCCAACATATGCGTACAACCTACTCCTAAGCTGCGGGTGGCGCTAACCTCATTATTATCTTCTACTTCACACGCGTTACTTACGTATGTTCACACACACATTGTTGAGTCTGAAAGAGCGATGGAACCGTCAGAGCGAGCTGGCAATGAAACTCAAATGTTACATACACCAGTCGGCGTCAAGTCATGGGTGTGGAAGTATTTTGGCTTCAGGAAAACAGATGGAGCAGTGGTAAAAGATGTTGCCGTTTGTAAAGAGAAAGACTGTCAGTGTGAGATAAGATACTGCGGCAATACGTCGAATCAATCCGCACACCTGAAAAGGCGCCATGGTATTGATGGGGAGTCAGAGTGTAAAGAAAGAACACAGGCTTCCACGCCCGCCAAATCACTGACAACATTTTTTCCTTCCAAGTTGTCGAGCACTTCAAAACGAGCAAAAAATATCACCAAAGGCATTGCGTTTTTTATGTGCAAAGACATGAGGCCCTATTGCGTTGTAGAGAACGAAGGCTTTAGATACCTGCTCGAAGTTCTTGAGCCGAGGTACAACATCCCCTCACGTCAACATTTCAGCGAGTCCTATATTCCGAACTTCTACACCAAAGTACGTGATGAAGTTATTCAGGGTCTTATGAGTGCAGAGCGAGTACTTTTGATTCTTACTGCATTTAAACTGTTTTGTTGAGTAACTGTTCTATTTGCAAGGCCCCTGCAATAGCTCAAGCCACGAGCCATGCTTCTAAATACCTCATTCTTCTAAAATGCAAATGCATTTTTGTTATTTTGTAGTGAATGGGCTGTAGGCTTATGTCCTAGACTTTTGTTACTTTTTGTTATTATTGCACTTTAACTGATTTTGTGTAGTAACAGTTCTATTTGCAGTTCATCTACTGCAGAGGATGTGTGACCATTACCTCTTAATAAGATGCAAATTATATTTTCAAAATGTAACCAATTTTGTATAAAAGAAACATGCAGGATTGCACTTTATTGTAACTGTAGATGCAGTAACTTATATTTGCTGTTCTATTTGCAGTGGCATTGAGCACAATTGCTATAGTGTAAAATAACATACACATTGTGAATACAATACTGTTTCTGTATTCTCAATAAAAGGCAAATAATTAATTTTTTTGTTGATTTATTTGAAAACTTAATAGATATCATGTAAAAATATCTAGTATTGAATCGTATCGAACCAAATTGAATCGTATCGCGGGGAATTCTGAAGTATCGAAAATAATCGAATCGTTGGCTTAAGAAATCGGTATCGTATCGAATCGTCATGAAGGCTCCGATTTACACCCCTAATTTGGTCCAAGTCATCCATTTCAAAAACTTGTTATATTAAATTTGAGTTTTATAATGAAATAAATGAATATGGTGACACAATTATATTGTTGTCTAAAAAACTAATTTCAAACATTTAAGCATACACCTTCAGATCAAAGATTTTTAAGATCATGAGAAACATTTCATTCAAGTGTTTCAAAATTATTGACCGGTACTCTACACACACACACACAGTATATATATCAAAGTGGGGGTGGGGAATAGAATATTTCAAGGACTATTTGTTAGTTTAAGGAAGTGACGTCTTTGTTCCTTAAACATTTCTTACTAGTTGTCATACTCATTCAAAACAACAGCTGGAGATGCTGTATTCTTAGTAACTTTAATTAACTTTAACACAATTGTCATAAATCTCATTATTAAAATGTGGACATTAAAGTGTTTTGATCTCTGAAAAAGCAACCGCAAATGGAAGCATGAACTGCTGCTGTAAAGCAAGTTGTCTGAATATGTGCAGTACTAACAACTGTAGTATGCACCTTATCTCTGGTTGGTGAACAACATTTATGCCAAATAATTGTACGTTTGATAGGTAGAGCTCTAAAAGTGAACGACTTCTTTAGAAAAGAAAATCCTTAGAAATCCTTACCTTGTCCACAGGTCATGCATACATTATAATAGGAGTGATCCAATAGTCCAGATCTCTCCACTGAGTAAATAATTGTTAGCATCTAAACTACGATACATTTTCATCGCCTCTCTCACGTAGACGCTCTGAATCAACAACACGTCTGGATAAGTCACTTCAGGTAAACATTTGATTTTTTTTTTAGTAAATATGTTCATTCTGAGCCATATTTTAAGGATCTGGTAATGATACCGGAAGTGCACCCAGAACAATTACATTCTAACTCCTTTGTTATTGTTTACATCCTTGAAATGGTCTGTAGCTGTCCCTCCACTTTCCCACACACTCAGGTACTAGGGGACAAAGAAGAAGGTAAAAGACTTTCAAGCACTCAAAAGCTATTTGAGAGAGAAACAGTAAATAGAAAATATAAAGAAAGAGAGAGAGAGATAGAGAGAGATGTTTGCACCATGTTTGTCTCAGGCACTCAGCAACATCACACAAAAAGTGCTGTGAGAAAAAAACAAAATTTAAACACCTCCGATGACTTCACTGTAGCTTGTTATTTTCCCAAAATGGATTTGAAACATGTCCGATGTCTTCAGGGTAGCTTGTAATTTTCCATCATAAACTGTCCCTAAGATCTATCAATACACTTGTTACAATTTGCTAGATTTAGTCAGTCTGAAGGGGAAGTCGAGAAATTGACTTATTAAAATGTTTACTCAACATGTCCCAAAACATGTTGAGCATGTATTATGACAGTTACATCTGCAAAAATCACATACAGTACAATTTCACTGTTGCAAGTCTGCACCAGACGAGAACAGCGAGGAACGGCTCCAGTTTGGAGTGTTATAACCCACTTCGCTTCATCAAGCATAACCACCATTGTCAGAAGTGACAATGTTTGGGTCAGGGGGGACCTGCACGTGTGTGCGTGTGTGTGAGTGTGACAGTTTGTGCCCTTACTGTCCCTCTGTCTTTGTGTTCTGCTACTGTGCTGGTCAAACAGAGAGTTCTGTGCTGCCGTATATTATTCCTCTGTCAGTCAAGCGGAACAATGCAGCCCTTCGGTACCAGACCTGAGGACCTTTGCATGCATATATGTGGGTGTATGTGCTCGCACATCGGTACAAGAAGGTGTATGCTTTTTTTGTAGTTTTGTGTGTGGATGTCTTGGTGAATGTCATGCACCTTTTTCCCAGTGCTACCTGAAGCGTCGTGGTAGGTTGATCTGATCAGGCATGGGCTAATGGGAAATATTGTCCTTTATTCTTTCAGAGACATTAACACACGTTACCCTTTTTCTAAAGCTCACATTTAAACAGAAATAGCTTTAAAATCCCCATGAAATTGTTTGACAAGCACAGTTTCTTTCCTATTTCGGGGTTGGGCATATAAAAGAGATTGACCCTTTTTTATGTATCCAATAGCCTTTAGTTTATGACAACATGATTACGTGGGAACTCGACATGTTGAGGCATGTAAACCAGGAGGATATGGCGTTTACATAATCAGTGATGACTTGGAGGTTGTATTTTCCCTCTAAGGTTATTTTTACTCCACTGACAGTTAGGTTGAGAGTTGGGGTTTGGGTTAGGACGTATGGTTAATAAAATGTGCATTCCTGTTGACTGTATTACATGATTTACAACTAAAAACAGTTAGCTTTAAAAGTTGCAACAACTTATTTTTGGGACATTTCACCCAAATCTGGAGGTCACACATGCCCAAATGTTTAACAGCATTTCCAGTTTTTGCCACTGGGGGATTGATAGAAATTTGGTTAGCAGAGACCACTTTCAGATGAAGAAATTTTCAAACTACTCTCTGCAAATTTACAGGGAGATGAGTTTTCTCTCTCTCTCTCTCTCTCTCTCTCTCTTTTTTTTTTTTTTTTTTACAACACGGACAATCCACACTTGTACCATGGGCAAAAGCAATAAATACACTTTCAAAATGAATAAATAAGTCCCAACAAATTTATACAGTAGTTTAGAAAAAGCAAAGTATGAGTGTTAGCTTAACTGAAGACACCCTGTCAAACCAAGATATCCTACTTGCTGTTGCCAGTTGAAGGCAGATTTTATTTATAATTTTGGGTATTTATAATTTAGGTGGTATTTATCATTTAGTATTTATACGTTTGCATTCTTCAAAGCAATTTATCACAAATAAATTAGTGTCGTACAAAACGAGACATTAATATTTTCTGTCTATTTCCCTGGAAGAAAAAGAAATTGCCTATTTGAAATGTGTTTTTCCGTTGTCGTAACGACTGTAGACATTAAGGGGGACATATTTTCCCTAATATTCAGAATAGTGGTCTGAAAAATCTACTTTTATATTTGGTCCCCCCCAGTCTTGAACAATTGGTTACATACTTATGTGTGTATATGCCAAAAGACCATTTTGTTTACTTTTAGGAATACATTAGCATATACTATATATTGCCTCAAAAGCTAACAGACATGGACTAAAATCAACAAAATACAGATGTTGTCCAATTTCATATAGTCTTATGTTCTCATCCCTCAAAATTCTAACTTAACTAAATTAAATGCAGTGTTGAATTTTACAATATAAATGATTTCTGAAAAATATTCCTAGTCTCTGATTCATCTTGGACTTTAGGTGACCCTTGCACACCTGTCTCCTTACTCACTGCCCAGTAAGGCAGAATACATGTTGTAAAGCTCTTGGGTTTGTGATGTTGGTCTGTTTGTGAGGATGGGGCTGAATGACCTTCAGGGGAGCATGTGGAGAACCTCAAATGCTTTCAGCTCTCCTGAACTGTCTTAGCTCGTACTGCAGGTGAGTTCTTCAGCCAAGCATGTGGAGAGGACACCTTATGACCGCTCAGTTCCCAGTTTGATAGAGTTACTCCTGGCTGTGCTTTTCTTCCTCTCTTTTTTCATCTCACCTGCTCAGTCTTCCCCTCTCAGACTTTGTTTTTTGATATTGATATATCTGTCTGTCAACTGTATCTATCCATCAATCCATACTTAAGATTTTTACACTTTATCACCATGGCAAGTAAGTGTACATTTCTATTGCTAACACATTTGCAGCTGTGCTTAAGAAACTGAACGTTGTATAAAATAAAATAAAATAATAATAGTGCATGCATACAATAATAATTCACCAAAACTAACTGGAAAAAGAGTAATCTTATGTTGGATGAAAATGGAACAAAAAACTATTTGGTCTCTGCACACTGGGAAAAAAAAAACAAAAAACTTTTTTTTAAGACCTACATTGCTACTAGTACACATTGGTCTTTTGTTTTCTCTTTATCCATCCCACACTGACACAATCATCTATTTCTTCCCCTTCTTTTTGCCTCATCACTTACTTCTTAATGGTCAGTTTCTCTCATGTATCTTTTAACACATTAGACTTTGACATTCTGATAATTGTACAGTAGTATCAATACAGCTACAGTGGGCAATCAACCAATGGGTCATAAAGTGTTGTTGTTGTTTTTTCATTTGTAGTCACACACTCAATTTTGTTTGTGTGTCAAATTGTATTTGGGTAAAAAATTCATTAAATTCTGAATGAACACATTTTAATGGTATATCATAGGGTTTTTGTATATTAAAGATTACATAGGGCGTACAGTATATCCCATCTATATTTCTCTAATTGCCCCATTTAATGCAGAAATGAACATTGCATGAGGATAGATATACAGTGTGTACAATACTGTCATTATGAAAAACAGGAAGACTAAGACAGAAAGAGAGAGAGAAAAGGAGAGTGCTTGCATTTTGGTTGTGCACCATCATTGAACTTGAAGCTGTCTGAATAAACACTTTGACTTTGTCCACACACCAACATCCCATACTGTAGCACAACAATATCATACAGAACTAGTTTATTATGCAAACACCTTTATCTTCACCTCCGTTTTGCCTTTTTTCCTCAATCCACAGGTTTACCATCTGTACCATGTTGGGGAGTGACAAAAAGCCTTCAATGACAATTAGCTCATTCCAATAGAGTACATTAGCCTTATTTAACATATTGCATAAATATTGACTGCCTTCAGATGTTTCAAATAAAAATACATGTGTATTTTTTAGTTATTTATAATATATATGTTGCATCTTCCCCTGGTGACAGATGTTTTTGTTGATGTTTGGTAAGGGGAAAAAATGCAAATTAACAATGTTCCCATCAACAACAGGCTGCAATTAGCGATTCATGTTTTAAATTTCCTAGACTTAGAACTGACAGCATAAAATGTTATGAATCTCCCAACTATGATGTACTTTTGTTTTTTTTTTAATTTGAGCTTCACCTGTTAAAGTAAGGAGCGTGTTTTTCATGTGTCAATGGTTTGGTGCTCATTTTCAAAAATGCATACAATCCATTCCCAACCCATATGCAATTTTTCACAAGAAAAAATTCTGCAGTGTTGAGCGAGCCATGTGCAATTGGTAAAATGGATTCTACACTTTATTATACTGTTGTTTTGGTGAATCTTTTGGTAGGAAGCCATGTGGTAAATTTAATAGATCACTTGATAAAAAAAACTTGTCGCACAAGATATTTCACAGCATTTTTTTTTCCTTTCAGAAAAACATTATTGCCCAGCACTCTTAATAAGTGAATTGGTCCCACAGTGATTTATGAAATCAATTTGTCTTGTTATCAGAAGGAATGTGGAAGAAAGATAAAATCAATAGAAAGTGATTTCAGTTCTATCCCTTTTTTAAAAATCCTGAGGGAAGATTGCGAAGGGAGATGCAACACTCAAATCTGAATCACGTTGACCCTCTAGTACTGCAAATTGGATTCCTAACTCGTTCAAAATAGTACAGTGTGCAATTCAAATGCATCGCTGATGCATATAGTCATTACAGATGTTCTACTAAATTTGTAAAAAGGATTTTCTTCAACTATGAGCACTTGTAACTCTGTAGACTTATACATTAAGATTATCTTAGATTTTAAACAGTAAAATTGAAAATAAATTATATTTTTTTTACAAATCAAATGAGCAGCATTTCAATTTGAGTGCAATGTTTAATTGAATAATTTACATGAATTATAGAATTTATTAGTATTTAGCTTGGCCATCCTTTTGGACAGGATAGAATGCTATCAACGCAAGTTTGTGCAAAACGTGATGATTCATGTTATTTCTTAATTTAATAATTTTTTAATCATTTTACATAATTATTATTGTTGTTGTTGTTGTTGTTGTTCTTGTTGTTATTATTATTATTATTATTATTATTATTATTATTATTATTATTTAGTTCCAGGCTTAAATTTGATTTTGAATCCTACTTTTCAATGTGGTCTTAAACTTTAAACTTTTCATTGTCTCTTTTTCTGAATCAATGATGCCCTGCCCACTTTGAAAGTCTAGCAGGATGTACTGTCTTTATTAGTTTTATTGTATATAGCCAAAATTGTTTCATTTCATTTTTATATTTTCTTCTCATCAAGTTCTGTCTTCCTCTCTTTACTTACAGTAAAGTTCGAAACCTGCCAGCAAATAGAGAAGGTCTATTTCAAGAGCAGTGACCCTAAGTTCAGCATTCGGCCAGATGGCTCTCTTTTCATAGTGCAAGATGTGGTGAATTTAACCGAACCAATACAGTTCATGTTGACGGCCAGAGACAGCATGGACAGACATATCTGGGAGACCACAATTAAACTGGCCCTCGGTGGACACCCGCTATCTCCTGCTATGAACCAGGTAAGAACAAATAATGTGAAGTTAGAAAAGAGATAAATGTTATTCCTAAATATCAGTTGGCTGTGTTATCATATTATAGATGGTGACCAACAAAGACACTAAATGAGTCAACCCATCCATTAATAGGCCAGGCCAGTGGTGGCTCAGCGGTTAAGGCTGTTGAAAGGTTGGGGGTTCAAGCCCTAGCACCGCCTAGATACCACTGTTGGGCCCTTGAGCAAGGCCCTTAACCCTATCTGCTCCAGGGGCACTGTTTCATGGCTGACCCTGCACACTGACCCCAGCTTAGTTGGGATATGTGAAAACAACTTTCATTGGCTCTGTACCGGTACTCTCCACAATGACAAAGCTTAATCTTAATACACCTACCCACCATGATTACAGTGAAGTTTATTAAATTTTTACATTATTACTGCAGAACTGTACTAAAGTTGCACTTACTCTAGAAATGTATGCAATTAATTCAGCTGAAACAATTGAGCACATGGACTCCATTGTCAGGGCTAGGGCTCAAACCTTTGTCAGTGGCGTAGGACCCAGAAAAGTGAGTAGGACACTTCGAATGCAGCTTTCAAATGCGTCCTTCTTTCATGGGAATTCGGAGGATGCATGTGGTGTATCCTTCGTGGGCACTCACAACCCACAATTCTTTACTTAAACAGAAATGTCTAAAACCAAAATGATGCCAATTTGCCCATAAATATGATGTTCAAATGCAAGGAATGTTAATTCATGATTATGATTAATTAAGACATGAAGTTAAAGATAAAACATTCTTTTCACAATTTTAAGCAAGATTAGTGTATTATTTTTGTTTTGTAGAATTTTAGATTGAAAAAATGAAAGGAGCACCATGCAGAAGTTTGGGAACCCCAATAGATTTGAGCTCTCTGATAACTTTTACCAAGGTCTCAGACCTTAATTAGCTTGTTAGGGCTATGATTTGTTCACAATAATCATTTGGAAAGGCCTGGTGATGCAAATGCCAAAGCTTTATAAATACTCTGACTCCTCAACTCTTGTCCCAACAATCAGCAGCCATGGGCTCCTCTAAGCAGCATCCTAGCACTCTGAAAATTTAAATAATATATGCCCACAAAGTAGTATAAGGCTATAAGAAGATGGCAGTGTTTTCATATTGCCGATTCCTCAGTTCGTAATGTAATTAAGAAATGGCAATTAACAGGAATGGGGGAGGTCAAGTTAAGGTCTGGAAGACCAAGAAAACTTTCTGAGAGAAATTTGCTAGAGAGGCACATTAAAACCCCTTTTGACTGCAAAAGACCTTAAAGAAGATTTAGCAGACTCTGGAGTAGTGGTACTCTGTTCTACTGTGCAGCGACACCTGCACAAATATGACCTTCATGGAAGAGTCATGAAAATAAAAACTTTGGATTTTCAACACAAAATTCAGCATCAGAATTTTGCAAATGAACATATAAACAAGACTGATGCATTTTGGAAACAAGTCCTGTGGACTGATTAAGTTAAAATATAACTTTTTGGTGCAATGAGCAAAATTTGGAGATAAAAGGGTGCAGAATTTCATGAAAAGATCACCTCTCCCAACTGTTAAGTGCAGGGGTGGATCGATCATGCTTTGGGTTTGTGTTGCAGCCAGCGGCACGGGAAACATTTCACTGGTAGAGGGAAGAATGGATTCAATTAAATGCCAGCAAATTCTGGAAGCAAAACATCACACCATCTGTAAAAAAGCTGAATATGAAAAGAGGATGGCTTCTGCAACAGGATAATGGTCCTAAACATTCCTCAAAATCCACAATGGACTACCACACGAAGCGAAAGCTGAAGGTCACAGTCTCAGTCCTAAACATCATCGGAAATCTGTGAATAGATCTCAAAAAGAGCAGTGAATGCAAGATGGCCCAAGAATCTCACTAAGCTAGAAGCCTTTTGCAAGGAAGAATGGGTGAAAATACCCCAAACAAGAATTTAAAGACTCTTAGCTGGCTAAAAAATTGTTTACAATATGTGATACTTGCAAAAGGGAGTGTTTCTAAATACTGTCCATGCAGGGTGCCCAAACTTTTGCATCAGGCCCTTTTCCTTTTTTGTTATTTTGAAACTGTAAAAGATAATAATAAAAAAGTAATATTGCTTAAAATATTAAAGACATGTGTCATCTTTAACTTTATGCCTTTTAGAAATCGGCCCATCTTTAACTCCCTTAGCTATTCACAGTTACAGAAATTTGATCAGGGGTGCCCAAACTTTTGCATGCAACTGTATAATATGTATAATTATATTAATATATAATTAAAAAAAAAAAGTATTAGACTAAAAGTACACCTGTAAAATCTATTGTCTTTTCACTTTACATCATTATAACTCTCCTAAAATGTACCTTATACATTGCCTTTCAGAAGGACTTTGATCCCTTCTCACTCAAAGCGCTCGCGTTTGTTAAAGGGTGGCGTGCCATCATATTAACCATGTTATGTTCCATTTCATTTTATCCAATGAAGGCTGTCTCATTTAAACAAGGCTTGTTTAAAAGGAGGACACTCTGTATACTGCAGCCTTTAAAGCGTGTCCTAGCTAGCACGCAGCCTTCCAAACAGGACGCAGCCAATGAGTTCATTAAAATCCAAGTAGGTAAAAAACTAACATATAATCCAAAAGGGAAGTAGGGCAAACAAAGGCAAAGAGTAATCTACAAATCTAAAATATATATATATATATATCCGCTGAAGTAATCCAACAGAGAAATCCACAGGGAAAAAATATAATCCACAGACAGGATTTGGGAGTAATGGAACACATGTAACGGGAATATTTATTTAAAATACAAAATATAAGTAACTGTATTCCAATACAGTTACAATTTAAATAATTGGTAATTAGAAGTTACATACAAAAAGTATTTTGATTATTGAAGAGATTAATTAGCATTTTATTGTCATTTGTTTCATTTAATATTTAGTCCTTTCAGATGGAAAATATTTATACATATAAATGATGCGATCCAAAGTGCATTTGATCAGTGGTAAAATACTTATGATGTGTTACATTCTCACAAGCAGACTGAGAAGTAAGAAGTAAGAGAAGAAATAAAAATAAAACTTTTTTTGATTAGCTAAAATGCTATTTCTAGCCATTTTGCATGCACATGATACCAGGCACGATCATATGTCTCAAGAAAATTCACATTGGGGGCCTGGGTAGCTCAGCAAGTATTTACGCTGACTACCTCCACTGGAGTCGCGAGCTCGAATCTAGGGTGTGCTGAGTGACTCCAGCCAGGTCTCCTAAGCAAATAAATTGGCCGTGTTGCTAGGGACGGTAGTGTCACATGGGGTAACCACCTCGTGGTCGCGATTAGTGGTTCTTGCTCTCAATAAGGTGTTTGGTAAGTTGTGCATGGATCGCAGAGAGTAGCATGAGCCTCCACATGCGGAGTCATTCACAACAAGCCTCTAGTAAGGCCTTCGATATTAAGGCAAAAATCGTATTCTTGATAATTTTTGTATGGTTTTCAATTTGATCTTGTTTTAGAAACCACACCTCATTAGATATTTAGGTTTTTCAGAGAATGTATTTTTAACATGTGTATTTTATCACTGTACTGGCAGAGTTTATAACAGTCAAAACAAGTGTAAAAAAAATAAAAAAATAAAAATCTACCAGTGCTGAAGTAGTAATCCAAAAAATATTTAGAATACACCTTCAGAAATGAGTAATCTAACAGAATATGTTACAAATTACATTATACAGCATGTATTCTGTAATGGAACACATTTCAAAAGTAACCATCCCATACCTGTCCACAGAAATGCATAGAAAATTAACAGCGGAAATGACACAGGAACAGTGACACATGCAGCTTTTCTTATAATGAACTATACTCCAAGCACTGAAACCAGGGAACAAACCAACTTAAATACACACAGGGGAATGAGACATAGGTGACAGCAATAATGATACTGACACACAGGGAAAATATGACATAAGGGAAACCACTGTGGCCCTCAAGTGGCTAAAACAAAGAACAAGTCCAAAATCCTGACATTCATTTAAACTTTGACCATTGCAGCCTTAGATGTGTTATCTATTTTGTTTTGTTTTTTAAATAAATTTTATACTGTTTAAAATTAAGTTTGAAAATCTCCCCTAGACTTAAAGTGTTAGAATGCATAATATTGAAAATGTAGCCTTCAGTGCTTTAATTAGAATATCACCATACATAATTGTGATACTTACATCTCTAAAACGTATCTTCTACAAACATCTATATTGCAAAGACAGTGTTACATTATGTGTTGATTCTCATGCACAGGTGACAAAAAAACAAGATGCACTCTGATTGGCATGATAAAGGCAAAGTGTCTCTTATGCAACATTCATTTTCACAGAACCAAAGCCTTATACCTAAAATGCTAATGCTATTTATTTGCTCCCATGCAAGCACAGCTATTTTCTTACAGAAAATGCAAATCTAGTTATTGTTTCATTAGAATATATCTGTTTGTATAAGGAAAAGTTTACCCACACATGACAATTACTCTCCCTCATGCCCTTCCAAAAATATATATAACTTTCTTTCTTCTGCAGAACACAAAAAGAAATCCTTGCCTGAATTCAGTACAAGGGCAGTATATAGGTACTCACTTTAACACTTAATAAAGCACCCAACAGTGTCATAAATTCAATATGGCAGCTATGACAAAAACTTCAAACTCATTGTTTCTTGGTTGACTTGTGAAAGAAAATCATGCAACACAACTAGTCTACTTTATGACACTTGTGGTTCTTTATTTAGCGTTAAAGTGAGTAACTATGTGATGTTATTGTAATGAATTCAGCCAATTGGTTATTCATTAAATTCCTTTTGTGCTTTCATTTTTGGGTGAACTTTTCCTTTAACAATTCAATTACAAAATAAATAAATAAATAAACAGAGTTTAGAGTCATAAATGTTCTTGTGCTGTGAATAGCTGTCTGAGTCGTGCAGTTCAGTAATGGATTGCACGAAATAATGGACATTGATTGAGTTCATGTTTTTGAGTGGGGGTTGTGGGAGCTGTCATGCCATTGCAGTGTAATTATTTGCCCATACAAAATGAGCAAGAGCAAGATTCAATAACAGAGTAAGATGTTATTATGTTTAAGTAATCATCGAAATTTGAAAACTAGTTACAGTTTTTAAATTGATTACATTTCTTTCTTCTCTTGCATGCGCCATCAAGTGCAAAGTGCTTTTAGTGGGTTTGCACAAGCCTTTGGCAACATATCAAAAGTCATGATCTGATTATGAAAAGTGAATGCTCAAATGTAATTTTTTCATACAAAAGATGAAAGGAGTAATATTTCATGCTTGCACAAGTCATTTTACAACCCCACCCCCCCACACGCATACCACAAGTCCTGCTTGGCAAATATCATTAAACTTTTAATACATTTGGCTGTCTTGCTCATGTTCGGGCCGTCCTGTGCTCCAGTGTAGAGGAGATGAGGTGTACAGGCTTTATATAGATGTCTTTCCCACTGGCATCGGACTGTTTCTGCATCAAAAGTGACCTAGAAATGCCAAGCAGAGAGGCAGGAATTCAGGTACTCAAGGGAACAAGGAGTCTGGTCTGGTGAGCCCTATCCCCATGTCCCTAACCCTGCACATGTCCTCTCCTTCTGCATGACCATTTAGAGAAGTGTCTCCTTGCTGGCTATAGCAGGTTATTGAAGGACAAACACACACACACACACACGCATTCACACACAGCATGAAGATACACGAGTAGGTTCCTGAAGATGTGACTTCTTACTGCTCTGTGACCTAGTTGGGTCTATAAATATTTAATTGCTTGAAAAATAATCTAAATCAAAATAAAGTTTATCGCTCAGATGATTACATCATTTAAAGGAACAGTTCACCAAATTGAAATGGCTTAAAATTCTGGCATTATTTACTCTCCTTCATGACATTTCAAACCCATTTTTTTCTGTGGAACAATAAGAGGGAATATTGAATAATCTTTACGCTGCTCTATTCTATACAATAATAATTTATTGTGACCACAGGGTTTCAAGTTCCAGAAAAAGGGGGAAAAAGCACAATAAAGGCATACAAGCATCCCACATGACACATGTGCAAAACTGTATTCTGATACCATACGAAAGCTTTGTGTGTTAATAGACTAACATTTAAGCAGTGGCAAAATCTCAGGGCCAGCAAAGCCTTCTCTTCTGGCCTAACATGCCAAATAAATAAATATTTTTCATCCTTTCATTCTCAATCACCTTTTTGCCTATGTATTTTTTAATCATTTTCCACACTTAATCTACAAACAAATAGACAAAAAGGAAAAGTTCATCCAGTGATCTTCATGGTATTTCCTGGTAGAGGCCTTCTAGCTGGCCTTGAGTGAAGCATTCACGCTTTAAGTGATGTACGTAATTCAAGATCAAGCTGTTTGACGAGTTGGCTGTCATCACTGCTGGAATTGCCATTGAGAAAGAGATCCTTATGGATTTAAAAACAAGATTTTCTGCATGAAAATCTGTGATTGATTAATTTATTAATCAGGGAAGGAGGACTGATTTTCACTTCAAGTAAATTTGTAAGTGCTTTTTGCATTGTTATAGCAACATGATGAGTTTTCTAAGTGTTAATTGGCCTGCTTGAGCATTCAGTTTCTGATCAAGTTTTCAAAAGTAGTGCTGCATTCCATCAACTCAGAAATTCGGAATTTACAATTTCCTACTAAATGTGCAATGTAATGGATCTTTAAGTCAGAATTACAACTTGTAGGCACGTGCAGAAATTCTCAACTTTGATTTCGCTGAGATGCAGGGGCATGATGTCACACAAACATGTCAACACTCAGGGAGATATACAAAGTAAGCGATGAACATTCACTTTATTCAGTAATATCGATAATTACGTTTGTTTCCACATTACATGATATTAATGCTTGTTTAACAAATGACTGCAGAAACAGGTGTATAAAACATTATGATCTCTTTCGATAATTGTTTAAATAATTGGAAAAAAAAAAAGATCAGTTAGGTTGCTAGGAGACATCTCTAATGAGAGTTAAACCCCTGCTAAGCTAATGGGAGTATTGCAGTTCTGAATATCGGGGAATGGAATGCATTTATGGTCGGAGATCTCAAGTAGGAATATCCCACATCCAGCTTGAATGGAACACAGCATAACCGAGTACCCTGACAAAACAAAATTTATTGCAAGCAAAATTTAAATTGCAAATATTATTAGATAGATTTTTCCAGGTATTATAGACCTCCTTGGTAGGTTCATATGAAAAATTATGATTTTTGAATGTCTGTTCACGAGACGTTCATTTCACACTGCAATTAAAATTAGGCTTGCTTGAGCATTAAGTGTCGTTTCATGTTCTGGCTTTCGTGCGTGGATGTGTTTTTAAAATGTCAGTTGGTATTACTAGTTAGCTGTGACATAATGTAGGATGCCCAAAGGCATAGGGTGTCTTATTCATTGTGAAACTGTTTTCTTAATGGCATGAATCACACTGAATCCCTAGACTTTAAATGCATGGCCTGCCACTGCATTTAAGTCATTACTCACTTCATTCAAATCATTATTCATCTCTCAAATCAAATATGGTGTCTAATGCACACACTGGCCATTAACAAATCAAAAAGCTGTTAGTTCTTCTGTATTTTACAACCAAACAACAAACATTCAGCAAAGGCTCCATATTTTATTATACTATGTTTTTTTTTGATTATATGGTATGTGAATATGGTCATTATCTCATTACCACAGCATACACCAAAGTACTATGTCATTCCTGTCTGAAACCATTACTGCACCATGGCCATAAGGCAATATAGATTTTGTGTCTCTATTTTTGTGTCGGTATAAACCATTATGACTTGAAAGACATATCCATAGTTAAAGCTTCACTCTTTCATTTAAAACTAATATCAACCGTTTTAAAAGAACTTGCCCCCAGAAATGCACACACACACACACACAGCTAAAAAAACAGCCATGACACTTGAAGTTATTACAAATTAGATGTGTCAGTTTCTAAGTAAGCAAGCTTTTGTTACTTTAAATTTGGAGAGATGATTCAAAGTATAATATGGAAGCTAGCTATTATCTACTGCGTATCAACAAGGACATCCCACTGCACAATTCTTTGTGTCTCTGCCGAGTCTAAATGTCAGTAGGTTACAAGTAGTTCATTATAAACTTGCATGACATTTGCCTGTATCACATGGTTTAAACAATACCCTGGATATTGGTGTATAATGTGTATATAACTGCAATCTCTATAGCTTTTATTTTAGTCATTTTATTTTTACATTTACATTTATGCATTTGGCAGACGCTTTTATTCAAAGCATCTGCAGTGCAATTATTACAGGGACAATTCCCCCGGAGCAACCCGGAGTTAAGTGCCTTGCTCAAGGACACAATGGTGGTGGCTGTGGGGATCGAAACAGTGACCTTCTGATTAACAGTTATGTACTTTAGCCCACTACGCCACCACCACTTTTTTTTCTAGTATTTTCTATTCTGTATCTTCTTACTCTATATGCTGACAATTTCTACCCAGTGCTTTACTATTAAATGGATCAACAATGTAGTTGCTTTGTCCCACAACATGTTTGATTGAGCTAATTGTTATGTTATTGGATGGTGCAGGTCTAAAAATTCCCAGGACAGTGTTTTATTTATTTTTTTGCTGGCATTTAGATAGATATGAGCCTGAAGCTAGAGATGGAATTCATGTGAACTAACAATTATGTTCAGCAGCCATTTTTTTTTTTTTCTCCTTAACAGCAAAAAGCTAGCTTTATCTGCAGGCCACTTAGATCAAAAACGCATGCAGTTCCTCCCAGTGTGTGCATTAGTATTTTAGATGATAAAGCTTTAAAGGTGAAGGTAATTTTTGTGACCCAAGCTAAATTGCAAAATTAATGACTGTTATAAACCGCTTTCCCAAACACTCCCCCATCTTTCATTGGTTGGATAAACAGAAAGTCCAACAGTGTGATCTCACTGTGAATTTGGTGACATTAAGTTGAAAGTTCTTCAGAAAAAAATTAGCTTTGCTTAACCACTGCCCCCAGTGGCCAAAGCAAAAAGTGTTGTTGAACGTATGAGCATGTGTGAGCTCCATGTTTCTGGGTGAAATGTCCACAAAGTGGTGCCAAAAGCGCATTGTTTTTAGTAGTAAATTATCTAATACAATAAAGAAGAATGCATAATTTATTACCATGTGTCATAACGCATCTTAATATGCAGAGACAAATACTTCAAGTAAGTCGACTGATTAGAATTTTGCCGTTTTTTGAGCATCCAGAGCAACCAGCCACAACACTATCACGTCACAAAGTCACATGTGAAGTCAACATGTTGCTATTATTGACTGCATCAATTCAAGTGTGTTTATCTTTTCCTGTGGTGCTTATTTTAGCACGTTGTATCAACAGCCTCAGAGACAGTTTGGGGTCCTGCTTGGAAACTCAAAAATAATCATGTTCACCTATTCAGTAATGAACGCAATTCTGAGGTTGCTGTCACGTCTGTGTGTATTTTTGTTCATGATTTGTTTTCATGGAATTTATTTTGTATTTAGTTCAGTGTTTCCTTGTTCTTGTCATGTGTTTTTGTCATGTGATTTCCTGGTTGTATCATGTGACCCTCATGTTTCACCATGTTTATTATTTCTGTCATTGGTTTATGTTTATGTGTCTTGTTACCTTGTTATTAGTTCTGTCTTGTCATTGGATATATTATGTTGTTACCATTTTGGTTTGTATTTATAACCCTCATGTTCTCTAATCCTTGGTCAAGTGTTATGATTGTATAATCCTGTAATGAGCTTGTAATTTTGTTTTCATGGTCTAGTTCATCCATAGTCTTGTTTATGTCTTAGTCTATTGTAGTCAAGTCATAGTTTCACTTTAATGTGTGTCCTTGTAATTGGAGTTGTTTTTAAAATGTCTGAAATATGGCTACATCAATTGCTGTAGTTTGAAATGTATGTATACTGGGAGTTCTATTCAACCATTATTACTTTTTTTTTTTCTCATGTGTGAAACAATAGCTTGATTCACTGACCACACAGAACAGAAATATGACAATGCCACTGAGTGTGCATATCTTCGCTCAATACCGAGACCTTTACTAACTGAATTTGTTGATACCAAAATGTAAAAAGATGCTTGGAGATGAGGGCAAGGAGTAACAGGCATATTTTATTTGCAATGCTCTATTTTGAAGACAACAAACTCTCATGTTTTAAGTCCAGAAACCACAACCTCCCCATTCCAGCCAGAGTGGAGTACCCGGGAGAAGAGTTAACATGCCCGAAAATCCATGAGCAAGATAGCACAGCTCATAGCTTATCATCTCCCAGTACATTCCAACCCGGGAACTTTCATCTTATTTAGCCAAGGAACATACTGCGCACCAGTGTGCCCCATTGGCAATTAGCTCATCCGGTTGCACACACCTGAGAGCAATGAGAAAAAGAGAGAAAGTAATCGAGAAAGGACAGACAACACACTAAAAAACGATACGGTTTCAGCCGTCACACCCTCCCTCTTAAAACAACCCAATGGGTTACTTAGGTCAACTGGTTAAAACATAGACATCTAAATTTATATTGCTTCATCTCAGTAGACAGTTATACAATCTCCACTGGCACAATGGGCTGCTAGCTACAAAAATGAATAACAACAGAAATAAATGAACACTCCTACACCAAAGGTGCACGAGACACAGCATCCAAAACATTGTCAGTGCCTTTATGTGGTGAATATCAAGGTGGAATGGCAGTAAAAAGAGACACCAACGCATCAGTCACTGGTTTAGGTTCTGCAAAGAATGTAAAAATGTTAGGTGATTGTGGTCACAATATACCACTGAAGGCATCACTCCTCCACCAACATAAACATCAAAATGTTGCAAAGACCAAATTAGTGCAAGAGCCTCCTTTTTAATAAAATAATAATTCTGTTGATTTGACGTAAATATATTTGGAGAAAAAGCAAACTGGTTGATCCACATCGCAGGAATATTCTCTGTAAGAGTACAGCCCCTGCACCCTCCTGACTGGCATCTACATGGATTTTAAATGCTTGATCCAACTGTGGTGCCATCAAAACTGGGTCAGATGTGAGCAAAGTCGTAAATGCATCAAAAACACTTTGACAAGCAGGCGACCATTAAAATTTTACTGATGATTTAAGCAAATCTGTCAATGGTGCAACAGCAGAATAGACATTTTTACAAAAATGGTGGTAAAATCCAACCATGCATAAGAACCACATCAAATCCTTCTTAGTAGAAGGGGGTGGATACAAATCTATTGTGTGAACGTTTGCACAAATTGGCCGCACTTGCCTTTAACCTACTATTTTCCCCAGGTACATTACAGTAGCCCTAGCGAGCTCACTTTTTGCCAGATTTACTGTTAGACATGCCTGCAAACGAAGAAAAAACGCACACATTCGATTAACACGTTACTAATAGTAACTCACGTGTGTTACTGAACACCACTACATTGTCCAAATATACGTTGCATCCCTCCAAACCAGCAATGACTTGATTCATCAGGTGTTGAAAAGTTGCGAGGGTGTTTCATTAGCCATTGTAAGAAATTCTTTGGCCAGTCTTCCAGCCTTATGAAGTTTATGTTTAAACCTGCACACATACTCATTTAAAGATTCAGAAGGATTGTTTTGGGACCAGTTATCATGCAAAAAAGCTAATGTGCCTCTCAGCTAGATTGGGCTAAAACCGGTACTCTCCTGAACAACTTCTCTAGCGGCTAACAGTAACCAGGGCAACTCCTCACATAGGTCTACACAATACACTTGCAACAGGGACTTCAGAGTTTGGTTAAATAGTTCCAAAGCCCCCTGACTTTGTGTATGGTAGAGTTGGAGTACTCGAGTTTGAACCAATTTTAATGGACTTGGAATTGTCACAGACTCGGATGCATTTTTAGTTGGACTCTGGGACTCCAAACATTTGTGAATCAATGAAAAATAAATAAATAACAAAACAGAAATTAATGAACACATCTCTGTCTGCATGCAGCTGGATTAGCCCCTGAAGTCATAGATGTAGCCAGAGTTGTTTCACTGTGTTTAAGCAAACACATGCACACACAAACATATGCACATGCACAGGCACACTCATCAGTAAACCAATATGCTTGAATGTTACTATAGAGACTACTGTATAACATTGACTTCAAAGATGGCTGGCACGATGAAAACATAAAGACGGATATGTATCCAATGTAATAGAAACTAAACAAGGCAGTTTCACACGACACGAGACCTGACAACTGGTACAATTGCGTGTGGAATTTGTATAGACAAGACGGTGCTCGCATTGCAGCTTCATCATGGTTAAAATCTTAAAATCAAGAAATTAATTGAGTCTAGTCACCCACATCATGTCTCTCGCAGTTTAATTAGCATATCGAAATACAATTACATAAAAATAGTATTAATATTGGATATTAAGTTGTTTTTAGGTGTAATATATCTACACTTGTAGGCTTCTGTAGTTTCTTGTGGTCCACGCAGTGTTGTCAGCTTGAACTGGTCCATAATAGCGTGATTAATAAACTTTGTAACTTTGGGGGAAAAAAGCATTATTGCTAAAGCAGACAGCAACTCTAAACAGATAAACAGCACCTATTTATTATTAATTGACTATTCTCAAAGTATTGATGAGCTGCTTAAAATACATTCTTTTATAGCGTTTGTCCACCATTCACAACATTCAACCATGCACAATAATATATTGAGATATTTTTGGCAGTGAAATTTTTTGTTTATAATTTAATTATAGACTACTAAATTAATGTATTATTCGATGACAGATTTTTTTGTATGAAGCTAAACTTCATTTTACGAGTTGAATTTAGTTGGTTATGACGTTTTCATTTTAAGTGTATATTTTATTGTATTTTTATTGTAAACCACTGGGTAACTTAAGCACATCTTTTGTATGCCTATATCTCTGTCACATTTGTAGGACAATTCTGTTAAATGTATGACTCAAAATTGTTATTCTCCATGTTTTTGTGGTTAAAGAAGAGCTCAATGAAATTTACTTTGATTGGTATTTAAAGATTTCAGACTGATTTCAGACCAACAAGGCTGCCGCTACCACCAATGTATGGTGCTTCAATTTTCAGTACTTTGAATCTTAAAAGTGGCTATTGGCAGGTGAGGACAGTATTCCAAAGACTGCTTTTGTAACCAAAAATGCACATTATGAATTTGTGTGTCTACCATTCGGAATGAGAAACTCTGCTGCAACTTTTCAGCACCTGATGAATACGGTATTGAGAGATCGTCTAAGACAAAACAGAACTTTCCATCTTGATAATATTGTAATTTATTCCAAGAACATCCAAGAGCATTTTTAACTTAAACAGCTCTTTGACATGTTAGAAGCTGCTGGTTTGACCTTGAACCTGTCGAAGTGCAATGTGCTCCAAAAATCCATCACTATCTTAGTACATGTTGTGTCTGCTGAAGGATTTCATACTGAAACTACCAAAGTGGAGGCTGTCCAATATTTTCCTGTCCCATCAATGCTCAAAAAGGTACAATGCTTTTTAGGGCTTGCTGGGTGGTACCATAGGTTTATACAGTAGATTGCTGCACCATTGCATGCTCTGAAGAGCAAAAACGTTGCCTGTGAGTGGACAATGTAATGCCAACAGTCTTTCGACAAACTGAAAAGGGCTCTTCAAAAAACACCTCTGTTGGTACCCCCAGACTTCACAAAAAGTTTTAAAGTCCAGATAGATGCCAGTGATGTCGGCCTAGGAGTTGTGTTGACTCAGGATCATGACGGAGCTGAACATGTTATAGCTTATGCATCGAGACTTCTTCGTGGAGCTGAGAAGTCCTATTCCATGCCCAAAAAAGGAATATATGTCAGTGGTTTGGGCAGTCGAGAAATGGAAACAGTATCTGGAAGGGAAAAATTTATTTGAGTATACTCAAAAAGTATTTGCAGATCATATTGCTCTTACTTGGGTTTTCAATCATCCCCGACCAACATCTTGACTGACCAGGTGGGCTTTCAGGTTACAAAGTTTTGACTTCACAGTCAAATATCGAAAGGGTCAATGTAACGTTGTACCCGACACACTCTCTCTGGATATACCTTTCCAGGAAGTCAAAGGTCAGATTGTTATTTGTCAGGCGAATAACATTGGATCAGACTTGCCTGTCTGCTGGGATGAAATTGGATCAAAATAAAGGGATTATACAACTTTTGCATCGAAACATTTAAAACCGTAGATGTTGGCACAGGTATAGTGAGAGCCAAGGGTATAACCGGAGAGCTACAAGATTTTCCTTTCACCTTTAATACAGGGTATTTTGATTTCCAGTGTCCTTTTCCTAAACAGTAGTTTAAATTTTTAGTAGGTAAAATTACTTTTGAAAGATTTATTGTTATTAACAACAGTTGAGCCAGCATTAGTAGAAAGATGGCTATATATATATATATATATATATATATATATATATATGAGAGAGAGAGAGAGAGAGAGAGTTTTTCTCTCCCCTAGCATGACCCTCATGGACATAGCTAACATGGGACTTATGAGTAAATGCAGAATTATCTGCTATCACAGCAATATCAGATTCAGAACCAATGTTCATTAACATAATTGATAAGTTGTGGAAGAAGTGTACACTTAAATTTCTCCAACACAATTATATTGTCCAAAGACTCAAAAGTGTACACATTCAATGCAGTAAACTGTTAAAGTGCAACTGATGGTCACAAGCAAACTCTACATACGTTTGATTTTGTTTTTTTCCTCAAATCCCTAAACCTTTGTCGATATGCCCCGGACACTAATTCATATGATTTGAATACAGCTGCATTACACTGAGCGACGAGTATGCTTTTTGAGCTTTTCCAGTTAACTATAAGAAATTCAACAATTCTATACAGAATTCTTTAAATACAGAATCTACACTGACTTTTCAGAACTATAAAGAGATTCGGACTGGCACCAGCAAGTCTGGGTGTTGTGCATCTGGCAAATCTTAACTGCTCATCTGTATTTGATGTTAATCAGTTAAACCCCCAAACTAACTCAACACATGACTGGCCATTCGCTGAGGGACTACTCTTTTCATTATCGCCAGGGAAATCCCGCTGATCAGCTGATTCAAAACTGCCATGTACCCTCATGTCCCGGTCATGCCCTCCTCCTCGTCACACTAATTAGTAGGAAGTTTAACATGCATTATAACTGAATTATAACTGTAATTTAATAAGAGAGTACAAGTATTTGGTATGTAATTTATTGTCTCTTAAATTGGTAATTTCTATCACTCATCCATTGAACCAAACAAAGGTCTCCTGGAACTGAACCAAGCCAAAGGGCTTCAAAGAACTCCACACACCAAACAACGCACATGACGCAAGCAAGTAAATGGTCTGCACTTATATAATGCCTTTTTTTTTTTACCTTAGAGGTTACCAAAGCACTATATACTGTGTCCCATTCACACACACATTCACACTCGTACACCAATAGCGGCAGAGCTGCCATGCAAGGTGCTAGCCTGCCTCATTGAGAGCAACTTGGGGTTCAGTGTCTTGCCCAAGGACACTTCAGCACGTTAAAATACTTTGGAGCATCATGCCAATTTGACGCATTCGCAACATGAACAAATAGATTAAAAAAGTGTCAACATCAGTCTCATTAAATTTGGGAGCAAGTGTAAAATTTCATACCACATCAAAATTTGTAGCAGGTCCTGGAGACTGAACAGAAATATTACTAACCTCCCCTGGAGTCAAACTAGAAATGTTCCCCTCCTGATTCTATTGAAAACATTGCTCCTCGATATCAAATTTATACTACTTTTCATGTCAAACAACTTCTGACTGATGTATACATTTTTATCTTTCCAATTGCAACTGCATTAATTATTTTTGTTGCTCATGTCAATACCATGGGACATGGCTTATCCGAATTTACAAACATTCCAAAATCCAATAAAGCAGACCTAACTACAGCCTTGATGCCCTCATTAAAATGCTTATCAGATGTGGACAATCCAAGCTTATAAAAACACAGCAACTTCTATCAACTGTTCTTTTGACAGTAGACCCAGAAGTGCTTCAGACAGAGTTTGAAAAAAGTTCTACAAATCAGATGACATAATTTAGACCGAGTGTTTTACTAATCTCTCTCCCCCTTACAAAAATATACAAATGGGGATTCAAATTTGCAAAAAATAAATAAACCAAAAGAAAGAAAAAATCAGACAAAAAAACAGACAAGTTATTCCCCACCTAACACTACATAGCATGTCCCTACCTATAGTAAGTAGATCCTTACTCTTCAAACAACTAACTAGGGAAAACGTATCTGTTTTCTTCCAAACAACTCATCTGTAAATTATTTCAGTATGAAAAAAAATCCAATCAAATATAATGAAAATATACTTTACTTTTGATATGAACACCATTGCTTTTGTCCTTTGTGTCCAGCAGCCTCATACGCAGCCGTAGGCTTACATGGTTTTAAAAAAAGCTCTACCAACACAAGCTATCAAATCAATTTAATTAACAGAAATTTTCCAAACGAACAGAAAGAAAGACATTTTTTAGACAAGCCCCAATTTTGTTACACTTTAAAACAAAAATGTAAGAAAAGATGCTGGGAGACAAGGATAAGGAATAACAGGTATGTTTTTTTTGACAACGCTGTATTGAGAAGACAACTCTATACTCCAGTTGAAGTGAAGGACCCGGGAGAAGTCAACATGCATGAAAACCCGTGAGCAAGATGGCACAGCTCACGACTGATCATCTCTTAGCACACTACAACCAGGGAAATTCTATCTTCTATAGCCAAGGAATACACTGTGCTACACCTGAGAGCAATGAGAAAAAGAGAGAGAGAGAGAAACTGTGAAAAGACATAACACTATGGCTTCAATATGGCTTCAGCTGTCACAGATGCACTAATTATAAACCCATGGAAAATACTTGTTGTTCTCAAGTTTTTGATAATGGAACATCAGAAAATATTGGTACATTTGCTTTTCTCCAGACTGTGAATTCTGTTGCTAAGACTGATTATGAAAGTTGCGAACGAGTGCAGCCTAATGGGGAATTTGCACATTCTGGCGTGTAATTGAAAAAACTCCAGACAGTGTTGCAAGCAGAGCAATGCTGCCCTATAGAACAATAACCTCCAGATGTCTGCTGCAGAGCTGCAGGCTGACTGATGCCCAAACGGGTTTCTTCTCAATGGGGAGAGATGGGGAGCCAGCTGGCAGGGCTGGTTCTTCTGGAGCTACAGGAGCTCAGGGCAATCCAGGCAGTCATTTTACACATGCTGAATCCCGAATGCACATACTGTACACACACACATACATAGAAGCATATTCACTACATCTGCTCTGTGCTTTCCCTCAACAAAACATGCTTGTTCTAGTTTATTCTTTCCTCACTGTCTATTGTAATGGTTGCAAGTCAAGTCAAGTTGTTTTATGGTCGTTTCAACCATATACAGTTAGTACAGTACACAGCGAAACGAGACAACGTTCCTCCAGGACCATGGTGCTACATAAAACAACAGAGGACAAACACAGAACCACATAAGACTACACAGACTAAATAAAGTACCTAAATAAAGTGCACGTGGGAACGTGTGCAAAAAGTACGGGACAGTACAATAAATTACTAACAATGAACAGGACAATAGACACAGTGAGATACAGTGCAGCGCCGACCAGTATACAGTAGTGCAAAAAGATGACAGTTCCTAAAAATGTAATGTAAACATAACATACTATGAGATAGTGTTCTATGGACATAGCAGTTATTGAGGTAGCAGACAGTTATACAGTGACAGTAATTAATTAAAGTGCAACTCAGGACGTGTGTGTGTGTCAAACCAGTCTCTGAATATTGAGGAGTCTGATGGCTTGGGGGAAGAAGCTGTTACACTGTCTGGCCGTGAGGGCCTGAATGCTTCGGTACCTCTTGCCAGACGGCAGGAGGGTGAAGAGTTTGTGTGTGGGGTCTTCCACAAGGCTGGTGGCTTTGCGGATGCAGTGTTTGTTTGCTGTGTTTGCAGAGCCTGTTATCCTGCCAGAGGAATAAACCTTTTCATTAGCCATGCTGTTGTAAGTTTCTGCCTTCAATTCGGATTGCCATGCTACAATGCATCAGACTAGCATGGATCTTCCAGTGTGGTTGGCTATACATTTGGAGGAATTCTTCTGCAGAGCCAATGAGAGTTTATTGGATAAATCAAGGTCATTATCAGAGCTCCCAATGTCCTGTTTGTCAGGAGAAAGAAGAGATGGAGTGGGAGACAAGGAGAGAGAAATTGAGAAGATGAATACACTGCACTAATTAACAGATCTGTGAGGGGAGAGATAAGGCTTTTATCTGGGTTAGAACATTTCCTGCTTGCTGGCTGCAGCATCTCTCCAAGTACAACCTCCCTAAGGTAACATTGCTGAGCAGGCATGAACTGTTATCGCAAGCAGTGTTGGTATTTAGATGCCTTAAAGGTGAAGTGTGGAAAATATGTGTCACTTGCATCACCAAATATATCTGCAAATAAATTATCTGTTTTCAACAGGTTTCCCAAGCACTCTCCCATCTGCCATTGGTTGGGCAGGCAAATAGTTCCACCCCAAACTCACACCATTGGTTGAGCCAGAAGTTGATTTGTCTGACTGCTCAAAAAAATAGGGCAATGCTGTGAAATCACCTCACAGCCATAGTGTTTATACTTTACAGGGAAATAATCTTATAAATGGCATACTTTTATTTGTTTCTGCATATTATGCTGAGATAGGAGAATGCAGAGTGAAAACAAGTAAATTGGGACACTTTCGGATGTTTCGGAATTTGTTATTGGCATTGATTTTAGGATTCTTTCACACTAGCACTTTTGGTTGGCACCTGGGTTTGCTTGAAGTAAATTTTGATTCATTTGGTTGATGTGAACACTGTTTTCCAAACTCTGGTGAGTCGCTTGAAAGGGTGGTGTGGGATATGGTTCATGTGATGTCTGGTACAGTCCGTTGCTGTTGATGATATATAATTTGCATCATTGCTAATTTCCTGGTCACAATTATTTTGGTTTAATGTATTTCTCTTAGTTGCTTGTCTCCAAACAAATCACATTCAGAGATCAGCTCATGTCTTCATATCTCTTGCAATGCATCAGTATGCTCATGAAAGACTACCATTAGTATTATTCACATCTTAGCACATTCAATGGATTGTAATTGGATTGTAATTCCATAATAACAAAAGGAAAACTGGCACCTTCGTCTGAGTCATTACCTAGATATAGTGGGAAAAAGCTTCTGCCTGTGCTAATGTTGATTAAGCAATCATAACGCGGTTCAGACCCATATTATTTGAGGGACCAGCGGGGGCAGGGGAAGGAAATTAACTCTGCCTCGGACCAAGCAATCGAATTCATCCTGCAAACTAGGAAGACACTTAATAATGAAAAAAGCTGATTTTACTTTAAAGTGCATTTTTAATAATGGAAGAATATACGCATAATGCGAGATGATTAAAAGAAAATTTCGGGTTCTATACAAGTTAACATTTTTGTGTTATGGTCGTTTAGGGGTTTATGGACCAATTATACTCCCATGCAAAGGCAAAAGGTCATAACTTTGTTTTTAGGTCGAAAATTAGTAATTTATATTTTTGAGACATTCAAGACGTCCTTTATTATGTGGATAAGTATCTTGATTCAATTTCTTTGGTTTTTATAGAACTTAATGGGTTGTCTTAACAGTAACTTCCAAAAGCCCAGGAGAAACCAAGGCAAAACTCTGTAACTCCAAGTACCGCTATTGGACTTTGTTTTGGAATGCTCAGATTGAGTTAGGGTACACTGCCTTTGTTTAGTGCATCAAAATGAAGTTACTGTGCCGGCATGGAGTTATAGTACTCTGCCTTTGTTTTTACAATAAAGTTTGCTGTATTTAAATTACGGTGAAGCATTGAAGCAATCTGACACACACGATACCTGAATAAAAGTGTAGTAAACAAATATTGTTGAGTGCTTTTAGTATAGCGTTTAACTATCTGGGGTCAACGGACGAGCCGGGGCGTCCTGCAGGATTTTTTCCTCATAACAGCGGAAACAACTTAAAATACTACGTCATTTTTGAGCATACAGATAAGTGTAAGACATCATTAGAAACTATGAAGGGTCTACTTTTATTTGTGGACACTCACAATAACAACAAAACCTTGTGCTTTTGTAAAATAAAGAAAATAAAAAGGGTGCGCTTTCAGCCATCTGTGTCTCCGCGAGCATATTTCTAAAACACGTCACAAAAAAATCTGCGAATACAATGCAATTTATTGCTGTGATGTAAAGTTGAATTTTCAGCATCATTATTCCAGTCTTCAGTGTCACATGATCATTCTGAAATCATTCTAATTAGCTGGTTTTCTGCTCAAGAAACATTTATTATTATTATTATCAATTTTGAAAACAGTTGTGTACTATTTTTTCAGGATTCTTTGATTGTGACCCAGCACCCAAATCAAAAACATGGACAGCTCTTGATAGTTGTCTGGATATTAGTTTCCCAGCATTTGGTTCTGATGAGCTGTTCTGCATCACACCTGACACCACCCTTATTGCTCTTATGGAGTTTCCCCTCGCTCCAGTCACAGCACCACTGCCAGCACCAGAGCCCGCCTAAATTTATGTCCTTTTATGCCCCCAAACAGGAGGGCTTTTTGGTGTTCACTGCCTGTGACCAATGTTGTGGAGGATGACAAGTAAGAACAACATAAAACAACAAGAAATTAACAGGATTCCAAGTGCTCTTACTTGTACATGATTTATTATCTCTTATTCCAATCGGATGCATTTTAAATTTGTACATGATTTGATATATCTTTGCATTCCATTATTAATTAAATTATTGTTTACTCATTAGAAATATGCTTATCTTGTATTTAATCATATAATTCACTAGAGTACAGTAACTTCAAAATAGGGGTCAAAAGTCAAGTTTGAGTTCATGATTTTTATATAGATACATTTCATTACTAAAACATCTAATTTCCAGATTTCCTGTGTCTAAACTATAATACATTTGGCTGGACAACAAAAAACTTTAAAGTAATTTCACTCTAGCGAGTTCATTCAAAAAGGTACTTTGCCTTTTTAGGGCAGTATAGTCACCTGTAATTTGATATAACTTTACACAGCAAAGGTTAGTAAGCAATTTTATCACAGTAAAATTATATTAACCCCATAATGTTAAATGATTTTTATAATGACAAAGCAGGCTGCATATATCAAAAATACACAGAAATATTAGTTCACACTTTAAGTATATATTATAAAGTATATCATATATAGTATGTCAGATTTTTTAAGACTCGGTAATTTATTATAATTGTGGTTAGAATCCTTTTTTTTTTTTTTATAGAATAGAATCCTTTATTTTGGTCACACATTATGCACACTGTTTTTTTCATATATGCAGTGAAATTTATTAGTTTCCACATATCCCAGGTCAGAGTGTAGGGTCAGCCATGATACGGCACCCCTGGAGCAGATAGGGTTAAGGGCCTTGCTCAAGGGCCCAACAGTGGCATCTTGGTGTTGCTGGGGCTTGAACCCCTGACCTTCTTGTCAGTAGCCCTGAGCCTCAACCACTGAGCCACCACTGAATGGAATGTGATGTGATTGAGAGATACCTCAAAAGCATGTTGTATCATATTTGATACATGTCATTTTAACTGGCTTTTTCAATAAAATAATATACAAAATGTAACAAAGCACGAGGTGCTTATTTTCAGCATTTAAAATATCAATAACAATTTAATCATTACTGTCAGTTTTACTTTATTAAAATAAGCTGTCATTTATCCCAACATAAGAGTAATTTTTGGCGAAAGTCTGCTGCCATTTTAAATAGATCGATAAGAACAATGAAGCCACATTTTTTCATACATAACCACTAGATGATGCCATAAACATATGAAACATATACCATATGTTCTTTGGCTTTTCAGCTTGAACAGAGAGTGAAAAAGGAGCCGTCAAACATTCTGTATCATGTTTGATACATACAGCGTTTTGGGTTTACACAAACTGTTTATGTCTTGTGGCTATACTGTTGAAACAGTGAATATTTTAACATTTACAGATTGGCCCCATTTACTTCCATTGTAAGTGTCTCACTGTAGCCAAGCTTTTTGCTTGAGTGACAAGTCAAAATTCATATTTCTGTTAATCAGAATTATGTCACAAATGCTGTCAATTGAACCATGAATTTTCTTTTAAGTGCTGGTGTCCCACTTTCCCAGTTGTCCTTGTATTCATCATATCCTGGAAGAAAAACTCCACACGTCACCTTTAAATTGCTTCTTTGAAATTTCTCCTGTACATGCATGGTGCATGAGTATTATTTAGCTTCCACTGCTCAGCTTGAGTTTTCTATCATTCTCTTTCTGTCTCTAACCTCTTCTTTCTCTATATCACCCTCGTATGCACAGTAATTGCTGCCCCCTGAAAGGTATAGATGTGGCCCATCTCTCTCTTTCTTTCTCTCTCTCTCTCGCTCTCTTTCTGCAGCAGCAGGTACCTGTGAGCTTTGTGGATGAGCAGAGCTGAGGTGGAAGTGATTTTATCAGCACATCACAGCTGCCCTCCTCTCTCATTCATGGCTCCCTCCTTCTGCTACAATTCCTCCATTTTCTAAGCTTGCTTGAGCCCCTGCAGCCAGAGCCATCAAGCTGTGAAAAATTAAAACAAAAGAGGGAAAAATACAATGTGTTTGCTCAGATTTGCTTCACATCTGTTCAAGCTCTTCTGCCGACAAAACGTGCTTGTGAAACATTGATAGGCTGACCCACCTACGCATGCTTGAGTTGGCTGCCCGTGCTGGGGGAGGGGAGACAGATAGAGCAAGGGAAAGAGAGAGAGTGGGGAAAGTGAGAGAGAAGACTGTAATTTGGCAAAAGCATTTAGAATTTACAATACAGTGCCAAAGATAGAGGGGTGTCAGGGGAAGAAATGGCAACACAGTATTACATGAAAAGCTGACAATTGAGAGATGAGTGCTAAAGACACCAAATTAACCACAACACAGTCCCCCCACACTGACATCCATGGCAGTCAGTCACTGTGAAATGTTCCCTCTAAAACGTTGGCTTGAGAAATTGGGGCTGTTTGATTGGTCGCCTAAGCCCTTTCCTTGACCTTTGGATGAATCAATTTGGGGTCAGCAGCAGCTCTAGTTTTCTTGTCTAAATTATTGATGTGGTATTTCATCAATCTTTTTTCATTGGGCACCCATGAGGAAATGTCATGCTATGCGTCACTCTGATATTGCTGTGTTATAAGGGCTGGTGAGGCCTTGACGTGATTTGTCATTTTGATTGGTTCTTTTAGAAGAAACACCACAGATATTGTTATGGTCCTGTCTCAGTACTCAGGTGTGCATGAGCTGCTTGGCAAATGTTTCAAATTACCTCTGAAATAATTGGTAATTAATAATAATTAGACAGGTAACTGCTCTTTTAAAGGAGTGTTTGTCTCTTCAAGTAATTAAAGAGTTTAATATATATATATTAAAATCTAGGTGAGGTGAAAAAAAACTTCAAAATCTTTGACAAGTGTCAAACACAATATAAGTTCATTGAAATGCAATCTTGTCCATATTAGTTTTACAAACATTTTCTACCCAAAAAAATAAATACAAATTAATTACCTGTTGTTTGGTGTAACCATTAAGTTGCACTTTAAATACACATGAATGTACTAAATAACAAAATCATATTTTTTATTTTTTTTCCAACATTTTTTTATATTAATGAATAAATATAAATTAGATAAAAGAAATAAATAAATATAAAACAATTCAAAAATAATTTACAAATATAAAGAAGCTTTTTTTTCTGGGTTACGCCAAATGGCCTGAACAAAATGTGCATTTTCAGAGAAATGTCATAATGTTGATATTTGATAATATGCCAATTCTTTTTTTTTTTTTTACTTTACAGACAGTCTTGGGGTCTTTTATTTATTTATTTGTCAGAAGACTAAAAAATAGATAAATGTTGGTTACACCACACAACTTTGATCTGGTTGACAAACGTTTTTCAAATGTTAATCATATTTGGGGGCCAGGGTAGCTCAGCAAGTAGAGACGCTGATTACCACACCTGGAGTCGCAAGTTTGAATCCAGTGCATGCTGAGTGACTCCAGTCAGGCGTCCTAAGCAACCAATTGGGCCGGTTGGTAGGGTGGGTAGAGTCATGTTGGGTTAACCTCCTCGTGGTCATTATAATGTGGTTCTCGCTCTCGGTGGGGCGCATGGTGAGTTGTGCGTGGATGCCATGCAGAATAGTGTGAGCTTGGATTGTCTGTCACAGATGCGGAGGCAACAGAGATTCGTCCTCCACCACCACGAGGAGCTAAAATCCTCAAAAATATTAATAAAATCTGAAAATGTTTTCACTGTGTTATGAGGAGGTGCCAGGCCCTGAATCGGGCTGATCAGCCAGGAGGGGGATAAAGACGAGTCAGAGGCATCAGTTCAAGAGAGAGAGAGAGAGCGAGAGAGAGAAAGCCACATGCGGCTGCTGTGTGTGTGTGTGTGTGTGTGTTTGTGTTTAAGTTAATTTGAGTTAATTTATGTTATTAAAACTAACGTTGACTGTTCAGCCGGTTCCTGCCTCCTCCTTACCCACTTTACCTGTTACAGACTGCTTTTTAAAAAATATAATAATACAAGATTATTCTGCAAACTATTTTTCTTTTTCATGACGGTTACTCCACGTGACATTTTTCCACTGTAAGCCACAGAATAAAAATATATAAAAATGACTTTGGGGGAAAAAATCATCATAGAAGAGGAGTATTTAAGTAATAGTTTGTGTGAATTGGATTTTTAATGTATTTTTGAATAATTTAATGGATCTGGTCAAAGAAATTAGAATTATGTCTTTGACCTTTCTAAGACATTCACATTCATTGTATAGAGGGAAAAATGCAATAAAAGTGAATAACTAGAGACAAATAAGATAAGGGCTATTCACCATTTACTGTTTATAAAAAATGTAAAAGATCATTTGTGAGGATTTTTTTTCTGTGGTTTTTCATGATTCTATTTCTCGTTACAGCTTTACAATGCTTTAATGCTTTCTGTTTATCATCAAATTTGCTTTATGTCTTTGTTTTTGTCTTAATGTGAAAATGTAACTCATATGGAGTGTACATATCATTTCTCCACAGATTGCTGGGGATGGTTTATATGCTAGATCCTCCCAAAACCACTATCAAAATCCTCAACTCTTTGCGTTTCCACGACAACACCAGCAAGGCTCCACCAGTGGGCTGAGACGACAGAAGCGAGACTGGGTCATTCCACCAATCAACGTGCCTGAAAACTCGCGAGGACCCTTCCCTCAAGTTCTTGTCAGGGTCAGTATTGGTTAATGCTCACAGCTTAATTGCTATACACAGCAGGGAATGTTTGTCAATTTTATTTTGATTAAACACAACTTTTTATTTTAAATTCCTCTGTATTGGTAGACATATTCACAAGCCAGCTTGATAATCATTTGGAATATTTTGACACATGCTGTTCACTTATTAATAAAACAGAAATCACTTTCAGCCACGAATGAAAAGATCTTGGCAAACTGTCTTTCAAAACAGACAGTTCCACACAAGTTTCTCTGAGTCCCTCTGAAATATAAAAGAACAAGCCCCTCTCAAGTCCCCTCACAGAAGCTTTTAGGTCTCATCTCAGATGCGTACTTCTGAAAGACACAGCTTTCCTCACCCCACATCTCTTGAACCACAGAGAAGCCTAAGAGGTTAAAAAGCACAGTATCACAGGTGAACATTTTCAAGAGCCTTCATTCAGACTGCTCTTTTGCGTCTGCTGCTGAGAGCCCTTATAGGGTAAGAAGAGGACTTGTGCTTCCTTTCTGACTCAACAGTTGATGAAGAGGGGGCTTAGAGGTAGATTGGCATGGGGGTATCAATATCTCTCATCCATCTAATACTTCTACAATGCCTTTCCTCAAGTTTTCCAGCATTTGATGAGAAATGAGGTTTGCTGGATTTTTTTGTTTCCTATCTGTCACTCATTCGAAGTTGTGTCGATGTAGTGACACTAGGGATCACCCTTGGGAGCCCCAAACACCTCTTATCTTTGAGAAAAGGCCAATAGGAATTGTCGAGTGGAATTTGCATGGGTATAAAAGTAGCTGTCTTGCAACCACTCATTCAGATTCTTTCCGTCGGAGCCGACCAGTTGTGTTCAGCAAGTTGAATTCCTCTGCAGATCCATTTACCTCTGAAAACCAAGCTGTTAGATTTATGGTGCATTGCAACGGTTTCACCCCCTCTTGCACTGGTGGTGAGAAGAGAATGCCCCTGTGCGCTTCAGCATCTAAAATAGTATATTCTTCCTAATAAAAGAGGATATTTCCACTAAAAGAGTGGCACTGATGGAGTGTCTTTTTAAAGATGCCTTTCCATCTGTGTATAATTCCTGGTTGTAGTCGCTGTCTCTCCGCTTCAGACAGCCACGATCGCTGTCTCACGTGCTTGGGTGCTGCCAACACGGAGACATCGTTCGTTGATGGGTCATGTCCTCATTGAGAGATCATGACCATGGCAAATGTATACCGCATACCAGTATACCGGTATACCTCTGATGAAGGAAAGCACGGTTTTTCTTTGTCAGAGGTATACCGGTATACTGGTATGCCCTGACCTAGGCTCCCTTAGGCACAGATGCACTGGCACACAGCTGGCAAGTATGCATTTCCCCCAGTGAGCCTACTTGCACAGAAGCTGTGCAAGGTCAGGGAGGACGAGGAGAAGGTCGTCCTAGTAGCACCCAACTGGCACACCCAGACCTGGTTCTCAGAACTCACACTCCTCACTTGTGGTGGCCTCCTGGGCCCTGACCAATGGCGTCTCTTTAGCAGACATTTTCAGAGTAGTGGGCTGGGCAACACCCAACACTTTTACGAGGTTTTACAACCTCCGGGTTGAGCAGGTCTCATCATGTGTGTTGTCAGGTATGAGCAGGTAAGATGCGGGACGGCTGGCCGGGTTTCCCGCTTGCGGATAGCACCTTTCCCCTCCCAGAGGTGAAGATGTGCGCGTTTTACCCCCCGTCGTGTTCATGAAGTCGTGTACCCTGGATGTCCTTCCTCCTTAGCCCTGTGGCAGGCGAGTTTGCGGAGAAACTCGATGCTGGCCCAGTACGTGTGCTAACTAGGCCCCGTACAGGGGTAGGTGCTCTACATATGCTGGTTGCCTGTATGTAACCCTGTGTGATGTATCTTCCATGAGATGGTTTCCACATTGGTAAACCCACATCTTCCTTGGACAGAGGCCCCTCTGTGTTACTACATCGACACACACATCTCGTTCCCTCCATCAGGGAATGGAGGTTATGAAACTAACCAGGACATAAACAGATCTATAGTGCTAACTACTATATTTGGTGTAGCTACTGGAAATTATTTACATTTGTATTTATTCATTTGGAAGATGCTTTTATCCAAAGCGACTTATAAAAGAGGAAAACATACGTGAATCATCTTAAGGAGACATTTGTACGCAAAGTGCCACAATACAAAGTTTCACTAGCATCAGAATAGCATTCAAAACAGATTTAAGAGCACAAACTATTTTTTTGTGACTGGTTAAGTGCTCTTGGAAAATGTGTTTTTAGCCATTTTTTGAAGACAGAGAGTGAGTCAGCTTCACGGATGGAGTTGGGAGGTTCATTCCACCAACGTGGTATGATGAAACTGAGAGTCCGGGAAAGTGTTTTGGTGCCTCTGTGTTGGTACAACAAGGCAACGTTCCTTAGCTGACTGCAAGCTTCTGGCGGTAGTGTAGATCTGCATAACTGATTTTAGGTATGCTGGAGCAGACCCAGTGACTGTTTTGTATGCCAGCATCAGAGCCTTGAATTCAATACGTGCATCAACTGGCAGCCAGTGGAGAGAGACAAAGAGTGGTGTAACATGCGCTCTCTTTGGCTCCTTAAAGACCAGACGTGCTGCTGCATTCTGGATCATTTGCAGAAGTCTAGTTGCACATGCAGGAAGCCCTACAATGAGAGATTTACAGTAGTCCAGCCTAGTTATGAAAAGTGACTGAACAAGCAGTTGTGTGGTATGTTCAGAGAGGAAAGGTCTTATTTTCCTGATATTGTAGAGTGTAAATCTACATGATCTTGCAGTCTTTGAGATGTGGTCTGTGAAATGTAGCTTGTTATCGATGGTTACCCCTAGATTTCTGACCGTTTTGGAAGGCTGTTGTTGTACCCAGCTGCACGGTGATGTTGTGTTCAACAGCAGGGTTGGCTGGAAAGGACAAGGAGTTCGGTCTTGGCTGGGTTGAGTTGTAGGTGGTGTTCCTTCATCCAGGCCGAGATGTCTGCCAGACAGGCAGCGATTTGAGCAGTCACTGTGGTGTCGTTGGGCTGAATAGACAAGTAGAGTTGTGTGGTGTCAGCGTAGCAGTGGTAAGAGAAACTATGTGACTGAATAATGGGTCCCAATGATGTTGTGTATATGGAGAAGAGAATTGGCCCAAGCACTGATCCCTGAGGTTCCCCAGTAAGTTAGTGATGTGGCTTGGATACCTCACCTCTCCTGGTTACCTTGAAGGACCTATCTGAGAGATAGGAGGTCAACCAGTCAAGCACAGTTCTCTGATGCCCAGAGTAGAGAGGGTGGAGAGAAGGATCTGATGGTTGACTGTGTCAAAGGCTGCAGAAAGGTCCAGATGAATCAGAATGTATGATCTGGATTCAGCTTTCGCCTTTCTCAGCGACTCTGTGACAGACAGCAGGGCAGTCTCTCTGACTGATTGTCATCCAGCAGCTTGTTCTTTGAGAGATAGGCAGAGATCTGATTGAAAACTGCCCTTTCAAGTGTTTTTGCCATGAATGGGATGAGAGAGAGTGGTCTGTAGTGTTCTATCTGTGTGGGGTTAAGTGCAGTTTTTTTCAGCAGTGGGGTTACTCGAGCCTGCTTAAATGTAGTGGGAAAAGTGCCTGTAAGTAGAGATTTGTTAATTATGCGTGTAAGTGCAGGTAGGATGGACGGAGAGATGGCCTGAAGAAGGTGTGATGGAATGGGGTCAAGGGAACAGGTGGTGGGGTGGTTGGAGAGGAGGCGTTTAGAGACCTCAGTGTCATTCAAAGGAGAGAACATAGAGAAAGAATGGTTGCATACAGGAGCCAGGTGTTTGACAGGGTGTGGTGCAGTGAATGTATTGCTGATGGTTGTAACCTTATTTGTAAAAAATATGGTGAAGATATCTGCTGTCAGTTATGTCTCAGGTGGTGGAGGGGGAGGACAGAGAGGTGTGTTGAATGTTCTAAATAAGCTACGAGTGTCTGTGGTAATGTTGATCTTGGTCTGGTAATAGGAGATTTTTGCAGCTTTAACGTTATCTGAAAAAGTTGCAAGCAGAAGTTGATATTTACCTAGATCTGCTGGATCTCTAGATTTCCACCATCTCCTCTCAGCTGCACTGAGATCAGTCCGATGTTCACAAAGAACGACAGACAGCCAGGGGCTGGGTGGTGTAGTACGTGCTGGTCTAGAGGAGAGAGAGGACAAATGTTGTCTAGACAGGTTGTTAAAGTAGATTTAAGTGTGTCTGTGGCAGTGTTTACACCAAGCATGGAAAATACATTCATTGTGGGAAGAGAGGTAGAGACATCCTTGGAAAGGTGAGAGGGTGAGAGGGAGCGAAGGTTACGGCAAAAGGAAACCAATGGTGGAGTCGGTTTTACTATAGATAGGAGAATCATGTTGAATTGAACAAAGTAGCGATCAGAGACATGTTAAAGGTGTAACAAGAATATTTGAGGTGGTACAGTTATGTGTAAAAATTAGGTCCAGGCGGTTGTCCGATCTGTGAGTTGCTGTGGTGTGCAGTCTTTACAAATCAAATGTGGCCAGAAGAGTATTTAGTTCAGTTGCCTGGGGCTTTTCTTGGTGTATGTTGAAATCGCCAAGAACCACAATTGGCCTGCCATTCTCTGGCAAGGAGGACAGCAGGACATCCAACTCCTCAAGAAAACTTGTCAGCTGACCTGGAGGGATGACAACAACATGTTTTTTTGTGGGATGCATTGTAGTAACGGCATGGAATTCAAAAGATGTATTGTTACATAGTGAAGCCTGTGGTGAAAAAGTCTAGTTATTATGAATGAGCAAACCTGTTCCCCCACCCCTACTGGTATGATGAGGGGTGTGAGAGGAGAAGTTTTTGGAGAGAGCAGCAGGTGTTACTGCATCCTCAGGACGTATCCATGTCTCCGTCAGTGCCAGGATGCTGAGGACAAAGGCTGGAATGAATGCAGCTTTGTTCACAGCAGACTGGCAGTTCCAGAGTACCACTGAGAACGAGAGCATAGCAGGTGCTGAAGTGCAAAGTGGCCATAGGTTGTGTTGGTTGCGTTTGGTCTGGCGTCAGTATCTTGTGAGCGGTCTATAACAGATAACAGGTTTGTGCTTGAAGGCATGTGTTATACGTGAACTAGACATGTTAGTGTATATATATATATATATATATATATATATACACTATATATATATATATATATATATATATATATATATATATATATATATATACACACACACACACACACACACACACACACACAACAAACTGTACTTCAATAAACGTTTGCATATTTATTATTTTTATCTGGAACTTGATAAACGCAAACCAAAAGAAAAGGTTAAAGTTTGTTAAGTTTTACATTGGTGCAAAGACAGCTTCACATTATATAACAAAGACTCAAAAAAGTGGACCTAACAGTATAAAACAGATAGTTTAGACCCCAAATTATGATTAGATGAGCAACATTCAAAACTGTTATAAGTGCCCAGATACACTAACCTTTGAACACACATCAGTTGATTTCTAAATTCAACAATCTGCAGTTCCTAATAAGACAAGTTAAAATTCTGCTTCATAACAACCCTAGCCACTCTTAGTGTAAAATAATATGCTTCTATAAAATAGAAGGGAATGGGGGCAATCTTTAAACGTTAAAATACTCACTCTTTTAGAGGTATAACCACATAAACAATATGCGTGTTAACATGATTTCCATGTGACAAAATTGCTTACTAACCTTTTTTGTGTACAGTTTTGTCCAATTTTAAAGCTTTGTTGCCATGACTACATAATGTCATAAACCTTAAAAGCCTAAAATGACCGTAAAAATGTCAATTTAAACAACTTTAGCTCAAGTAATACAAGATATTAAACAGTTATGTTAGTGCTTTTATATAATTATGAGCTTCACATTTCTGCCTTTACAACCTTGACCCCATTCACTTCCATTTTAAATACCTCACTGAAACCCTGCCTTTTATTTTATTTTTTTAAGAAAAGGAGGGAAGAGCCAAAATCATATTTTATTATTGTATTATTTTATTTTGTGGTATTATTATGCCACACATGTTGCTGATGCAGCTTAACTTGTATCAAACCAGCCTATTCCTTTAATGATGCCCTCTGATAGCTGTGGGCATCATTACATATACAAATATATCTATAATTATAAAAGGGACATATCTAAATTTTTACAGCTTCACTGAACATACCATCAAACCCCTCAGCCCTGTTAACAGGTAGTAGAGTAACACAATTAGTAAATCATTTGGGTGATGCTGTGCTCGCTTATAAAGACTTGCTGAAAAAAACAGCATAGAAAATTGTTTATGGTAGACACACACACTTATGCTAGTTTGAGGTGCCTGTGTTCCTCTGGGGTTCTACAAGCTTAAGTTGGTGTTGGTGTGTCAATTCTGGCCTCTGCATTCTGTGGACTGTCCTCATAAACTCACCCAAGACCACTTGTACATCTCCGATTACACCCAAGGATTAGCACAATCTCTTTCCACCAATGCACACACTCACACACACACACACATGCATGGACAACACTTTAATCCACCCATATAGAAAGATTGTGAAAAGCAAGGAATCCATTTGAGGAGACATTTGACATTTGACCCTTCTCACATCTAGCCTTAAATGTTTGGCTTTAGAGACCTTGGTCTGTAGGTGGGTGGTGTTTTGGTGGCTTTACTCTTGTTTGATATTTTCAGGTAAAAAGTGATTATTATTATTATTATTACTTTATTTCATTAAATTATTATTATTATTATTTTTTTTTTTCATTTTATTTTATTGCAATCAGAGCAGTATTTATCTGGCACAAAAAAAACAAGGTTTGGGTGACAATTAGGGGACAACTATTTATTATATACTTTGCATATGAACAATTTATAGAACTTAGTCAAAGGTATTTCACAAAATGTTATAAGGACACTAGGAGATTATGTTTCAATATTACCAATAGTTCTCTCGGCTGCCAAGCTTATTGTGTTTGATAGCCCTCTGAATGTTGGAAGTAGTAGCTTGTTACAGGAAATGCTACACTAAAAACAGCTGTACTGTCACGCTACTAAATAATGTAGTCAGATACTCCCCAGCACTGGTCTGAAATATGAAGCATATTTTGTATTCCATGTCAGAAATCCTTTCCCGCCAGTCCTTGATTTACACCCATATATTTGCATTTTGATTTTACATTTTGAAACACAATCCTTGAAATTTACATCTGAGTACAGTTCGCACTACCAAGAACCTGACACGCTGAAATTCACTCTGTTCCAATTCAACAATTTACCTATAAAGGCTTATCACCTCTCTTACACAATCGCCATTCTCTTTGCCTACTGCCTTATCAGGTAGCTCAGCAAAAGACAATACTGAGTTCCACTGACAAAAATAAAACCAAAGATGCACTTATTCTTGTTTACATTTTCAACATTCCCAATTACCTATGAAATTCGAATTACAATAAAAAACACATCTCCCTGAACACACACACACACACACACACACACACACAAAAATAAATACAGTGAATTTGTAATTTACTGACTAGCTAGAATCAATTTCCATTTTCTCATATTGGTCCATTTGCTCCGAGGGGAGACAGGGAGCCACGTTGAACCTGACTAACTCCAGCGTTCACATTCTCTGTGTCTGTTATTTAACAAGCAGTGCCGCACCTTTCTTGTTGCATGGATGATTTACAAAACCTGCAAAGAGGTGTGCGTGCTAATAACACTAATGGCTGTTGCCGCCTGACAATGGTACTCGATACCTGAACCCAGACTCTGAGAAAAGAAATGGAAAGGGATGTTTTGCAACATAAAAAAAGGTAATGCTTGCAACAATGTGCTAACCTGTTTGTTTAGGGTTTGCTGGAAAATAGTATACTGCAATAAAAAATGAAGTAGTTTTTTTGTGTGTAACTCCGTGCCCAAACGATACGTGATGCGATAAAAGTCTATAAAATATCTAAAATCTCCAAAATTCCATTTCACACAGCTGTATACTAATTCAAATAAGTTCAGTTTAGTTGACTGCATCACTTTGAGCAGTAGCTTTACTTTAATTGTGGACAGGCAAATTGGAGATATATATATATATATATATATATATATATATATATATATATATATATATATATATACACACTGCCGGAACAATGTACAGTTATGGAAAGAAATTAGTACTTTTACTCACCAAAGTGACATTCAACTGATCACAATGTAAAGCCAGGACATTAATAATGTGAAATATTACTATACAATTTTAAAAAAATATATATATATATGTTCAGAACTTTTTAAACTAGTTCAAAGATTTCTCATCAAAAAATCAACCACGTGCAGCAATGACAGCTTTACAGATCCTTGGCATTCTAGCTGTCAGTTTGTCCAGACACAGGTGACATTTCACCCCATGCTTCCTATAGCACTTGCCATAGATGTTTGTCTTGTCGGGCACTTCTCACACACCTTACAGTCTAACTGATCCCACAAAAGCTCAATGGGGTTAAGATCTATAACACTCTTTTCCCATTATCTGTTGTACAATGTCTGTGTTTTTTTCCCACTCTAACCTTTTCTTTGTTTTACTGTTCCAAAAGTGGCTTTTTCTTTGCAATTCTTCCCATAACGCCTGCACCCATGTGTCTTCTCTTTACTGTTGTGCATGAAACTGGTGTTGAGCAGGTATAGTTCAATGAAGTTGTCAGCTGAGGATTTTCTCAAACTAGAGACTCTGATGAACTTATCCTCTTGTTTAGTTGTACATCTGGCTTTCCACGTCTCTTTCTGTCCTTGTTAGAGCCAGTTGTCCTTTGTCTTTGAAGACTGTAGTGAACAACTTTCTATGAAATCTTCAGGTTTTTTTTTTTTTTTTTGGCAATTTCAAGCATTGTATAGCCTTTATTCCTCAAATCAATGATTGACTGACAAGTTTCTAAAGAAAACTGTTTCATTTTTGGCCTGATGTTGACCTTAAGACATGCCAATCTATTGCATACTGTGGCAACTCAAAAACAAACACAAAGACAATGTTAAGCTTCATTTAACGAACCAAATAGCTTTCAACTGTGTTTGATATAATGGCAAGTGATTTTCTAGTACCACATTTTTGTATGATTACTCAAGGATAAGGTGTTGGTGTGATGGCTGCTTGAAATGGGGCTGTACAGAATTGTTAAAAAATTACATCAATAATGTCGACTATACTTTGTGATCAGTTGAATGCCACTTTGGTGAATTAAAGTACCAATTTCCTTCCGAGGCAGCAAAAACCGTACATTATTCCACACTTTTGGCTGCTAGTGTGTGTGTTTGTATATATATATTGCCTAATATTTTTTATGTCCCCCTCCTGCTGCCAAAACAGTGCTAACCTGCATCTCAGAATAGCATTCTAAGATGATATTTTTCTCACCTCAATTGTACAGAGCGGTTATCTGAGTTACCATAGACTTTGTCAATTCAAACCAGTCTGGCCATTCTCTGTTGACCTCTCTCATCAACAAGGCATTTCCATCAACAGAACTGCTGCTCACTGGATGTTTTTTTGTTTTTGGCACCATTCTGAGTAAACTCTAGGGAGATCAGCAGTTCACCTTCCATTAGGACAAGCACACAGACAAGACAACACAATAGAGGCTTAGGGACAACTCTGTGAATATCCTTGAGTGGCTGTGCTTTAGGAAGAGTCCTAGTTGTTCCAAATTTCTTCCATTTAAAAAATTATAGAGGGCACTGTGCTCTTGGGAACATTCAATGCAGCCGAAATGTTTTTGTAGCCTTCCCCAGATCTGTGTCTTGAGACAATACTTTCTCTGAGCATTACAGGCAGTTCCTTTGACCTCATGGCTTGGTTTTTGCTCTGATATGCATTTTCAGCTGTGAGACCATATAGACAGAATCTATTGAAGTTTTTTCTTGTTAATAAATTTGTTAATAAAGTTATTACAATTCTGTTTTTTGCTTTGTCATTATGGGGTATGGAGTATAGATTGATTTGGGGAAAAAAATATTAAAAGCATTTTAGCATAATTCTGCAACATAGCAAAATGTGAAAAAATGCCATATTCTCAAGATGTACTTTGGCACACTAAGGAAGACAGAAGTTTAGTGATTCTGTTTTGACTGGAGTCAAGATATCTGAAGGCAATCACCCACACAAAGGAGACATGAAGTTCTAATCTAAGAAGCATACTATGAGATTATACATTTCTACCTCAAGCCGAATCCATTGTGGTAGAAGCATAATTAGATCTCATGGAATGCTCCTTGACTAAATCTGGCAGTCATACATAGCCTATAGCATTACAGCTTGTGTAAGTGTCCTGGTGGGGCTCTTCTATTACTACCTAACTTAATCAGACAGTAAAAGCATGGGTCAGGGGGTAAAATATCCACTGGAGTGGAGAGTTTGAATGATAGTTATTTCATATTCTGGCCATGAATAACTCTGTCGTAAATAAGCAAGATGTATAGCGCCTGTAATGTGAAACTTATCCTAAGTGTTAGAAAGTTCACTCACCTTGAGTACTGAATCTTCTTGAATGTGGGCCCACATGATTTCAGCTTCAAGAATCTGCATTATATGGCTTAATGCAGCTCTTTGCTTGCAGTTATGAGCAGTTGTGTGTGGGTGTTTGTAATGTTAGCTTTGAGGTGTTTATATATATATATATATATATATATATATATATATATATATATATATATATATATATATAATGATATTGTAATGAGAATGTTTACTGATCTTCCCTATTAAGGTAAGATGGTACTGCGTTCAATTAGCCTGTGAGAAAGTTTTACAGCTGAATGCTTGCTACTGACTTCCCTCATGTCTTTATCACCCACGCAATCCTCATACTTGCATGAAATGTGTTTTTACATGTTAGAGGTTTTTGACATAGCATGTTTATTACGTGTATGGTCAGTTGTGTCTTTGACATTCTTAGAAGCATATATTCATTATTGGATGCCTTGAAGTAAAATTCTTACATTCTAACATATTACTTGTACTTTTGCTGCCTTATGTATTCTGTGCACAGTATTTTTCTTTTTTTCATCTTACAGTTCAATGCTCTTGACCTGCCCATCCATATCCAGTGTAATGGATCAACTTGGAGCTATATCAACCACAATTGTTTTTTAAATCTCTTATTTGATTGAAATGCTGAAATATATTTTTACACAAAATTGGATAAACATTTTCAAGATCATAACTGCAAGTCACTTGATGAATACAGCGCAACAGTGCCAGTCCACTTTTTTCAGATGCCTTGGTTCAGAAAGTATTTTTCCATTTCATTTCTTCTTTAGGGATTTCATAAAAACCCTTCATATAAGAGTTCTAAGCTATGTAGCAAACCATCCAGCTCCAAGGTGAATCACGCCATTACAAACGTTGAAGCAAAAAAGTATTTGAAAATCTGACCAAAAAAAAACAAAAGTACAAGACTGTTTACTTACCGTCTTTCATGAGGGCATGAACCACAATCACATGAAGCATTGCGAATGATACAATCTAATTAAAAACAATAAAATATTTTTTTTAAATATAACAAATATAAAACTACTGATTTGAAGTTGTTGATTTTAAGTATAGATAGTTTTATTCTATATAGATATTTTAAATTATATAAGTAGTTTAAAAGTCTAAGAAAACCAACTCCAGTGCGTCATTCACAGTGCGTCCTGAGAATGGACGCACTGTGTGCTGTAGTGCTTGTTCGGCACGTTTTGGTGGCCACGATTCTCTGATTGGTGGAGCATTTCTCTTCATGATTCTTAAGTAGTGTAGTTTTTCACCTGGAATTCGTCAAAAAAAAGCATGATTTCTAAAAAAATTATTTGAAATAGCATGGACTGATGGCTTCAGCAGAAGCATACAGAATACAATTTGTTAACAACCTTGGAGCTCATCGTAGGTTACCAAAAATAATTTTGCTTATGGAAAAAATTAATGTGATTTTTACTTCCGGAAACCAACTGTTGTGTTCAAACATGCACTGTGATAAGGTCATGTCACAACAAAATAGCATACTACTGTTTGTAACATAAGTTTCACTTACCAATTTAAAAAAACAAAGAACAGTAACCAACATATAGTGGATGCCGTGCAGTGTTCAGTTAGCAAGCTGGCTTTCCTTTCTTAACATCACATTAGATTAGCTATCAAAGGGTTTGTTTCCAAAGCACTATTCATTTTGTGGCTCGAAAACATATACATTTCACCCAAGAGGTACTCGAAGCCATTTGGAGGCTTATCTCGCTAAACTAACACCCCATTAACCAGTGACATCATTATGATAGCTATGATTCGCTCCATCCCCTTTATTAACTCCCTCTCTCATCTGCATCTCTGGCCCTCTCTTCATTCTCTATCCCTCCCTGCCTCGCCTGTGCAGCTGACATTCTCCCTGCATCCATTCATCATGCTATGTGTGGGTTTGTAAGAGTGGGGTGTAGAGAGAGAGAGAGAGAGAGAGAGAGAGAGAGATAAGTGAGGTGGATAGCTGCGACTAGCAAGGGAGGAAAAATGCAGATCCAGCACAATGCCATCTCCCCTTCTCCTGCAGTCATGTAGAAGGTTGTCTCTTTAATTACCCCACCCTGCTCTGCTGCCCTACCTCTTAGCTTGTACCCAGGGATTTTTCCATTGTGCTTTTCAATAGACACTGCGTGATTGGACTGAAAGCGGTCATTAGCCTGTGCTACTGTCTCTGGGGTCTTCTCCCTTTTGTAAAGGCAGAGAAAAAGAAAGACTCATGGCTGGGAGAATACAAGAGAACTCTACTAGGGAATACATAAAGGCTCTATTTGTACTGATTTTGGGAAATTAATGTCATTGATGATTATGAGGGAAAAATTCCTGTAATTCCATGAGTATCCAGCTATTCAGCACCCAGCTCTTTTAATTGCAAAGCTAATGCAGTAATTGCATTTGCGATTCAATTCTTAGCTTCCATTAATATTAATTTTACTCCTAATTATCTAATTTCAACACCATTCTATTCCTCTTTATGTAGCTGGATAAGAGCTTGGCCCAATGCTGTGGAATTTGTGTGTGATTGCAATAAAGTTGAAATTCTACTCGAAGGCTTTGACGCATAACTAAATGACTAAATAATGTGCAATGTACATCTCATTGCAGTCTCAACATCAGTCGATACTTAAAGCATGTGTATTTGACATAATCATATGGCATAATATTCCTAACAGTTTTTAATTGTGTTATTTTCCATTTGCTATGTTTGAAGTGAAAAAATAAATAAATAAGAGCTCACAAAACGCAACAGGTATCCATTTTGATTCCGGTCTGTGCCATCTTCTGACTAATATTATTTTTTTGTTTGTCTATATCATGTGGTATTGCCGCACTCTGCTCTTCATCTCCTCTTGGTCTTCATCTGAGAATGCAGTGGTGAATTCATGCAATTTGATTTGGTCTGTCTGTGCAGATGGCTGTCTCTCTTTTTCCTTCCCCATTCCTCTCCTCTTTTCACTCAGATGGTTATTTTCTCCTCTGCACTGTCGCTCCCTCTCACTTTCTTTCTCTATATCTATCTCTCTCTCTTTTTCTTTCTCTTTCTTTGTCTCTCTGTCTCAAAATAAAAACAACTTTAAGGGGAGACAGAGAAATCGATCATGTTGACAAAAGATCCACATGACTGCAGCCATGGCGATGTGGCTAGTCTTTCAGGCTTTCTCTCTTCTCTCTGTGATATACTTTTGATATCAGCCTGTTCTATGAATACGTTCTGTATTTAGTCTGAATAGCTTCTCTAGTGAGCATAATCAGCGTAGTTTTTCAATACGGTTTCTGTACATACCTTAATTTTGACCATTAATCTCACTGCAGGACCAGAGGAATTACAGTGAAATGAGGAAGAGCTTCCAATGCTAAAATAAGACGTGTTTCAGTACATGAGAAAAGAGCCGGATTAAATTTGAATATCAGTCTGGTTGAATCACCTACTCATGTTGCATTGCTGCCTCAATTATATAGATGGATCTCCTCTTCACGAGAGAGAGAGAGAGAGAGAGAGAGAGAGAGAGAGGTAGAGAAAGGAAGTAGGGAAGAATGAAATCTATATTTCAAAATCCAGCCACTGCTCTATATTCTGCTCCATTTCAGGCTGGGATCCATAATAAAGTAGCCTATGTGGAACTGACAGTTTCAGCTGTTTCTAATGGGATTAGGACTAAGAGTTTTTGTCTGACTTTGTCACCTGCACTCACTTGAGAATTATTAAACCTGTGTATTCGGAGCGCAATCTTAAAGATTTCAGTAATGAGTCATGCCTCTTTTTTTCATGACTTCCTTTCCCATTCATTTTCTTCATGTAACACAACCAATTAAAAAGCAAAAAAGTTAAGGAAAATTACTCTAACAGGAAACGCGTAACTGTGTTAACGAAGTCCACTAGAATCGATGTCTAATGAGCACCGGGGTACGAGCAGCCCCTGGATGGCAGGTGATGTTGGACGAGTGGCCCCACCGGAAGATCGTGTCCGGATCTAATGCATATCAAATAAAAGACCCGTTGGGCACTTGGTGGGCGAGGTGGCATTGAGCAGTGCGGAGCGGACTTTAGCCTCCATGTCCCAGGCACCATACCCACCACCCAAGAGGTGGGTAGGATGATGTCCGGAGGGTCAGTGGAGGTCTTGATTTCAAAACATGGCATCGAGTTTCAACAGTTCTCTATTACCATTTAATTTTGTTCTGCTGGGGTTATGTGTTGTGAGAAAAAGGCACATAAATGTATCTTCCCATGGGACCAGCAAAACTCAGTACTGGTGGGGCTGAAATCTCTCAGAGTTGCAGCGAGCTGGCTGTAGTTTCTGATGAAAAGGCAATAAAATTTGGCAAACCCCAGAAACCTTTGCAACGGTTTGCGGTAATCTGGGATTGGCCAATCGGAAACTGCTCTGACCTTCACCGGATCTGTGCACAATCCTTTGGATGAAACAATGAACCCCAAGAACGGAACCAAATGTGCAAGAAAAGCACACTTCTCCGCCTTAATGAACAGCCAGTTCTCTAGCTGTTGCTGAAACACCTGCCTGACGTGCTGGACATGGTCCTTGATATTCTGGGAGAAGATCAGAATATCATCTAAGTAAACAATGGATTACTCCGTGATTGGTATGTCCAGCATGACCACCGGAATCCACCATCTGGAAGCCGTGGTGACATCCAGGAAATTCCCCTCCACTCTGGAGTCCACCAAGGCAGAGACAGAATGGCCGGTCGGTCTGTATTGCAGTCGGACCGGGAGAAGAGCCCATACTGCGGGGGTTTTGCTCAGTGGAGTTTATTCTATTTTTTATGGATTTTTTTTTGATGTAATTAACTCACTATGTATGTAATAATTTATTTAAATATTAATTGAATTATTTAATTGTGAGTAATTTGGTCCTTCGTAGAGTAAAGCATTGACAAGTCAATACAAAAATTAACATTAGAATCCAATATATTAGGAACACTGGGGGAAACTACTGTGCATTATATATATAAACCTAAATACTAAGTCAAAACAATACTAATTTTGGAAGCATTTTAATTTGTTTTAAATGTATAATTTCCGGTGCACTATTCTGAATGTGTGTCTTTATCTACACATTGTCAAATTAACAATATCTCACTAAAACTAGGTAACACTTTATTTTGATGGTCCTCCTACAGATATTCAACTGACTATAAGTGACTTATTAACTAGTTTGCTATAGCTAGTAAACAGTGTTTCAACAAACATTCAGTAGACTTTTAATAGCATTTATAACAGCACAATAACAGCTTATCAACTGACTTGCTATAGCTAGTAAATATTTTTTCAACAAACATTCAGTAGACTTTCAATAGCCTGTATAACAGCAATATTAGAGCTTTTCAACAGACTTGCTATTGCTAGTAAACAGTGTTTCAACAAACATTCAGTAGACTTTCAGTAGCCTGTATATAGATCTTTATTAATAACCTACTTACATTAATGTTGAGAACATCAGTTCATTAAAATTGTTGGATGAAACAATGACTTCTCTACATATATATTTCTTTTACATGCAGTAATGTGCTGGTTGAAACATGGTGCTGCTATTCCTGTGTGTTATTATCAGTATTGGTATTTACCATCTGTTAATAGTCTGTTTAAAAAAGGACACGTGGCAGTCAGTTAAACGTATTCCTTAGATGTTCACTTTATTTTGATGGTCCCTATGTAACTATAGATGAACAGTTGAAACTACATTAAAGTAAAGTGAATTCACATGCAACCAACAATCAGTAGAGCATTTTCAGAATACCTTTGGTTGACTAAAGGTGAAATAAGAAAATGAGCAGGTAAGCAAAGAAGCAAAGAAATGTAAGTAGATCATTAATTAAATCTATGTACAGGCTACTGAACGTTTGTTGAAACACTGTTTACTAGCTGTAGCAAGTCTAGTAAATAGTGTTTCAACAAACATTCAGTAGACTTTCAGTTGCCTGTATATAGATCTTTATTTATGATCTACTTACATTAATGTTGAGAACATCGGTTCTTTAAAATTGTTGGACAAAACAATGACTTCTGTACACGTATATATTTTTTTACATACAGTCTATGTGCTGGTTGCAAAGTCATGCTGCTATTCCTGTGTGTTATTATCAGTATTGGTATTTACCATCTGTTGATATTCTGTTTCAAAAAAGGACACAAGTAGCAGCCAGTTAGCCGTATTCTTTAGATGTTCACCTTAATTTGATGGTCCCTAGGTAACTATAGATGAACAGTTGTTACTACCTTAAAGTAAAGTAATGTTTGTTGAAACACTGTTTACTAGCTATAGCAAGTCAGTTAATAAGTCACTTATAATCAGCTGAAAATCTGTAGGGGGACCATCAAAATAAAATGTTACCAGATCAGATGATTTGTTCATGAATCAGACTACACTGGTCATGGGATATATTTGTTGTTGCATGCAGCAACAGTGGAAAAATAGTTAATACCTGCTCACTGATATTTGTTGCTCCTAAATTGACACTCTTTTAACCTCCAGTTCTTCTACACACCTCGTGATAAAGACCATAATATCATTGTGTGGATATTTACTATAATATTTTGCAGTGAACAGTCTTTTTCTCTTATCACGTTCAATTTAGATGGCTAGCTCAGAACTCAGCTAAAACATACTGTAATATCTTTTGCCATGGCGATGTAGATTCAGTGGCATAGGAAACTGTCTGAGTATTTTACTATTGTGTTACATCCACATTGACTTAATGTAGAAATGCTAACATTCGAGAACAGTGCAGTGTTGAAAGCACCATGTAACATTTTAACAAATAATTACAAAGCACCATGTAATTATTTATTGATTTTTTTGGTTCCTGAGTAGTACGTGTTTTCTTTATTCTCTCTTCTCAACATAAAAGGTTCATCTCTGCATTTGAATTTGTCCATCATTGAGACAGAATCTCTATCAACCCTGACAGGGCTCTAAAGAGATACAACACACATGATCAAAAAAATGACAGAATGCCTTGAGAAAAGTGAGACGGCTTGTTGGGTATCACCTTTATGTTAAACATAAGAAACCATTTTTTGATCTTTAGAATTATAAGACTGACAGAAGTAGATTGCTGTCTAATTTAAAGAGAAGAAAAAAAAAACTATGTACTTTGGAATAATTTGTCTAAAGTGTCAGGGTTTGTTCACATATCTATTATGTAGAGAGGTAGACTCAAGTTTATTGCTTAGAACCTTGACCTTCAAGGATGTGACTAATCTTCTAAATGTGCCTGACTTCTTCTTAAAGCATCTTAAATGATCTGCCGTAGCAATACATTTCAAGCTGTTAGAGTGAAATTTGCAGCCGCTCTCTTTTCTTTTCTCAATAAATCCTCTATACTGGCTTCTCACTTTTTCTTTTTTGGCCCATTGCTCATCATTTAGCATGCTGTCAGAAAGATGATTCAGACTTGTGAATGGTATATGCCTGTCTAAGAAGTACTGGGCAGAAGACAAAGAAAATAAAACAGCAGCCCTGGGCTCAATAAAGCCGGGCAAGGGCTTATGTGCTGAATTATTGAGAATGATTGCTCTTGTACAATAGGAAATCAGAGAGCCTCTGTATAGACACACCTACACACACAAACACGCACACAAATTCACACATTATGCACAGGTGAATAGAAGGCCATTTTGTAGTTAAACATGTTGTAAGAACTCTGAATACTTTGAATCCTATTTCCTGGCTTCTAACTACAATTGCTTAGTCTCAGCTGAGATTACATAAGTGATTCATTGTGGCCATCACAAATGAGAACCAATCGCAGCCTCTTACGGCACAAATCACCCACAGTCCATCAGCTGACCATGTGATGCAAATTTAACCCAACTGGAAAGTACTTTCTCAATCAGGAGAAGCTCTAATCTGATTGACTGACTTTACGTGACTTCAGTGATTAAGGGCAAGCTGGGTTTTTTATCAGTACACCTGGAAAACAAGTTGATTTTACAAGGTACATGGTTGAAACAGCAAGCATTTCTGTAAATGAAATTGTCACTGAATTTGCCAAAGTTCGGCAGTTTAATTATTTCGCCATCAGAGTTTTGTTTGAGGCACTTGGAGAAAGATTAATATATGTTTTATATATCTGTTCTTGAGCAGAACTGTATATTATGCTAACTTTTTGAGTTACCTGTATGTCTGGGAAATAATCAGGATTTATTATTTTTGGATGAGGGGATATAGATCACAGAGATCAAAGAGTCTATATACAGTGTCCACTATTTTTTGGCTTTTTTTCCTGTTAAACTCCCGTGCCATTATTTAAGTGTTTTTTTAGTAGATCTGTTTTTTAAAAAAATAAAACCTGCCCCTTAACAGCATGTTAAAACCAAATGAACTGTAGTTGGTTGCTTTACATATCAATCAAATGGCCTCTTTCTGTCTAAAGCCGGTTTCACACTATGATTTTGGCCATGATTTTGTCATCTGAAAGTAATTTTGGGGATCATTAAAGACTTCTCATGTTGTACGGTTAAATTGATAGTCTTTGATTGCTCAAGTCGTTACATAGTTTTATATGTTCACCGACGGCCAATTAATTTCATTTGCCATTAATCTTAGGTTCTGGCAATGTCAGAAATGTTGGATTGCATTTGTGAGTGACTGCTTCTATGATGGCTAGATGAGATAAAACACAGAGTCAAAGGTGTTAATCAGGATGATTGGGACCAAAGTCTTGGCTTGAATATGGATTGCACTGCCTTACATAATGTTGCACAATGTGCCATGTATTTTACCTAAGATTTCACCAGTATCATATCAGACATTCTGACATGCAACAATCATAAAGAACCATAAAAATCACACAGTGGCTTAAGTGGGAGGTTCATTGCTAGAAAAAGCTGCAATGTGGACTGGACCTTAGGATGTTGTCAAATGTCTAGCTACACTAGATGATAAAACCCTAATATCAGCTACACACCAGACAATAGCAGCACTAAAGGACAATAAAGAACAAATTACATCCGTTTCACTGCAATGATAGTATCTGACCACTTTTTACGAGTGCTTTAGTTATTAAAGCAGCCTCTAGGAAGTTCAAGGTAGCCTGTAAGAGAATAGAGCCATGGATGGACACTCATCAAACTGAACCCATTGACCAGCTCAGCAGCTGCCTCACACAGCTCTTGATCAGTGCCTGGATAAATGCCTCTGGTTCTCACAGGAAGAGCAGTCAGTGCAAATAAGAAGTTGTAAAAAGCATATAGTGCTAATCTATAAAATCAAGAAAAAAAAGCCATTCCTGATGGGCGAAAAAAATAAAAGAGAGCTATCAAGACATTTGTCTGCAGAGGCCTATAGAAGAGAAACATCTTTTTGGGCTTCAGCCATGCATTTAAATGATCTTCAAAAGGCTATTTAGGCTGATTTGTTGTTTTTGCTCTCTTTTTGCCTTTTCATACATTACTGATCTTGCGTGTTAATAACTACAAATAACTTGAAATGTATAGTCCAGTTGGAATTCTAGCATTATTTGTTTCGTTATGCCGAATCACAAAATGAAAAATAATACAGCAATGCAGAGAAAAGCTCCAATGTATAAATAATTAATTTGAAGACAACTATGCAGGGAATTTTAAAATACAAAGGACCCTATTGTTAGGGGTGGGAATCAGCAGGGAGCTGGCGATATGATATTATATCGATATCTGGGTTGTGACTTCTTTCTATTTAATGTATTGCAATTCAAAACTGATTTACTGAAATCTTTTACTCAATTTATTCTCACTCATCTTCCTTGGACTTTGCTGCTTTGTTTGACAAGTGCCGAACTTCCAGCAGGACTTCAGTATAGAGCAATTAATGTAGTTATCGGTATCAGTAAAAAAACTTGCACTTTGAGGTAAAATATTTCGCAATCCTAATGTAGTCAGGTGGATTCGGATATAGTAAATAATATTTTTGACTGGAATAAAACTAGTTAATTTTTAATTACACCAGTTTGAGTTTCAGCGTCAACTGTCCAACATCTCAGTGATGCTGATGAAGGTCATTGCTTGCTTGGAGGATCTTGCTGCAATACGTTGATCAATTATGGCGATGGAAACAAAATAATCTGAGTTGGTCACAAGAGTGGCAGATGTTGAGAAACAATCAATTATCTGGAGTCTTTGGAAAGGGAATTATCTGTTAATCTACCCACATTCAAAAACAGACTTGGAACACATTTTGGAAAAACAGGAAAATGTAAAAAAAATATGAGCCGAAGGAATAACAAACGGATTGTTGGAATTCCTGAGCATGAAGAAGGCAGAGATATGGTGAAATTCCTTGATGAGCTCTTCCCGAGTCTATTCGACATAACAGGCCATAAACTGGAAATTGAGCAAGCTCACAGAGTCCCTCCTCGCAGATCTGCTGAGGGAGACAGGCCCCAATCAATTCTGGCCAAATTTCTGAGATCGCCAGACGAAGAGCAATGGAAAGCTTTCTTGGAAGAATCACAATTCTTTCTTGTTCACAGACTTTGCAGATTGAGAATGGACACTAGTATAGATGACCAAAAAATATGTACATGCTCGCATAAAGGATGACTTTTATAAAGTTGAGGGGCTGAGTAAGTCATGATGTATTTTTTCATGCAGCCTCCAAGTGAATTTGGCTCTTGATCATCCGAGGAACTGGGAGACCTGTTTTGTTTCTTTTCGTGCTGGTTCTGCCTAGTTGCTGGTGCTTGTTTTGTGGAGTTACACTGCTTTGGGACAGTTGTGGATGAATCTATTCAATCTTTGTGCTTATGCCTCCTGTTGGCTGGAGTTTGTTTTTTGTGGAATATTTTTATGGGACATTAGAATGATTTTGTCATCTACTGCACTCATAAGAGCCAACAAACTGAATGGCTTTATATCGGTTTTGTTTTTATGTTTTGTGGAGGATCACACCTTCTGTGAATGAATCTGCATGTTCTTTGTGTTTATTCTGCCTGTTGGCTGGGGTTTTACAAAGTATTTTCTGTTATGTAATTTTGCCTCACAAAATTTGTGCAGAAGCACCGGACTTGTGCAATCCGATGGCAAAGTTGTCTCTCGTAGGCGTACATGAACCTTTTCAGTTTAGAGTGATTTACGCTGGTTGGCGCTGTTATGTGCGGGGTTAATGCGCACGTTTTTCTTTGTTTTTCTTTGTTTTTCTTTTGTTTTTCTTTTGTTTTTCTTTTGTTTGTTTGGTTCCCAAATGTAAATTTGGGGTTTGATTGTTGCACTAATGGGGAATGTGGTCTGTATTTTGTTTTTGACACACAATTTATTTATTTTTATTATATTAATATGTCAAATGTCAATATGAGTAGATTATCTCTCTCCATGTGGAAAGTGAATGGGTTAGGGCACCCCATAAAAAGAAGGAAGGTTATTTATTTTCTTAAGCTTATGAAATATGATATAGTGTTCATCTTTCTCTGCAGGAAGCTGAAAATTTTGGTAAAATATGAGGTGGACATGTTTTCTTTAATGTTAGCTCAGTTAAGAGTAGGGGAGTCATTATACTGATAAATAAATATTGACAACTCAAATGACTGAAACAGAATAAAGATAAATTAGGGAGAGTCATTGTTGTTTTAAGAGAAATTCAGGGGCAAAGTCTGATTTTGGCTAATATTTACGCACCTAATGCTTATGATCAGGGCTTTTTTATATATCTTGAAGGGAAGCAGCAAGCCGCTGGCACCCCTCATGATATACTATTGAGTCTATATAAGTCCTTGATCATAGTGAAGCAAAAGTGTGTAAGCCCCCTAGAACAACACTGACACTTCATAGGATGTGTAAAATTCTTTGTCTTGCAGTTATCTGGCAACATTTCAACCCATCTGTTAGGGACTATACATTTTTTCATCAGTTAATAAGATTTATTATAGAATATATATTTTTTATATCTAAATCCCTAATTTCATCTGTTGTGAATTTTTCAAAAGGAAACATCTTAGCCTCAGATCATGCCCTGGTGAGTTTAGAAATCATATGGTTGGTACCTTAATGTATCCCTTTTGCTAAATCCTGATATCCAACAAATGTTAAAGACTGAAATCAATGTTTAAATGGAGACCAACTGGTCCTCAGTACCCTCTGTGGGCATGGCTTGGGAGGCAATTAAGGCTATTCTTAGGGGTCGGATCATACAGTATGCCTCATTCACCAAAAAATCCAAAGCACGTGAACTCGTGGAGTTGGAATGGAATATTAAAAGTGCTGAGGCAGAGTTGAAGTGCCAAATTTCGTCTGATTGCCTCAGAGAATTTACCTGCTTAAAATACAGATATAATAATATTTTGTCAAGGAAAGTGTAGTTTTGGCTGTTCAGGGCAATACAGTCATACTTTGAGTCGGGGGACAAAGCAGGGAAGCTTTTAGCAATATATATAAAGCAGAGAGAGTCTTTTTCAACCATTCCCTCAGTGAAATCTCCTGGTGGTGAAATATTTACCTCAGCCATTGATATTAATAATGCTTTCAAAGAGCTCTATCTTGATCTCTATATTCCACATCTTTTTCTACTGATGAAGATATTAGAAAATTTGCGTAATCACTAGAACTCCCTAAATTGACGACTGAGCAAAAAAAATATCTTGATTCTGAGAACCTTGAGGAGCTTGACGAGGTAATTAAGGGGCCAGATGGCTTTGCCGCTGAATTTTTTAGATCTTATGCTACAGAACTGGCTCCAATTTTGTCAAGTTTATACAGAATCATTAAAGAATGGAAAGCTTCCGCCAACCATGACACAAGCCCAGATCAGTCTGATTCTTAATAAGGACAAAGATCCAAGTGAGTGTAAAAGTTGCCATCCAATTTCCCTGACCCAGCTAGATGTAAGAAATTGCGTCAAATTTTATGACACCTCTTATACATATGGATCAGGTGGGGTTTATTCGGGGCTATAGCTCTTCTGATAATATTAGACGTTTCATCAATATCATGTGTTCAGTAGCGAATAATCGGTCTCTGGTCTCTGCCATCTCTCTTGATGCTGAAAATGCGTTTGATATGGTAGAATGGGATTATATTTTTAAGATTTTGGAAATGTATGGGTTCGGCAGTACATTCATTGGTTGGATTAAGGTACTTTATAGACACCCTGTAGCAGCGGTACAAACAAATGAATTAATTTCAGATTATTTTACTCTGAATAGGGGCACTCGTCAGGGTTTCCCTCTTTCCCCATTATTGTTCTGTATTGCCCTGGAACCATTAGCAGCTGAGAACAGAAAGGAGGTTGATTTTTCAGGGGTGGTGCCGGCAGGTGAGGCTTATAAGCTTCTGCTTTACGCAGATGATATTTCAGGGGTAGTGCCGGCAGGTGAGGCTTATAAGCTTCTGCTTTACGCAGATGATATTTTAATATTTGTCTCTGACCCTACTAGATCTATGCCTTGCCTCAACAGAATTACTAATTCATTTTCCAAGTTCAAAGTCAATTGGTCTAAATCTGAATCTTTGTGTAGGGAATTTGGTCCTATAAATGGAGATGGGATCAGTTCAAGTGCCCGATTTCTCACACGCAATACATGTAGGGAATTTGGTTGATGTAGGTGTACATGGTATGGATTAAAATGCAGCAATTCTACACCATTATATGTAAGGAAACAGTATGTGTGAGCTAGGAACTAAATTAAACTGTCCTTATTCTACATTATTACATAAGTAAGTTTATAATGGAATTAGTCGCGTTTGACAACCATTGTAAATGAGATAAATGACAAATAATTAGATTACACTTTGTTGTATCTACTCACAATTTCTACTGTAAGGAATTAGCTTTAATAAGGAAATTATTATTAATTCACTTATTAGAGTAATATTATTCTCATGGTTTATTGAAAATAATATTACACATATTTAGATTTAGCTTTGAAGCTTAATATTTAAAAAACAGGGATGAGATTATTTATCAAAATATACCACAGTCAAATTATCTTTGAATACAGACAAACTTTATTGCTATTCTAAACATAAAACTAAACACATACAAAATGAAACAGGTTGGTAAGTGACAGAATGTGAAATAAATTATCAATACAGAGAAAGTGAACATTATGAAGTCTGTAGGCGATGCCTTAAGAACCATTTATCTTTCTTTGAGTCTAAATAGATTTGCAATCGGATTACCCAAAATATTTTGCTAATACACCAGCACTTTGGGTATTAGTGTGGAGATGTACTTGCGTGTCTTTGTGTTTCTTGTTTGGCGTTCTTTGGCTGTTTGTCGAAAGTTCATTCCATCTATGTGTTGGACCTCTGTTAGATCAGGATGTCTATTGTCTGGATGAAGCGAGGCCTTCTACAAGGAGGCCTCGTGACTCCCTTTGGATGTCTGAACAGTAGAGAAGAGAGTGAGAGTGAGAGGTTTCCTCGGGACTGGTGTCCCAAGTTTTCTTTGGACTCTACATGGCATGGAGGATCTGGACGAAGCAAGTGATGAGTTCAGCAGAAGTTCAGAAGAGAGCAAGCAGGGCGAGGGAAGAGAGAAGGGAGAGTGTTCTTCCTGTTTGGAGACATTTGAACTGAAATTGGCCACATCCTCAAAAATGTCCTGTGCCAATCAGAAGTGACTTTTCAGATTCACATGGTCAACTGGTCTGTCTCTTTTCAGAATTGACTTATGACTCTTTGTTTGGGAGATTCTTGGGACTTCCCCCTCAAAAATAATGCATTTTTAATCATTAACTTTTATATCTTAACAACAGTACAAGAGACATGACATTCGTTGTCATCAACATTCTCTACTTAACCCAGCAAGCATTTGCATACTAAATATGACATTCTTACATCAATATTATATGTGTAGGTTACAAAACATGAAAATACCTGGTTACAATTCATACTGATTAATTCATTAGTTTTACAACATGGAGAATACATGACACATTATGAGAAACCTGATTGTCGGGGTATAATATCCAATTGAACCTTTACCCTCTGTGGTCTGAGGGTGTTTTGACATGCCTTGACATTTTCAGTTGCTTAAAAACATATTAATGACTAATGTCAGATAACACTGTATTCAGCACAAACTGGGCTACAATAATATGAGAGTAACATGTATGTGCATGTTTGTATTTTTTCGAAAATAACGTTTATGCATGGTTTTTGAAAAAACAAAAGTGTTAAGTCATTGAAATTAGGCCATATAACACATAATAAAAAAAAAATCACAAGACTTTTGAGAAATGAATCTTGAGTTTTTGCTACATATTGATGTGAAAACCATCCTGATCACTCATTCATACAAAACAATATAGTAATTTAACTTTGTAAGTCACTTTTAGTGTTAGAAATGTCATATGCGAAGAGCCGTGAATTATTATGAATATCGATGTGATTCGCACCTGAGGAGACAAAGACCCTTCCCCTGGGCCTATCAGTGAGGAATGTAACAGAAAGAGAATGAATGTGAGGAGACTTAAAACTTGATTTTGATCAAGTTAAAAGAAGTAATTTGACTATACATTTTCTTTACATAAAGACTTATAAATTTTAGACCTAAACTACCATTTAAAAGTTTTAGAAGAAGTCTCTTCTGCTCACCAAGGCTGCATTTATTTGATCCAAAATACTGTAAAAACAGTGATATTGTTAACACTTTTTACAATTTAAAAGAACAGTTTTCTATTTGAATACATTGTAAAATGCAATTTGTGGTCAAAGCTAATATAATCTAAACATTCGTATATTTATATCATACAGCATACAATGTAAATATCCGCTTTAGCCAAAACATTTAAATGTAACTAAAACTTGCTTATTAGGATTCATATTTCAAATTTCAATACTCTGAAACCAAGGCTGGCAAGTCTGGAAACAGTCGAACTAGTAAAATATGTACATGTTTATATAAAATAGCATGTCAACTAATGTAAGTCAAATTAATGACTTACTCATCTGAAATTGTATCCTCGGCTGGATCAAGTTACTCTTTCATCGGAGTCCCACTCTTCTTCTGAGGAAAATGTTAACCCTTCGTCACTATCTAGGAGGTTCCTGTGTATCGTGCCATCTTCTAAATGTGCAGAAAAGTGAATGAACTTGATGCTTTTTAAGGCACAGTCGGGGGTGTTTACCATTTGCATTGATTGTCTCAGCACATTTCCGTATCAATAGCGCCCTCTGCGTGTGGGTGTGATCACATTAGGGATAATTAACTGACCCAGGAGAAATTGTACATCACTTTGTTTCATACATATTACATTGCAGGAGAATATTTGTTTTACATTTTAATTGTTTTATTTAAAAGTAGACATTTTCAGCTCATTTTAGACATATGTTTCATGTTTGTTTTTATAAGTATTCACAGAGTTTCAGTTCATTTTTGTGATTCAGAAATATGCTTGCTGAGACTAAGACGTCTGAAAGCGCACCATTTTTATTTTCTTTATTTTACAAAAGCACAAGGTTTTGTTGTTATTGTGAGTGTACACAAATAAAAGTAGACCCTTTATAGTCTCTAATGATGTCTTACACTTATCTGTATGCCCCAAAATATATATAGAATAAAGAGTATTTTATGTTGTTTCCGCTGTAATGACAAAAAATTCAGTCCGTCCGTCGACCCCGGAGGGTTAAAGTTACCATACAAGATTAAATATTATAATCATTGATTTGTTAGTTATATGGGATTACAAACCATTACACATATTTTAAAAAGATACATTAGGCTATGATCATTAATTTGACAGTTATAAATGTTACCACAGTTAAAAGCAATTTTAAAAATTATCTAGCAAGGCTAGGTATGGTGTAGATCTAATGAGTCTCAGTGTAGCAAATTGATTTATATCGGGGGGGGGGGGGGGGGGGGGGTTGGGGCATGTATTTTGAGTCTTTATTGTGAACTCCAGCATTGTGTGATCTCTGTCTTTTATTGATTGTGTCCTTTGAACTTATGGCCTCTTTGCAGAGAAGTTCTCAAGTCATGTGCGATCCAGAAAATTCTCTTTGTTAGTTGGCCAGATGTGAGACTCGTTGGTGCCTTATTTTAATTTCTGAAGTTGAGGAATTCTAATTCAAAGGTTGTGGGTTTTTCCTAGATTGAAATCATATTGCTGCGATTCTTCTGCATGGATAATCCTACATATGGCTCTGACAGCATACTGCCCAGTAACGGCCTTCCAGGCCTTCCAGTGGCCCAAACAGGGCATTAAATATTTGAGTATTTTATTCCCAGCAAATTTGTCTGATTTAATTAATTTTGACCCTTTTATTTAAAAGATTTTCGAGTGATGTGGACAGGTGGGCTTCATTACATTTATCGATGATTGGGAAGGTTAATGTAATTAAAATTAACTGTATTCCACAATACAACTACCTGCTACAGACACTCCCTATAGATGTCCCCCTCTCTTATTTTAAGCAATTCGATATTATAGTGATATTATATTTCCCAGACTATATTTCAACAAATTACATAGGCCGATTGACAAAGGTGGGCTAGGCCTACCCAAGATTTTATTTTATTATTATGCATTCTGTCTCAGGAATCTGGCTCATTGGTCGCTTCCATCTGAAAGAGCCCCTCCCTGGTTTTATATTGAACAGGATGTCCTTGTCCCTATTTCACCATTACAAAGCCTTTCTATCAAACTAACCAGAGAAGTTAAGTCACAACCCATTATTTCACATTTGCGCATGATTTGATCAGAGTATTTAATTCAGACATTTATTTAAATGTTGCCTCAAGCATATGGCTGAACCCCAAATTATGTATCAACAAGTCCCCTTTCTGTTGGTCAGAGTTGATTGTGTGGGGGGTTACTACACTTGGTGACCTGTATGAGGGTGAAGTGTTCAGATATTTTAAGAATTTGGGTCATCATTTTGGGATCTCAGTTTTCTAGGTATTTACAGCTCTGCCACATGCTCTGCACTGTTTTTGGGTGTAGCACACACCCCCCTAAATTGGCAGATGTTTTGGGAGAGGTGATTACTGCTTTTGGAAAAGGTCATGAGGCAGCAGTGTATTACTCCCTGCTAATTCAGAGTCTGGGGGACAGAGCTTCAACCACTCTGAAGAGATTACGTGAGAAAGATTTAAACTTGGTATTGGAGGAGAGAGTGTGGGCTAGGATTCTAAAAAATGTCAAGTCTGTATCTAGAGAGGCAAGGGTTCACCTTATTCAGTTCAAGATTTTACATAGATTCTATTGGACCCTTCTAGACTGTATTGGCTTGGTCTTAAAGATATACCTAGCTACTGGCGATGCCAATCGGAGGATGGAGATACAACCCATGTTTTTGGGGGGTGCGTTAAGATCCAAGGGTTTTGGTTGAGAGTTCAGAATTGTATGGGAAGTCTTGGGCACTCTGGTTTTGTTTTGACTCAGACTCTGTATTTTGGGAGACGGGGCAGAAATAAATGTGGAGAATAAACATGTGGAGGATTGGGTCCTAACCTGTGTTTTGTTTGCCAGACAGGTGATTTTGAGAGGGTGGAAGATGGTTGGAGCTCCCCCGTTTCAGGAGTGGTGCTCGGTGATGGGTAAAATGGCAGCCTTAGAGGAGGGGTCTTATAGAAGATTAGGGAATCTGGATATGTTTTTAGGAAAATGGGGTGGATATTTAGCATTCTTGGAGGGTTCTCGGATAGAATAGTGGAGAGAGAGAGGTAATTATCAGTATGTGTGATTTTTCTCTATATGTTTTTTATTATCTCTCTCTCTCTCTCTTTTACCCTCTATTAGTAGCTTGTTTTCCTTTATATATTTCCATGTAAGACCACAGGGGTGTATGTTGGGGTTCGGGGTTGGGGATGAGGTGAGGTGGTAGTGGGTTTTAAAAGTTGATTTTGTGTATATATATATATATATGTTTTATTTTTCTGTGTTTTAATAAAACGTCTCGGGTAACTTAACTTAAATATATATATGTTTTATTTTTCTGTGTTTTAATAAAACGTCTCGGGTAACTTAACTGTAACCCCTGTTCCCTGATAAAAGCAGAACGAGCAGAACAACTTTAGGAGTGACCAGCTGTGAATATTGTGCAACACATCAATTAAATTGACCAGAATTTATAGCCTCTGCTGGTGAGATCATTGGATGCACCTGTAGCAGGGCTATAAATAGATGCATCACAGGTGCATTGCCAGGTATTTTGTCTGAAGAGCAGTCCTGGGGCATCCCAATGCGGCAATGAAGTGCAGCATCTCGTTCCGCTTTTATCAGGGAACAGGGGTTACAGTTAAGAAACCCGAGACGTTCCCTGTCAAAAAGCTACACTTTTATGCTGCGCTGATTTAACACTTTGGGATTGAGAATACCCATGCTGCCACACTGTGGATGTCTGGATCCCTTACGGTTGTGTAGTTATGCTCACAAGAGCGCGAGAGGTCCTAGACATGAGCTTGTGATGTTGACTCAAGGACATAAGAGCCCGGAGTGGCATGAACATCCAAACTATAAAATCTTATGAATGTGTGCGGAGAGGACCAATATAATGATAATTTGTCCTGCAGAAAGTCCATAACTGAAGCAATCTGGCAGTTAACAGGATCTGTATTATGTGCACTCCACCATCTTTCAAAGACACCCCATTTATTGGCATAACTTCTTATAGTAGAGGGAGCCCTAGCACTTAGAATATTCTCGCTAAATTCAGGTGAAAGCCCAGTGTCCCTCAGTTGGTACCTTTCAGGGGCCAAGCATGAAGGTTCCACAGCTCGGGCCGGGGATGAAATATTGTCCCCTGTCCCTGAGAGAGAAGGTCCCTCCTGTCCGGAATCGCCCAAGTCAAGCTGTCGAGGAGAGACATTATCTCCGAGAACCATACCCTGTTTGGCCAGCACAGCGCTATCAGTAAGAGGCAAGACCCTTGCTGGCGAACTCTGGCCAAGACTCCCGGGAGCAGATAAACCAGGGGAAATGCATACAGGTGTATTCTGGGCCATGTTTGCACCATCATGTCCAGACCCAGGGGGGCTGGGTGACTCAGAGAGAAGTAGAGGGGACATTGCGCTGACTGTTGAGAGGCGAAGAGGTCCACTTCTGCCCTGTAAAATCTCACCCAGATTTGTTCCACTACCTCAGGGTGGAGATTCAACTCGAGGCAGTTGATGTGTCAATGAAGTGCCCCTTGAGCTGGACGACCACTTAAGACCACTCCCCAGCCCGTCAGGGATGCATCTGTCAATAGCAACTTGTGACGGCAAGACGCACCTAGAGTGGGACCCAAAGTAATGAACCGGGGTATGAACCACATAGAAAGTTTATAAGCAAGCAGCACGTAACCCTTATTAGCCTTAGGGGACTGGCCCTTGGATAAAATCCCCTGGCTTTGAGCCACAACTGAAACGGTCTCATGTGCAGAAGGCCCAAAGGGATCACCGCCATGAGACCTAGTATTCATTGATACTGACGAACAGAATGCTGATGCCCCGGAATCGCAAAGGAGCCAGCGCTGTATCCATGCATTTCATGAATGTGCAGGGTGATAGGGCTAGGCTGAATGGAAGGACCCGATATTTGAAGGCTTCGCCCCCGAAAGCGAACCTCAGGAACTTCCTGTGTTGTGGCAGAATTTCTATATGAAAGTATGCGTCCATGAGATCAATCGTGACCAACCAATCGTGATGTTGGATTTGGACACAACCGTCTTGATAGTTAGCATCTTGAACTTGAACACCCTGACTGAGCGATTCAAGCCTCGAAGATCTAAGATCGGATGAAACCCCCCCACCCTTCTTTGGAACCAGGAAGTATCTGCTGTTATAACCTGACTCTTTCTCTGGAAGGTTAACATATTCTATGGCCCCTTTGACTAAGAGATTTTGCAGTTCTTTCCACAGTAGAAATACTTGCTCCGACAATGACAATGCTGTTGAAATGCGGAGGACGGCGAACAAATTGAATTCTGTAGCCTTTTTCTACTGTTCTTAGGACCCACGTAGAAATACCTGGCAGAAGTTTCCACGTTGCAGATGGGTATTAATTTTGACACTTCCTGTTGTGGGATGTTCTGTGTCTTGGACTAAGGCAGGAAGCAACGGTACACACAACATTTCGCTGGAAGGCTCTAACTCCCGAAACACCACAGGTGGCGGGAATGGAGAGGCTTCGTGGGGGTATTGAGAGGGTCGAATTGGATGATACATATGCCCCATCCCGAGGTGGCTACCCCCACAAGGCTGGGCGCAAGACCATCAGGGTTTTTTCCTCTTAGAAATGACTTCCCCGAGGTCTTGCTTTGGGGGCTGCTGAGGGCGACGAGTCGGTCCCCAGTCTCTACGAGGGGGAGCATGACTCGCCACGCTTTGTTTCTGAGCCTGACAGGGGAAGGAATTGCCCAAAGGCTTCCTCGTGACTTTTCGCCTCATGGAACCTGGTGATAACTATATTCATAGTGTCACCAAATAAGCCAGAAGGTGAAAACGGGGCATCGAGAATGAAAACTTTGTCCTTGTCTCAGATGCTCAACTGGTTGAGCCATAAGTGTCTCTCCATGCTGACTAAAGCTGACATAGACCGGCTAATAGCACGGGCCATCTGCTTGGTTGCTCGGAGAAACAGATCCATGGCTCGACGAAGCTCAGAGAAAGCCTCTTCGTCGACCGTGGTGCCCGCACTCAGGTCCTTCAACAGATCAGCCTGGTACGCCTGTAACCCTGCCATAGTGTGCAGGGCAGCACCAGCCTGACCTGCTGCATGATAAGCCTTCCCCACAAGCGTGGAGGTGGTCCTGCATGGCTTTGTGGGGAGAGTGGGTCTCTTTAGTGATGATGCCGAGCCAGGTGAGAGATATCCCACAAGTGTCTCTTCTACTGGTGGCATCACTGAATACCCTCGTGCCTCAGCACCCACGATAGTCGAATATGTCGACTACGAGGGTACGAAGACATGGGAAGTATAAGATTTCCTCCATGAACGAGAGAGTTCATCATGGATGTCATTAAAGAAAGGAAGGGACTGATATAGCGTTCCCTTCCCATCCCTTTTTTTTTATTTTGGCCACCAGACAGAAATATGTCTTCTAGTTTGGAGTGTTTGGGAGTCTATTGTTCGTGTGGCCAGTCTAACTGTAGTCTGGCCACAGCCTGACTAACCACCTTGATTAGTTACTCAGCCGCTTTATTATTGTGCGTGGAATGTTCAGAGGTTCAGCGTCCCCCTCGTGAAATGAAGAAGTGCCGATGCGCGCTTCAGGCTTACGAGAAGGATCAGCTGGATCTGAGGAGAGACCGAGCAATAGGGACAGACCCGTCTCTCGTCCAGATATATGTGAGAGCCCCACAATGAAAGTGTGGGCGCTGGCTCTTGGAAGTAAGCGAGACGTGCATGAAGCATTTGAACTGTAAACAGATTGCAATGCTTGCACCCGCCCTACCCCAACGCAAGAGCAGCATGCTCTTCCCCCAAACACACAAAACAAAACTATTGTGTGTCCATTTCAGCCATAGAACATAAACATGGGAACACACACCACTTGCTTTGTTGATCAGTCATTCTTTTTCTTCTTTTTTTTTTAAAGAAAAGAGAAAGAGAAAGGTTTCTGCGCACTGCCTAACAATTCAAACTCCTAACAGAGAAAAGTAGAAAGTTCTGACAGTCAAGAAGCTCAACACACACAGAATGATTTGAAGACAAACGATCTGATGATGCACCTGTGACACATCTATTTATAGCTCTGCTACAGGTGCATCCAATGATGTCACCTGCAGAGGCTATAAATTCTGGTCAATTTAGTTAATGTATTGCACACATATTTACAGCTGGTAACACCTAAAGTTGTTCCCAAAGCGCTAATCTGCGCAGCATCAAAGTGTAGCTTTTTGACAAGGAAAAAATGTTAATCATAAATTTTTTTTTTTAAATGTTAGTATAGCTTAGCACTTCTAGTTGCTGTTATTTCTTTGCAAATCCCTGTCCTTCCATTTGCTCTTCTGAAAGGGGCTCTGAGCATTGATACAATCTGTCCCAGGAGGACCTTTTCAAAGAAAGGCAGTTTTTAACTTACAGTAGACATTCTAAATTAAAAGATAAGTACAAAAAAATGGCTCAATCTAAATGCATTATGTTTCACCAACAAAACTATTTTTAATGGTCAGATCAAGTAGATTTAGGGGTGTGGTCCTGGTCAAGACAATCTCCTGAACTCCAAACTGAATGTCAGAATGGGAAAGAAAGGTGATTTAAGCAATTTTGAGCGTGGCATGGTTGTTGGTGCCAGACAGGCCGGTCTGAGTATTTCACAATCTGCTCAGTTATTGGGATTTTCACGCACAACCATTTCTAGGGTTTACAAAGAATGGTGTGAAAAGGGAAAAACATCCAGTATGCGGCAGTCCTGTGGGCGAAAATGCCTTCTTGATGCTAGAGGTCAGAGGAGAATGGGCCGACTGATTCAAGCTGATAGAAGAGCAACTTTGACTGAAATAACCACTCGTTACAACCGAGGTATGCAGCAAAGCATTTGTGACGCCACAACACGCACAACCTTGAGGCGGATGGGCTACAACAGCAGAAGACCCCACCGGGTACCACTCATCTCCACTACAAATAGGAAAAAGAGGCTACAATTTGCAAGAGCTCACCAAAATTGGACAGTTGAAGACTGGAAAAATGTTGCCTGGTCTGATGAGTCTCAATTTCTGTTGAGACATTCAGATGGTAGAGTCTGAATTTGGCATAAACAGAATGAGAACATGGATCCATCATGCCTTCTAACCACTGTGCAGGCTGGTGGTGGTGGTGTAATGGTGTGTGGGATGTTTTCTTGGCACACTTTAGGGCCCTTAGTGCCAATTGGGCATCGTTTAAATGCCACGGCCTACCTGAGCATTGTTTCTGACCATGTCCATCCCTTTATGGCCACCATGTACCCATCCTCTGATGGCTACTTCCAGCAGGATAATGCACCATGTCACAAAGCTCGAATCATTTCAAATTGGTTTCTTGAACATGACAATGAGTTCACTGAACTAAAATGGCCCCCACGGTCACCAGATCTCAACCCAATAGAGCATCTTTGGGATGTGGTGGAACGGGAGCTTCGTGCCCTGGATGTGCATCCCACAAATCTCCATCAACTGCAAGATGCTGTCTTATCAATATGGGCCAACATTTCTAAAGAATGCTTTGAGCACCTTGTTGAATCAATGCCACGTAGAATTAAGGCAGTTCTGAAGGCGAAAGGGGGTCAAACACAGTATTAGTTTGGTGTTCCTGTTAATCCTTTAGGTGAGTGTATATACCATTAGAGAAATCTGTGGTATCTGAGAACTAGTACTTTACATGCTAGTTGTATTCCTTTATTCCCCCTGTTCTTACTATATATCTACAACTAACCAGTAAGAGGAAGATTAAGAATTATAAATTCAGAAGTCTCAATCAAGCCCAGGGGACTTAACACAGGCATGCTTCATCATTTATTCAATTTAGTAACATAAAGAATGTTTATTAAAGATGGGTTTTGTGGGACAGAGGTGCAAGCGAGACAATCCTCCCAGGTGGCCCAGGGGAGGAATTTCAATAAAAAAAACAAGATAAACAAGGGACCTTGATTCTTTTCCTCAGGGATATTTAAACATATATGTCATAGGGATGGCTAGAGCTGTGAACATAGGAAGAATATGATTCATCTGAATCAGGAAGAGTAGATATTCTAGGTGTGTGTTCATTGTGCTCCACAGCTGCTGAATTATTGAGCAGAAAAACTTTCTTTGATCCATGCCATGTAGCCCACATACCAATCTCTTACCTGTCAGACTCTCAGAAAGCCACTCATTTTTCAAATGTTTGCAAGGAGGATGCTGTGGTGTGTTATTTTTCCCAGTAAAAGACATTTCCAATCCCTTTTGTGCTCTAAATTGATATGTAGCCGGCATGTTCTTTGCCGAATACAAAGAAATGTTTCTGGGACTTGACAGATTTGATTGCCCGTTTATGCAGGATAGAAGTAAGATAAAAAGCATGTGAACTTTGCCTTTTTGTCTACAGTATTTGAAAAATGTTGATATTGAATGTGGACTAGAGCTGTATTGAAAAGCTACCAGGAATATGCTATATTACCAAATAAATATACAGAATTTCAATGTCTTGATCAATGTAGCTCTCTGATGTTTTAGCTGTCATTTAAATAGCAAAATAATTTTGCCAAAGCTGCGAGAATGGCTGAACATGGTTCAGATATTGTGTGGGAGTTCAGTGTGTCTGAGGGAATTGAAGAGAAAGCCATCACGCTCAGACCGCAGAATATGTTACGCAAAAAAGGACTGCAGCACACTCACCAGTCATTTCACTTTCACGCATGGTCTCCAGGACCACGGCTTACGAAATGGGTAGGCGGGGTTTGGGGTTTGTATCCTGTGAGTCAAACGTGTCAGGGTTTACATTTGATTGCTTCAGCACAAAATCCCCTCACATCAGAAGTGCACCGCAAAGCCCAGTGACACACGGAAACATGGTCATAATTATGAATCTGGTGATATTTCATGAAGTATCACCTTGTTTGAAAGTGGAAATTGTATTGGCAGGGTAGAAATGCACATCTCCACCAAGAGATATTTCCACTCTCTTCTCATTTTACAGTCGTATTCCCAGCATGGTCATAGAGGAAGCTAGCATGTTGTTTCCATATGTTCAAGCACCCTGACATTGGCCCAAAAATTATGAATTATGGACAAGCGGCATCTCCCATTAGACATTTTTTCATCAATTTAAATGTGTTTACCTTCTCCTGTGGCGCTGCCAGCAGTGAGTTATCTCAGCAATGTGGAAGACCTGGATTCACATCCTGTGTTAAAACCAGTAATCACGTTTGCATAATTAGTGATGAGTGCAATTTTGAGGTTGCATTTTCCCTCTAAGATTACATTTTTACTCCACTGATGGTTAGGTTTAGGGTTGGGGTTTTGGGGCAGAGTTATTAAAATATACATTCTTCTTTACTGTATTACATCCTTCACAGCTAAAAACAACTCGATTTACAATTTACTTTTAGCACCACTCTGTGGACATTTCACCCGGACTGTGGAGCTCACATGTGCTCATGTGTTCAACAATACTTAGCGCTACGGCCACTGGGGGCAGTGCTTCGAATTTCGGTAAGCACAGACTGAGTTTAACTCAAGAAAATTCAACCTACTGTTTCCGAATTTACTGTGAGATCGATGTGTTTGAATGCGTATAAAAAATATATATTTTGCAAGGATTTATACATTTTTATGTGGGATTTGTAAACAAATTAGCAAAGGGCCTTAAACAGGGATTCCATGACCCCTAAGTGTTTTGCAGTGGTACTGCAGGGGGTCTGTCAATTATTGTTTAATATCAAACTTTTTTTTTTTTAAATATGCATTAAACAAAAATACAATATTAAGTTAAAGTTTCTAATAAAAATTATTTGAAATATAATACTTTGAAATATAATAATGTGCAGTGAATGTAAACAACTGCAATCATTGGGCCTTCTGTGATCTTTGCAACTAGTCAAGTTAAGTAAAATTGTAAGTAAATGACTTTGTACATCAATAATAATGTATTTTGCAATGGAAGCATTAATGTTTTGCAATGGAAGTATCCTAACAATGTACATTAACATGGTACTATATGCATGTTATAGGCCAGGCTTAAAATGCAACATTTAATTTTAAACAATATAGTATAGGGGTTCCCTGTTCTGTTTTTTTCTATCCCCTAAGGGGTCTAATAAAGGTTGGAGACCACTGAACAAGAGATAATTAGCAATACATAAATACATACAAATGCAATTTTTTTTCATGTAGTTCCCTAATGTCCCCTATTATCCTCATCATCAGACTACATGTTTACTGACTGCCCACAGTTCATTCATTGATCTGATGAATATTGCTGCTTAAGAAGGCATGTAGGATCAAAACCAAATGTGTTTGATTGCTTTACATGACATTGGCGGTTTATGGCCAGAATAAGATGCACTACAGACCAGACCTACAGTTTAGTCTTAGGTCTTCTAAGGTCTAAGGACAACAAATATCCTCAAACAGGTTAACTGCTTGAGCCGTTGATTATACTGCTCATATTGTTAATTCCTCCAATTTAATTGCAGGTATTTTATGCATGTGATCCACTTAGCATCAAAGGAATAAAGAGGCCATAAACTGTGTTCTGGTGGTTTTATAGGACAAGCTTTTGGTTCCATAAACAGCCTAAACATGCTTCATTATCGAAAGTTTGATGACAAGAAGCATTGTGAGAAACATCCTCTGTCAAAGCAAAGTCATCAAGCAGATTGATATCCAGATGTTTAATATCCCACAGTTCTGCAATATGTTTCTTGCTTCAATGCAAGAGACTGAGAAAACAGAAGAGAGAAATGTCTATCGTGTTGAGCCATGCCATGGTTAATGATGCCAGATAGAAAGACGGGAGACAGAAAAATAGATGGATGGGGGAACAAAGAGAGAGGATTGTGCATGCATCTGTTCTTTACATCAAATAGAGATTGCAAAAACAAGAATTTATTTGTATGCTAATGATGCAGCCTCAATTAAATGTAGGCCAAAACCCATGATGCTAAGAAATTTCAGTGTTTTGTTCAGTAGTTCAATCAAGCAATCTGTCAATGAAAGGTTATGGAAGGTGTATTGAAGTACGGATATGTGTGTGTGTGTATATATATATATATATATATATATATATATATATATATATATATATATATTATTTATTATTATTTATTTATTTTTTTATTATTATTTCTTTTTCTTTTTTTTTTTTTTTGGTTCATTTTCCTGCAAGAAAATATCAGCTAAAAGATAATTTTGAGTACACTAGCATAGATGGCTAGCAGACCTGGAATACATTTTTATTTCATGGGGTCTTTCATGGGGTTTAAAGCTGCAATCTGTAATTTCTGGCTTTCATTGGCAGCACCAAACTGATTGCCAGGTACCTCAAACAATAAATCAATGTTGAAAAAGCCACAGTGTTTACACTTTTCAAGGAAAACTTGAGTTTGCCTACAAATTGCTGACTTATAGTTGCCTGTATATGTCATAGTAGAATAGGAAACATCAGCTTCCATGAACACGCTTATGTCGTTTTAGTCTTCTGTATGTTTTTAGGATTGATTAGATTATGTCTAATCTTTCTGTATGTTTTCTTTGCTCTCAGGCTTTTTGAGACATGTTTGGATGGCAGGCAATTGTCAGGCAGCTGAAAGAAAGTGCTTAAGCATTTTCATTGTGATCAAAGTCCCAATACCATTTGGCATCTAATTCAAAAATAAAAACCCTGATGCTGACTTAAATGAACATTTTGTGAAGCAACACTGGCAGTGACTTTACTTTGATTAATAAACAAACATTTAACGCCACATATCACTGGCACATTATCTATCGTAGGGTTTTTTTTTAAAAAAAATTCCTGATGAGTCTAAAGATCAGATCAGTTTTGTGTGGTGCAATTTTAAAAATATAGTATGTGCTATTAAATATATATATATATATATATATATATATATATATATATATATATATATATATATATATATATATATAGCACATACTATGTTTAAAATTGCACCACACAAAACTGAACTGATCAGTTTTATATATATATATAAATGATGTCCTGATACCGTTACTAGTATGGAAATTGGGTCAGATAATGCTTTCATGTGATTTTACTTGTTCTTGTAAAAATTATCCGAAACAATCTGACGTATGATTGTCATCACATAAACATTTAGAGCACAAAATAAATCACATTGTGTCCTAGTGAGATTATTTAACAGCAAAAGCTGTGATTTAATGAGATAAATAGTTTACATGTGCTGCAAGCTTCAAATGTAAGCGGACATAAAGACACAAAGTGCTCATACTCTTTAGAGATCCTTGGCTCAAACACAGACAACACTAGTGATGTGACTTGTGACACTGAACTACACATTTCACATTAAAGCACTATTTCAGAGCTTTATTCGTTTTGGGAAAACCATGTGATCTGTGACTTCTGAAGCTTCATTGGGGTGAAAACCATATGACTGCTTCGGCATGTGGTTCAAAAGAAGTGCACGTACAAGTTTGTACCCAAAAGTCACATAAGCACATTTCACTCCCCATGTTGATAAAATGTTACTGCCCAGCATACAAGCTTATTTATTTTCCAATCTACACATTAATAATCAGATACTAATTTACTCTCACAGATTGTTTTTATTTTTAACATAATGCACTAACTTTTTTAACTCATATATGGAACCCTTGAGGCTTGAGCCTTCACTTGGTTATTACTTATTTATTTAATAAAATCTAAGTGAACAGAAGCTCTGTATAATAAACCCATTTTCAAGATATTTGTATTGAAAACTTGTTGCTTCATAAAAGGGATGGGCGATGCCACTTATTTTCTTTTTGATCCAAAACCAATCAAGTCTAATGTCACTGATACTGATACCAATGATACTTCTATTAAAATTATTTGTTGCAATTTCTTGGGATAAAATGGGAAATTTAAAATATTATTTTTAGCCATAATTCAAGTCATTATTATTATTATTTCACATTTGTGAGCCTAAACAGAAAATTATTAGACTTCTGTTTTGTTTATCCTTACAAAAATTAAACATGGTTTCATTATAGTAAATATAGTTTAACCATTCTATATTCTTAAACAAAAGTTTCTACTATAATAACCTGGTTATAACCTATAAAAACCGTTTTTTTTAAATTGGTCCCAAGCTTTACAACTGTGGCCAAATGCCTGCCTTTGTCTTATGTCTGAATACATGAGGCCCAAAAATCCGTTCATTAAATGTTCCATTGTTCTACTTCTAGTGTTGTTTGACTGTGCCATTTGTATCGATAAAGCCATTAACACAGGTAAAACCATGGATGTTCATTACTTTGGTTATGTAATATTGTCTTGATAGTCTTTTCTAAAAAGAAATGTACTTTAGTACTAATAGCCTAAACACTTTTAGAACCTGTAACTTCCACTGTTAACAGTTGTAATGAAAAAGTGAAAAAAAAATAGTTTAGCCCTAATAGATTTAATATGAATCTTTACAAGTTACCAGTTAGTGCTACTGCAGTTAAAAAAAAAAAAAAAAATGTAGTAAGAATGAAGATGTGTGTTTTTAAAACTGATGACATATATTTGCCTCCTCTTTACCTCATCAGTGCTGTTGATAATTTAAGGGCTGCCTATCTGTTTGAGAGGTTTGACTTTCTCCATGAAGAGATTTCTACTAGAATGTTTTAAGTAGAATTCAAATGGGTCACGTACTGTAAGGTTTGTGCTCTCAACCTCTCCGATGTCGACTTGAGTGAAGCTCAGCTCTTCTCAACTGTAAGTGCTATATATACCAAGATAATTGTTCCATGTGTTTAAATGCCAGTTGTTGTTCTTACATCATATATTCTGATCACAAGACAATGGCCACGTACCCAGATGAAGTATGTCCGAAATACTCCAGAAGCAGTTTCTCTTATTTTCTATCATTACCTGTACATGACACTGATCCCTCTTGTTTGAACAAGCTTTGTGACCGAGCAAGCGCTCCAATTGTGTCTTTCAGCATATGTTTTAAGATGTGCGGAAGATTTGCCGGCAGATATGTGCGTCCTTCATTAAATAGAGTACATACTGTGACATTACAGTTTCGGACACAGCAATAGAAATTTCAATGATGAAAACAAATACAAATAAATATATATATATATATATATATATATATATATATATATATATATATATTGTGTATATATAAAACTGTGTTATATTTTAGCATTTTCAATGTAGTCATCCTTTGCCTAGAATAATTTCTTAACCAACTTCTTGAGGTATCACCATGGGATGCTTTTTAAACGGTTTTGAAGGAGTTCCCATCTATGTTGGGCACTTATTGGCTGCGTTTCTTTATTATTTGTTCCAAGTCATCAATTTCAAAAACTTTTTTATTATTATTAAATTTTAGTTTTATAATGAAATAAATGTATATGGTGGAACAATTATATTTGTGTCTACAAAACTAATTTCAAACATTTAAGCATACGCCTTCAGATAAAAAAAAAATTTAAGATCATGAGAAAACTTGAAAAAAATTTGACCGGTACTATATACATAAATACTGTACATATATATATATACACACACACACACACACACACACACACACACACACAATATACAATTTGACATCTGTAGTTCTGCAAACATTAACATTGTGGTAATCAGTGGGCTTGTTGTGAAAGAATGTTTTCAGAAATAAATGAAGACATTGATTGCATGGGTTTGAAAAGAGACACGCTTGTTAGTTTGCTTTGACACAGCACTCTATGGATGAAGTGTTTACTGTTCAATTTCACAACAAGTGCTTTATATTACCTTAAAATTGACAGTAAAAAAGAACCAAAGCATCTTCTGTTTGATTATCTATAAATCTTCATACATTGTTCCCACTTCTTACAGATTCGATCGGACCAGGACAAAGAGATTGAGATCCGGTACAGTATAACAGGAGCCGGAGCAGACCAGCCTCCCAGTGACATCTACATCATAGACCCTGTAACAGGGAAAATGTCTGTCACCAAACCTTTGGATAGAGAGGAGAGAGCCTCCTACCATGTAAGTGCCTTCAGCTCAGCACTCCTGCTGCTCCTTGCTCCTTAGAAAGAGTTTTTTTTTTATTATTATTATTCATTCTACACAAAAAAAAATCTGAATTCACTCAACGGTGCTGCGGCATCACCTCAGTAGATAGAAAATTTACGGGTCAAATACCTTCTCATTGTTCTGATGTTCATACATATAATTTCTCATTTTAGGAAAGTGACATAAAATCCTTAAAAAGATTGGTAGGCATATTTAGTATGCTTACAGGTGCCCTAGATTACGCTACAGCTACGGATTTGGCCTCAAACCCTTTTAAGAGACATGCTCCAGTTTTCAAAAGTTGATAGCATTTTGCCAGTCTGTAGACCTGAACTATTTTTCTACAATTACTAGACAAGTCTTTAACTACAGTTTTGAATGACATCATAAGATTTTATACATGGGTTCCAGTAAGTATTTTGCACATTCAAGTCACACTTAAAATTGTATGCCATTGCATTAGATAACAAAATTTCAAACAAAGTGATTTGTGAATACAAATAAAGCTAGACTCAATTTTCTGAGCTGTTTTTGCAATTACTTTTAACAACTGATTTTAAATGAGCTTATGAAGTCTGTTCCCCTAAAATGTCAAGTTCACACAAATGCAGAGTAACAACTATGGACATGTTTCAGTAACAACCAGAAAGCATCCAAATACATACTTGTTGTCTTTATTTTGAACAATCTATATTTTGTTTTACTGTATAGTTTGAAACCAGACAGACTTCTTTTGTGTCATCTTTGTTTAAAAAAGTGATACTTGCTTTGATATTTAGTTACAGTATATGCAAAGACATTCACAATTTTTTAAGTGTGGATTCAGTGTGCAAAATCTTTTTGCGTGTACTTTATCTAACTGTCTTGAAAAACGTTTAATCACCACTTCAACACAAAGCCCAACAAAGTCACATATCTGACTGTGATTAGAAGCTTGATTGTTCCAGAAAGTTATAGCCATCAAATAAGTATATTTGCCACATCAGCCATTCTCAATATCCAATACACAACTACAGAGTTATAAATGCTACTGCAGCTTGTTAAGCAAAGTTTGCAGAAAGTCCTCATTGTGCAAATAAGGCTATTCAAACTGCTTTCAATGCATTTAAAACAGATTGTTTTGGACCTGCTAGTTGGCATCACTTGTTAAGTGTGCTTCTTTATATTGTATTCTGTTAATGTGGCTCTTTTTCTTATGGAAATATGCAGAAGAAAAAAACCAGAGACAAAGAAAATAATTGCTTTGACACGTCAGGGATTTTTTTCAGTTTGTCTAACTGTCAATGCGAATCAGCTTCAGTAGCAGTTTGCAGATGAGAGAGCAAGATCGGGAGAGGCAAAGAGAGATGGAAATATCCATAGGAAAGGAGAATTGAGTGATAAATATGCAGCTCCCAATGCTTTAACTCAAACAGCGACCCTGCCTCCTTATGTTTCTGCCTGTCACCCCACCCCTGTCACAAGCAGTCTGCTGGCGAGCCTGCTCTCCACCTCCCCCTCCACTTTTTCCCCAACTGTCATTCACTCATATGTTACCAACACAACATTGCTTTTGATTCTCATGGTTCTTTCTTTCAGTTTTACCTGCCTCTTTATCTTTGCTGTTTTTCTGGAAGTGTCGGTACGCCCGTAGTTTATATTTAGATCGGCTGTAAAATTAGGTCTTTTCTGTCTGTGGCTCCCACTTTTGACTTATGCCTCTCTCTCTCTTTCCTGTTTCTCTGTCACTCTCACTCTATTCTCTTAACTCTTCGGTCCATTGAGCAGTAGATGATGTGGCACTGTGCGAGTACCTATCTGTCTAAATTACGTCTAGACCTGTTTCATCCTTACCCGGTGTGTGTCTGTGTGTGTGTGTGTGTGTGTGTGTGTGTGTGTGTGTGTTACTGCATATCTAAATAGTCAGCACCCATTGTGGTTAAGTTTGCATCTATTTGTGTGTGTGTGTGTGTGGGGGGGGGGGGGGGGGGGGGCATGTTTATGTAGTTTACGAGGACACTTTTTTAGGTTACAAGTAATGGTATTGGTAATTACATGAGTATTATGTTATAAATGTGGTTTATGAGGACATTTCTGGTGTCCCATAATTTAAATAGCTTAAAAACATATTAAACAATGTTTTATTGAAAATGTAAAAATATAGTTTTTACAGTATCAAAAAAAAATCTAGTTTGTACAGTATCATTATGTCTATGGAAAGTCCTCATAATGATAGGTAGACCAACGTGTGTGTGTGTGTGTGTGTGTGTGTGTGTGTGTGTGTGTGTGTGTGTGAGAGAGAGTTTTTACTTTCAGTTTGATGGTGCCTGGAGTTAGTGAGTCAGACCAATAGGCATATGAGCACTGTTAAGTTTAAGTGGCCCATTGGGCTGCTTATGCAGCATTTAGCTTATGCAGGCCCCTCCATTACTCACCATAGTTTGATTATACATATGAATGAGATCCTCATAGCAGATATCTGTTCACAAATATGCACTTTAAACTCTGAATGTTCTAGTGCATCAGACTTCAGAAAGCCCAGATTTATACTTTTGGCTTTTGACAGCCTTTTGAGGAGCCAACTAGAGTATTTTTTAAATGTAATAGAATGTTTACTTCCGAGGTTGCAATTAAACAGAGCAACATAGCAATTAAACATAAATTATTATGGGGATGATCTCCTTAGAGTAACCTGGGGCTAACAATGTTGCAGGCTCATGATCAGCTTTGAAACAATCAAAGACTTTTTTCACATTTCCTGCTCTCATTGTGGGGGAGAAATCTGTGTGATTCTGCGGAATGGATTTAAATATGTTTTAAACATCAAGTTGACATTCTTGGTACCTAAAAGCATAATTAAATGAGTCCATAGACAGACCGACAGATTATATGTATGTATGTATGGATGGATGGATAGATGCATGGATAGATAGATGGATGAATGGATGTATGAATGGAGGGAGAGAGAGGCAAACAGATAGATAGATAGATAGATAGATAGATAGATAGATAGATAGATAGATAGATAGATAGATAGATAGATAGATAGATAGATAGATAGATAGATAGATTATGGATGAGTTGTAAAGTCTTATAAACCTTCACAATAAACCTTCTGTAGCGCTCTCTGTTACACTGAGGCTGTTTCATCTTACAAGCATGTCATAGGGGAAGTGGAAGGTGTTTTCCATGATAGTCATGATAGTTGTGGACTTCACTCTCCTCTCCGTCACAACCTCCAGTGTGTCCAGGTCAATCCCACATCACACCCACAGATGTTCAGTTAAATAATTAGTTAACTAACACGCAGGGGCTGAATGTGTAGATCTTTTTCAAACAATGGACAATCCAGGTCTACAGAAATCTGTGGAGCTCTATATGTGCAGATTCAATATGGGCCTGCTCTTGAGGAACATCAATTGTTTTAAAAATTCAAACCAGTAACCTTCCAGTCACCAGACATTAACTAATACACACCACTACAGCAAAGGTAAATCTTCCCATGATGGAATCCAACTCCAGGTTTCTGCATGACAAGCAAAGCTATTGTCCACTATATTAACAAGGGCCACCACTTCTTTGCTACAGGCATGGCACACTCCCTCTAGCTTTTTCTGTAGTTTTCTCTCATTGTGAGTATCCTGTAGTCAGCTGCCTGTGTGTCTCCCAGCACTAGAGTGTGTTGCAGAATTTAAGAGCTGACGGCTTTGACACAGTAGAAAGAGAAGAAAATAATAAATGGATCAAGAACTATGGAGATATTCTCTGTCTCTGCCCATCTCTCTCTGTCACTCTGTTTTAGTGTTTCAGTGCTGTCAGGTAGCATGTTAATAATGCCATTAAGCCTCACATTTGCAGTCCACACGCTCTCGTGGGTCGGAAGATCAAACATGCAGTGTCTCGGGCATTAACAGAATACAATCTCACACATATCTACATTCACACAAACACATGCGCACACACAGCTGCCTCACCGGCCCATTCAGAATGCTAAGCACAGCAGCTGAGAAAGATTTTCCTGTTGTGTGTCTTTATTTATTTGTTTGCTTGAAAGTTAGTAGCCATGCACAACAAAAACCTGTAATCTTGGGCAAAATTAAATGAAAACGTTTGTATGTGCGAAATTCATGACAAAAAGAAGTTAGTCATCTAATTTTGGCGGCAGGTGTTGTATTACTCCAGAAATGTATTCAAAGGGTCATTTGAAAATTCTGTCACCATTTACTCATCTTTATGTGGTGCCATACCCATATGACTTTCTTTTTTTCCATTGAACACAAAAAATAACTTTTGAAGAATGTTGATACTGCTCTTTTTCCATAAAATAAAAGCAAATGGGGACTAATACTGAATAGTGTTCCATCTCCAAGAGACAGTCAAACGGATTTGGTAAATGACAACATGAAGTTGAGTGAATGATTTTTTTTTATTAATATTTTGGTGAATTTTCCCTTTAAGGATCTTGATGTTTCTCTGTATAGTGAATGAAGAAGTGCAACTCTCTTATTTCGGATGTAATGCCGGGAGGGAATCGAATCGTGAGGCCAGTGAAGATTCACGCCTCTATTTCCAAAGATCTAACCTAAATAGAGATGTTTTCTGTGAAATAATAAATAATAATAAAAACTCCAACTCGCCATCTATCATTTCTTAAATTTGATTTGATGTCAGTGCTGTCCTTTCCACAGAAGTATCTTGAGTGAATATGATAGCTGGATTTGTATGCAATGTGGAATTGATTGTAGATTATTAATTCATGTGTTTGTATGTAAAAACATTTTTAATAAAGTGTTTTGTCTCACCCACAGCTTAGAGCCCATGCAGTGGATATTAATGGGAACCAAATGGAGCCTCCTATCGATCTGTACATTTATGTCATTGACATGAATGACAACAGACCTGAGTTTAAGAACCAAGTCTACAACGGATCTGTCGCTGAAGGGTCCAAACCAGGTGTGTATCCATATTGAAGATAATGATAATGATGATGATTATAACAATTCTGATGTCATGATGATATGATGTTAATGATGTCAAAATGCTGGTGATGATGATGACTATAGGGATATGCTGTACATTTTATATCACAGTGACAATATATATCACAAAAAAATACAATTAGTTTATAAAAAATAAATCAATCCCATTTTAACTAATTAAACTGTCTACATTGATCTGCGACACTGTGTAATGATGCAGGCGCTGAGGCAGACTCCATGTGCAGATGTTTATTAAAATCTACAGCAAACTAGTTGAAATCGTGAGGCAGATATCGAAAACGTTTAGGCAGGCAGTAGGTCAACACAAGGAAGCAGTCAGATCCGTGGCAACAAAGCAAAGGGATTAATCCAAAGAGACAATGGTTGAAAAGGCAAGCAAAGGTCATTCACAGAACAGCAAGACAATGGCAATGGTAATAACGCTCGGTAAGGCAGGAAAACTGGCAATACTTCGCAATGGCCTGTTGAGCAGGCCATGCTTAAATATCCACCAAACAGGAAATGAGCAATGAAGCAGAGGGAGCAGCACACAGTCAGTACTCGGGAGAGGGCTCCCTCTGCTGGCGTGACATTACAGAATCCCCCCCCCTAGGAGCGACTCCTGGTGCTCGACGAGGACGTCCCCGTGGCCGTGGTGCTGGACGATCGGGTCTGGCTCGATGGAAGTCCCTGATGAGGTTCGGGTCCAATATATCATGGGCGGCTACCCAAGACCTCTCCTCTGGGCCGTACCCCTCCCAGTCCACCAAATACTGGAGCTGACCACCTCTCCTTCTCGAGTCCAATAACTCCCTAACTGCGTAAGCAGGGGACCCATCAATGTCCAGTGGGGGAGGTGGTTCCTGACTCTCAGTGTTGGGGTCAGCCCCCGGGTGGACCAGTTTGAGGAGGGAAACATGGAAAGAAGGAGAGACACGATAATTAGCAGGCATCTCCAACCGATACGTGACTTCCTTTATTTGTCTTAAAATTTTGAACGGGCCTACGTACCTTGGGCTTAGCTTTCTGCTTGGTAGCCGCAACCTGAGATCCCGTGTGGAGAGCCAGACCCTTTGTCCAACTTGGTAGGGAGAGTGTGGGCGACGTCGTCTATTGGCCTGGATTTCCTGATTCCTGATAGCTCTTTGCAGGTGCACATGAGCGGAATCCCACACCCTCTCACTACGACGAATCCAATCGTCAACTGCTGGTACTGTAGAGGGCTCACCAGACCACGGGAACATAGGGGGTTGGTAACCAAGCACGCATTGAAAAGGGGTGACACCAGTGGAGGAGTGTTTCAAGGAGTTCTGGGCATATTCCGCCCATGGTAGAAACTCTGCCCAGCGAGGCTGTTCACGACTGCAATATGAACGAAGATACCGACCGATCTCCTGATTCAGCCTCTCCACTTGACCGTTTGACTGGGGGTGATAACCAGAGGTCAGGCTGACGTTGATGTCAAGCTGTTTGCAGAAGGCTTTCCAAACTTGAGAAGTTAATTGAGTCCCTCTGTCGGAAACAATGTCCTCTGGAATGCCAAAAACTCTGAAGACGTGATGAAAGAGTGCAAGAGCTGTATCCATGGCTGTGGGGAGTCCCTTCAAGGGTACCAAACGGCAGGACTTGGAAAATCGGTCGATGATAACTAGGATGGTCGTGAAACCGGTGGACGGAGGCAAGTCTGTGATGAAATCTATGGACAGATGTGACCAAGGTCGTTGAGGAATGGGCAGAGGCTGTAGTAGACCAGAGGGTAAATGTTTCGGAGTTTTAGACTGGGCACAGATAGAGCAGGACTTGACAAAATCAGTTACATCTTTAAGCATTGAAGGCCACCAGAATGAGTTTTGTGTGAGGTTGAGTGTTCGTGAAATGCCTGGATGACCTGAGCTGAGTGAAGTATGAACCCATTGGATGACTCTAGCACGAAGATTCGCCAGAACATATTGTTTATCGCCTGGACAGTTGGGTGGCGTGGGTTCTCTCTGTAGACCTCGTTGAATTTCTTCCATAAGATCCCATGTGACTGGTGCAACGATTATCGAAGGTGGCAGGATGGGTTCAGGCTCGAAGTCAGTCTGCTGGTGGCAATGCAGTCTAGATAAGGCGTCCGCTTTACTATTTTTACTTCCTGGTCTATATGTAACCGTAAACTGGAACCTGGTGAAGAAAAGGGACCAACGTGCTTGCCGAGGATTAAGTCTCTTTGCACTCTTGACGTACTCCAAGTTCTTATGGTCAGTGATAATCATGAAAGGGTGGGTGGAACCCTCTAACCAGTGTCTCCATTCCTCAATTGCAGCTTTCATGGATAAGAGTTCTTTATTTCCAACATCATAATTGCGTTCCGCGTCCGTTAATTTCCTAGAGAAATAGGCACAGGGGTATAGCTTGCCTGGTTGTCCATGACGTTGAGAAAGTACAGCTCCAATTCCGTTGTCAGAGGCATCTACCTCTATGACAAATGGCAAACTGGGATCTGGATGCTTGAGAATAGGTGCAGTGGTGAAACTGGATTTTAACTTAGCGAAGGCTTGAGTGGCATTTTCGTTCCATTTCAGCTTTGATGGTTTACCCTTCAGCAGAGATGTTAAGGGAGCCGCAATAGAGCTGTAGTTGCGGATAAATCGACGGTAGAAATTAGCAAATCCAAGAAAGCGCTGAAGTTCCTTGACAGTGGTGGGTTGGGGCCATTCAGTGACTGCTGTTATTTTAGAATTATCCATCTCAACACCCTGACGGCTGATGTTGTATCCCAGAAATGCTGTTTGGCTGACATGGAATTCGCACTTCTCTGCCTTAACATAGAGCTGGTTATCAAGAAGTCTAGAAAGTACGGACTTGACATGATCTTGATGTTCCGATTCGGACTTGGAATATATAAGGATGTCATCGATGTAAGCTATCACGTACTTGTTCAAGATGTCCCGGAAGATTTCGTTGATGAACGATTGGAAGACTGCTGGTGCGTTGGCAAGTCCATATGGCATGACCTGGTACTCATAGTGCCCCCTAGAGGTCAGAAAAGCTGTTTTCCATTCATCCCCTTTTTTGATCCTGATTAGATTATAAGCGCTTCTGAGGTCTAATTTGGTGTAAATGGTCGCTTCACGGAGTTGTTCAAGAGCTGAAGGTACTAATGGTAAGGGATAACTAAATTTAACAGTAACGTTGTTCAGACCTCTGTAGTCGATACATGGCCGGAGTCCTCCATCTTTCTTTTCAACAAAGAAAAAACCAGCAGCTGCTGGAGAAGTGGAAGGACGGATGAAGCCTGAACTGAGCGCCTCTTCAATATATTCCTCCATGGCCTGCGTTTCTGGGTGTGATAGAGGATATATTTTACTCTTGGGGGGCATGGCATTAGGCAGGAGATCTATAGCGCAGTCCCAGGGACGATGTGGCGGAAGAAGTGTGGCCTTAGTCTTACTGAAGACTTCTTGATAATCCTGGTAACAAGAGGGAATGGTGACAGGTTTGGTGTCTGGACTTTCAATACTCGTGGTTAGACATGGCTTGGTTACAGAAGCATTGATGCACTGTGAGTTGCAATTAGATGACCATTGAGTGATCTCACCGAGCTGCCAAGAGATGACTGGATCGTGAATTGATAACCATGGATGTCCTAGGATAATTTCGTGGCGGGGGGAATCAATCACAAAGAAGGAAATGACTTCAGAATGAAAAAGCCCAATTTGCAGTTTTACAGGAAGGGTTTGTTGTGTGATGCCTTCTCCAATGGGTTTATTGTCTACGGCGTTGATTTTGAGAGGTGGGTCACATGGTTGTATGGGAATGTTGAATTTGGAAACTACGTTTTGATGAATCAAGTTGAGTGCTGATCCGGAGTCGACCAGCGCTGTGAGGTCAGTGGAGTGATTATTAGCAGAAATTTTGACTTTGATCGTGAAAAACTTGGTAGAGAGAGGAGGGAGTTGGTCAACACTCACCCGAGTAGTGGATTTGGAGATTTTCTGGGTCTTAAGAGGACAAAAAGCATTGACATGACCTGAATTTCCACAGTAAAAGCATAGGTTATTAGTTAAGCGACGAAGTTTCTCCTCCTTGGTGAGTTTGGTGACTCCTAACTGCATGGGCTCTGGGTCAGGTTGCGTAGCGGGCAGGAATGAATGGGATGTCATAGCTGGTGGAATAACTGTAGCGTTTCTCATTGACGGCGTTCTGGACTTAGCGGGACAATTACGCATGAGGTTATCAATTTTAATTGCTAGAGTCACGAACTCAGGGAAGGAACAATTTTCACCTTTGCATGCAAGCTCTGCCTGTAATTCTACATTCAAACTCCTTTGGAACATAGCTTTAAGCGCAACGTCATTCCATCCACTTTGAGCTGCGATCGTCCTGAATTCAATGGCGTATTCAGCGGCAGATCGTCGACCTTGGTTCAATTGTACCAGTTGAGAAGAGATGTCCATACCCCCTGCTGGGTATTCAAAGACTTCTCTAATCTGTTGAATGAAATACGTGGATGAAGTTTGAATGGAATGATCAGACTCCCAAACGGCTGCAGCCCAATCTATAGCTCTACCAGTCAGAAGAGTTAGTAGAAAAGCGCATCTTTTTTCATCAGACTCGAAATCATCCTTTTGATGTTGAAAAAAGATCTCTACTTGTCGTAGAAATCCTTTACAATGCTCTGCTGAGCCGTCAAACTTATCAGGGAAAGCAAAGCTTACCTTCTTAGGCATGGGTGGTGGCAATGAATGGAGATATTGAGTGAGGTAGGCGTTGGAAGCCTGTAGTTTACCCAGCTGTTCTTGATATTCCTTAATGAGATCACTTTGGTAACTGAACGCCATCTGCAGATTAGAAACTTCTGCTGGAGTCATCGGTGGCGAAGTATTCTGTAATGATGCAGGCGCTGAGGCAGACTCCATGTGCAGATGTTTATTAAAATCTACAGCAAACTAGTTGAAATCGTGAGGCAGATATCGAAAACGTTTAGGCAGGCAGTAGGTCAACACAAGGAAGCAGTCAGATCCGTGGCAACAAAGCAAAGGGATTAATCCAAAGAGACAATGGTTGAAAAGGCAAGCAAAGGTCATTCACAGAACAGCAAGACAATGGCAATGGTAATAACGCTCGGTAAGGCAGGAAAACTGGCAATACTTCGCAATGGCCTGTTGAGCAGGCCATGCTTAAATATCCACCAAACAGGAAATGAGCAATGAAGCAGAGGGAGCAGCACACAGTCAGTACTCGGGAGAGGGCTCCCTCTGCTGGCGTGACGTTACACACTGCAGAATAGGATATTGTTTTCTGTGTCCGATTTTTTTTTTAAATCACGGCATGGATATGCTGTGGTATAAATGGTATTGCATAATCCCTACCCGTTGATACATTGCTGCATTCTTACCCAGCCCCAAAGGCAATTCTTGATACTCATCATCAATAGCATTATGACTGGTTTTGCCATTGTCAACATCATTACAAACATTGTGACATCATTATGATAATTCAATATTAACTTCTGCTTTTACTTTTGAATGAATGAACACTCCTTGTGAATAAGTTCATTTCCTTCTTTTTTTTTCTCCACCTCTGTGGGTTGTTTGCATTCAGAGTTGGCTAGCTGAAAAGCAAAGTCATCAAGTATAATTCAGATTCTGTACAAGTTACGGCCCAGGATTCTTGCCTCAGAGGAAAAAACATTAGTCTTTATTTTGCTGAGCTCTCCTCACAGAAAACTTTATTATGATGAGAATTCAGAAACAAAAAGAAAAAGAAGAGCACAATATTTTCTGTTTCCCTTCAGTAGAGCATGGGACTGCTCCACACCAAACAAGCACTGCAAATGATCCATGTAAAATGGGCGCACTACAGAATGTTCCATTATCCCTTTGCTGTCCATGCTGACAACCTTGACATGTTTCATGTGAAATGAAATCATGGATTCTTACCTAATTCAAGCTAAACTCCATTCTCAAGCTGGTCCTCATGTCTCACTTAGCCAGACCTTTGACTATGGCAAAAGATCTGGCCCATTTACAACTTAAACTGACAAGAAACTGGCCAGAGAATTGTGGACATTTGAAACAATCAATCACAGTTTGTTTTGTTAATATGTGCCATTTACTATAGGTCCGGGGTTATCTGAGATATATTATATCACAATAGTAGACTGCCAATATAAATTATGATTTCACAAGCAAAAAAATGAAGCACAAACACAAATTGGAGAATATGTGCAGAGAGTATGCTTTATGTCAAGAGAGAGCAAGTCTATTTCACAGATATTACTAAGAAAACAAAGCGGAATATACAGTTTTGCTCATGGATAGTTACTTGCTACTGAGAGCCTCAAACCAAACTCTCAATGTCTATCAAATATTTTCTTAGACTAGTCTTGCAAACTTTGGCAAATCTGGTGATTATTTTGTACTCAAAGCCACTAATTGTATCAACCTGGTACCTTGTAAACACAAATGTGTTTTCCAGGTGGACTGATAAAAACAAACTGATCTCACAGTGAAATTGGAAACAGTAGGTTGACTTTTCTCAAGCTAAAATTGGTCTGTGCTTATCGAAATTTGAAACACTCCCCCAGTGGCAAAAACGGTAAGTGTTGTTTGCCGAATGGGCACATGTGAGCTCCATTTTACAGGTAAAATGTCCACGGAGGGGTGCCAAAAGCAAGTAATGAGGCTAGTTGTTTTCAGCTGTACAGGCTGTAATACAGTGAAGAGTAATGCAGCCATTTAATCCCCAATTTTTCCCAGCTAAGTAGGCACATTTAATTTATTCATTGAATAGCCCAATGAAAGAAACGGTATGCCTTTTATTAAAAACATAATAATAATAATAATAATAATAATAATAATAATAATAATAATAATACGTTTTTGAAAGTATGAGATTTATTCTCGGTCACAATTGTAACCAGTGTAAAAAATACAGTGTAAGTGTAAGATGGCAGCTCGTTAAGTCTGTTGGTGTTTGTCTTCTTGTCTATTTTAATTGATTTTAAATTTAACTGATTTAGCACTTTGTGCATTTTATGTCTCATCTTGCAATGTCAAACCTTTTGGAAAGTTTGATAGGCACCAATGTTTATTTTAGGATTTTGAAGTAAATATCCACTACATCAGCGTTTCCAAACTTTTTCACATTTGTGATCTAAACTTTGACGACATATTCAATGTTACCTTGAGCTCAATCTAGGAATTGGATTTGCTTTGTGAACCAAGTCCTTCTGTTGTTTTTCGGCTGCGGCTTCTAACCGGGGCTGAGTGTGTGCGTGATTGCTGCCGGTGTCGCGGCGTTTCGGTGGATCGCATGGGAGCCTGCTGCGGATTGTGCTGTCCTGTTTCCGACTCGACTGGCTGTTTCGTTGGGCCAGGCATGCGTGGTGTCTCCGGTTTTTGAATTTTTGAGTGTTTGCATGTGCTGCTTCGACCAGCAGATCAAGCAGTTTTGTGGATCCACTGAGTCCTCCTTGTAACCTACGGATGTTCTTGATTTCTACGATTGTGGATCTTTAATTGACAATGCAGTATGTAACTTCTGAAAATATGACTTTGGTGACATTACTTCTTTTGATTTTCAGCCTTGAAAGCATCAGCAGCATTTATGATTCAGTTTCTCTTCCGCTGTATCATGATATTCCTGCAGCTGCAAAGTTGACAAACTGGACATATATAGTTTTATAGTTCTTATGTTATTGATATCTGGAAATGTTTCACCAAATCCAGGCCCTTATAATGACGCTGCTTTGGCTTTTAATGTTCCATCTGATTTTGCTCCCTAAATTGGATATTGTGTGTATATGGGCAAACAATACCAATGCAGGTGTTATAGTAATATCAGAGACATGGCTTAATAAAACAGTCTCAGTTAAAGCCATCAGTATTGATAGTAGTTTATATTAAGGATAGATTTGAGGTTACTGTGTTGCTTTCTGAATCAGTGGTCAAATAATACGAATTATTAGCTTTAAATATAATTATTTCTAATAATTTACATTTTACTGTAGTTGGCTCTTATAGACCTCCATCAGCAAACAATGACTCTCTCCCATCCTTAATGCACACTTTGACATCCTTGAGTTATAAGGAACTCGTCATTCTGGGCGATTTTAATTCTAATTTGAACTGGTTGGAGTCGGCATCTGATGAATTTAAAGCAATATGTGATACACTTAATATTTTTCAGCTAGTCGAAACACCCACTAGACCCAATTTAAAAGACAATACAAAATCAACATTTATTGATCTTATCTTTACAAATGCTCCCCATAAGTATTCATCGGCTTCTGTTTATGCAAATGATGTTAGTGGTCACTATGTTGTTGCCGTAGTTAGAGATACTAAATTACCTAAGCATAAACCACGTATTATTGCTAGATGGTGTATGAGACATATTAGTGAACAAGGTTTTATTTCTGACCTTGCCCAATATGATTGGGATAGAATTTCTCTTATACCTGATGTTGAGTATGCATGGACATATTTTTATGATGGTTTTATCTCAATTATCAATAGGCATGCACCTTTTAAAAAATTGAGTTAAAGGCAGGGGCAATCCTTTTTTTCTGCATTATTATTAGCCCTTATACATGAGTGGGATGTTGCTTGGGCAAAAACCAGGCAATCTGATTTAACCTCTGATTGGATTTATTTTAGACATCTCTGGAATAAATGCACAGTTGCAATTAGAAAGGCAAAAGCTGACTATTTTATTGTTAAAACATCAAATTAAAATAATCCAAAGAAATTTTGGAAGAACATTAAATCTATGGATGGTAATAAAAAATTCTAATTTTCCTTCATGTAATGTTACTTGTTCAAACTTTTTATTTAAATTTTTTATTGATTTTATTTATGCAGAAAGTAATCTAAAGGAGGAGGAGTTTTGTTTTGGATAGATAACGAGTTTTGATGCCCATAAAGCACCCATATCACTTGAGATAAATTCATCACTAGGCCCTGATTGTGTAGAACCTGTGTTTTAAAAAATGGCAGCTGACATTATCTCATCTCCCTTAACTTATCTCTTTAATCTTTCATTAAAAACTAACAACATCCCATAAATTTGGAAATCAGCTTTTGTAGTTCCTTTATTGAAAGGGGGAGATCCTACTATCCTAGATAATTATAGGCCAATTTCAAAGCTTTGTGTTCTATCAAAAATACTAGAAAGTCTTATTAGTGAACAGTTGACATGTTATCTTAATACAAATAAAGTTTTATCTAATAATCAATCAGGATTTCATAAAAAACATAGTACTACAACTGCTGTTTTGAAAGTTCTAAACTATATTGCGGAATCTTTAGATAAGGGAGGTTTCTGTGCATCTCTTTTTATTGATTTAGCAAATGATTTTGATACAGTGGATCATGAAATACCGTTTCATAGACTTAAAAGTGTTGGTTTATCAAATCACGCTATATTTTGGTTTAGAAATTATTTAAACAGAAGAATGCAACATATATAGATAGAAGGTAAACATTCGGAGTCATTAGAAATTGCTAAGGGTGTCCCACAAGGATCTGTGTTGGGACCCCTTTTATTTACTATTTATATAAATAGTCTTGATCGTGACATTCAAAATGTGTAATTCCATTTTTATGCTGATGACACTGTTATGTATTGTAGAGCCTCTTCCTCTAAGCAGCAAGCCTTGCATAATTACAGTAAGCTTTTGATGTCATTCAGTTATGACTTGACAATTTAAAACTCGTTTTGAATGCTGATAAAACTAAACATAAGTTATTTTCAAGTAAAAAGAAAATATTAAATAATTTTCTCTTGAGTTAGTGAAAGAGTATAAATACCTTGGTATTATTATTGACAATAAACTATATTTTAGTTCTCACATTACTCAGCTAAAGAAAAAACTGAAAACAAAGCTAGGGTTTTATTTCAGAAACAAGCTCTGTTTTTCATTTAATGTAAGAAAGAAACTCGTCTCTGCTACATTCTTATCAATACTTGATTATGGGGATGTTATTTGCTCCATCTTATCTTCTTTCTTCTTTGGATGCTGTGTATCATGGTGCTTTAAGATTTATATTTAATTGTAAACCCTCAACACGTCATTGTACACTGTACAATTGAGTAGCTTGGCCTTCTTTGTCAATTAGAAGAGAAATGCATTGGTATACAACTATTTACAATGCTATATTGGGGTTCTTGCCCTTGTATCTCTGTTGTTTGATCCAACAGAACAGCGTTGGGAAATATTCCCTTCGTTCTCAGAATTGTTATATTCTTTCCATTCCCCGTGTTCGAACTGAATTAGGAAAAAAAGCTTTTATGTGTGCAGCTCTGTTACAAAACTTGGTGTCTATGGAACATTTTAAGCTTATCATTCATCAACTTGAAGCTTAATCAATGACTTGTAAGTGTTTTTAGTATTGTAAATGTCTGTTTTAATTCATTTAAATTAGGCTGTGTATTTCTTTTTTTGACTTATTTGCTGTCCATCTTGGCCAGGACACTCCTGTAAAAGAGATTTTGAATCTCAGAGAGTTTTTTCTGGTTAAATAAAGGTTATAATAAAGTGTGATGCAACCATTTTGCTCGGTTGCTCAGTAGGATCCATGAAGTAGCATAATTTAATGTATGTTTTGCTATCAAGCAGTTGTGGGGGAAAGGGGAATGACAAACCAAGAATAACTGCATATTTATTTTTACAAAATATTTTAGTTTCATTTATTGTAATAATACTTTTCAATCTGAAATTTTATAATGGGAGTCGGTTTTCCCACAGGTCACAATTGTGACCACTTACATATTTACTTGTCCTGTGAGCTTAATTTATGTGAGGCAGAGCAATCTTACTAATAAATCAATAAAAGACCCTTTATTGTGCAAATGTGATTATTTCCTGGTTTCAGAGTGAGATCCAAACCCGAGTCTCCCACGCTGCTAATGCAGCGCACTTCAGAACATGCCACAAGGGAAGGTAAATTTGCTTGAGGTGATGCAAAACTGTCAGATAACGGATACCACTTGTCAATGAGTCAGCATAATGTGGCCGATCCTAGGGTACTGTAACTCTCGGAAACACAATGCCAACTACCTGTGTGTTCATGTTGGATAAAAAATGTTTAGTGTGCTACTACTCATGGAAGTTGCATCAAACTAGTCAATCAGATTTGATGCCGTGCCATCTGAGGCTGAGACTAGTCCTCATGAGACCACATATAATCTAATTTCCTTGAAAATGGCATTCCCAATATTGCCCGTTGATCTTCCACAGTCAGAAGGATTTAATCACAGGAGATGTTTTGTATATTTTAAATGTGAATGTTGAAGGAACATGTTTATCATTTTAACTCACCAAGGGAATCTTATGCCAAACAGATGTTTATATCAGAGTGTCTCTGAAGTATTACAGCGGATTTTCCATCAGCCAGTGCACTATAGACCACATTCAAAGTGGAGCATGCAGGGAAGTATCCTTATCATCAGCCCCAGATGTATGTGAACTTATCAACAGAGGAATCCATCTTTAAATGATACATTAAATAATTCATGGCCAAAGAAGTGCCTACTTGGAGGCATAGACATGTTGTAATTGAAGTAATCACCCAATTACTGTGCATTTAGAAGATGATGAATTTAAATTTTATCCAATTCAGCTGTGATTCAGACTTGGATAAACTTAAATAAATATAATTGTGATTCTTGCATTTCTTTTCTTATCCTTGAATATTACTTATATAGAGATTAAACATGTATATATTAATTTGCATGCAAAAAAAATAAATAAAAAAATCATGTCCTAACATTTAAAACAACATGTAGGCCTATTTTCAAAATCCTGTAGAAAATTGTGCAAGCTGAAATTTTAGATAATCTATCACACTGTTATGATAAGCCCAATGACAATGTTTAGACAATGTATGTCATATATGTCAGAGCTTGAGAAAACTTGAAATTAGAGTTTTTTTCTCTACCCTGTTTCATCCAGTTGCTCCAAAAAAGTATTTGGACACTTCAGCGACACTTACAAATGTATGAATGTTATTTCAGTAGAAATGAAAATATCAAAACAAGTGGCATCTGTAAACAAATGATGACCTATTCTCACAAACAAACTTTTCTTGCATTGACAACTGCTTGGTCTCGAGGTGATTTATTAGTATATGTGTGAAGTCAGTTCCCTTAAACTTCATGCAGATGCCATAGCTGGGTAACCACAGATGTAGTTCATCACATTAACTATGTTCATATTCCACTAATATTTAATAATCAGAAATTGTCAAAATATTTAAAACCTAACCAACTTCTTGTTTTGCTTGAAAGTGCTTTCTTCCTTTCAAAGAAATGCCACTTTGATTTGATATTTTGTTGTCCAATGACATTCATACATTGTTTAAGTGTGATTTAAGAGTCCAAATACTTTGTAGGGCCACTGTATATTAGGAAAAGTAAGATTATGCCACCTTTAAACTACTTTATCATTTATTTTGGATTTTGACTGACAACTATAACAGCTTTGACCCTTCATCATGTTTTAGTTAGCTGTATCCTAGTTTATTCGTCTTTGCTACAACTTTCTATTCCTCTGCCTAAATAGCCAATGACATGGGGATATTTTTGCTGTCTGGTTAAGAAAAACAGGCCACAGTAAAAAAGCTAGCTCCAAGCCTAGAAATTTCTGCTAGAGTGTTTTCAAACTCTCAGCTCACACACCCCATAAGGGCTTTGCTAACAGTGGACGACAGGACGGTTCTCGACACTCAGACTCAGACGGCTGGCTATAGGGGTTAATTAGGCACTGACGTCTGTGCAACGGAGAGGAGAAGAGAAAACTGAGCACTGAGAGGAGAGGGATGTTTCAATCAGTTTAATGGACTTAAAGTAGACGCCTGCCTTGGGCACTTTTTTTTTTTTTTTTTTGCAGTAAAAGTAATTTGCCTCTTCATAGTCCTCAGAGGACTCCATATGGCTACGGCCCTGACAAAACAGATTTGCTTTGAAAGCCTCACTGTGAGGGTGGTGTGAGACAGAGCTGAGTGTAATCTGCAGTGAAAACGGAGTGATAACAGCTTGAAGGACTGGTTTAGTCTGGCTTACAGCTTGTCTCACACAGACAGCCAAGTGAAGAGAGCTTTTATTTTGCATTATCAGTGTAAGCATGTTGTTGCGTAACTGAGGAATCTGTATCCATAGCATAAGCAATTGAAAACTTAGACAAATAGCTGCAAGACGGTAAAGGTTTTTTAAAAGCCCATGAATTAAAACATTTTTGTGACTTTCAGCCAATGTATGTTTGCTTTGAGGTCATTTATATTCTAGTGTACTCCTAAATGTTGACAAAATTCAATTTCTCCTCAGGAAAATGGACAAAAAAAATTACTAATTTTGCATTACATAGATTTTTGGATAATCAAATGCTTACTAGAATGAGAATGTCCCTCCCCTGTAACCAAACAGCAAATTGCAAATCAAAGGTTTATGGCTGCGATGGAACTAATGTTGGCTATTTTTAAAGGAACTAGCACTTCATGAAAATAAATTGGTCAAGACAGGACAGAATACTGCCCTTTTTAAGCAATTTCATGGAGTATTCTTGAATCTAAGTTTTCTCTTTCAACTTTCAACTTTTCAACAAGTATTATTTATAATTTATTTATGTTGCATCAAACAACCTTGAAATAGGGAAAAAAAATGTAAATTTATGAAGAAGGAGCTGCCAAGGTTGTTTTCCATTCTCAGGCTGGTTATTTTAAACTTGTAAAAACTAGTGAATTCCCAATTTCGTGTATACCTGTGAAAGAGAGAGGCTCTCAACCAGCATACATATAATGAAAGGAGGAATTTTTAGCTTCAGTGGTTTAAGTCGAAAAGCAATTACAGCATTAAATTCGTTTTCCAACTAAAACGCAATTGAAAAGGCCCAGGAGTTAACTGTTTCCTGCATGGTCATCTCTCTTACTTTTACACATAAAGAGCATTTAATCCCATTACAGAATGATACTCATTGAAAATTGAAGGCGACAGAGATCACATGCAACTCTTTTGTCTTTTTCATCCCTCCATCTCTCTTTCCCTCCCTCTCTGGTTGTTCAAAATTGATGTAGCCCTATCAGAAGAGGTCTTAATTGTTTTTCCTTCTCCCTTTGCTCATTTTTTTCCCTTTTGCTCTTTCTCATGGGGTGTGGTGACACATTCTGTTCTGAAACTTAATGAACTTTGAAATAGAACTCTCTGCCACAATTATTCCCTCGTAGGTGTGTTGTCACAGAAATGATGGCACTATCTCCATACAATTACAGCAGGGCCAGAGAAACCCAGCTTGAAGCTAGCTGTGCGGCCAGCCTCCTCCAACATCCCGCCAGACCGACATTCTCTCCCGTCTTGTCCAATAATATTAAATGACAGAAATTACTGAAAAACAGGAGCGACAGAAGGACAATAACAGAGAATGATAGGGTGACATTTTGCACGTGTTGCAAGGAGGTTTATCCAGCATTTCTCTATTTGCAGGGCCCCTAATTGCTCACTCACATTTGAAATGGTGTGAGACAAGCTCTCAGAAATCGACCAACATGTTTTTGGGACCAAAGGAAATACGGACTCCCACCCCTCCTTCCGCACACAGACGCCATACGTTCGTGCATAAACACATAAACTTCACACTCTACACATCTAGACACAAATTGCTGTTTTTATACACGTGACCAAATAGGGGCGAAAGATTGCACAGCTATAGCAAGGCTGGGGGATAATAAAAGTGACAGTAGAGAGAGGCAGAATGAGCCTCATTACTGAGCAGAATAGGCATGGTTCATTTGTTTTATTGTATTTTCTTTTTTCTTTTTAGTTTTGATATTTTTAATGGAACTGCTTTAATTAGTGTACTGACAGCATGTTGTTCTTTAGCTGTTCTTTGAAAAGTAACTTTTTTTAAATTAATCTTGTTTAAAGCACCACCAAAACAACCAAATACATTCAGATGGAAGTTTTTGGCTGTTATGTCACCAACACGATTGCTCGAGAATCTACATGTTGCTTCCGAAAGTTCATATACCCTGAAATCAGTCCCATATTTTAAGCAGCATGCCCCATTAGACTTTTTTTTCCAAGCATGAACATATTTCCCATGGGAAATAGGAAGTAGTCACGTTCACATAAACAGAGGTGAGCACAATTCGGACGTTGCATTTTTGCTTTAACATTTTTAAATAAGTAAAAACTCCACTGACAGTCAGGTTTAGGGTAAGGTTTTGGGTTAAGGGGTTGAATAAATAAAATATGTATTTAATGTTGACAGTAGTTCATAATTTAAAGCTAAAAATACAACTCACTTTTGCTGCCACTGTGGACATTTCACCCTGAAACTAAACCTCACACATCCCATATATTCAACAACAATACCAGCTTGGACCATTGAGGGAAGTGTTTTGAATTTCGATGAGCATAGACCAATTTCAGCAGCTGAAATTTCGACCTACTGTCACTGAATTTGCTTCAGAATTTGACCGTTTAATAATTTAATACCAAACCTATTTATACCACTTCCTTAAGACTGATTAATCGATTAGTCTTTCAGGTAATCCACTGAATAGTCCATTTTGAAAATATACAGTTTCGCACATCCTTATAACAAGCAGAAGTGAGATTTTTACAGTATAGGGTCTTTTAAAACTTCCACAGGCTCAGCTATACTATAAAATCAAAGCATAGTAACTACGACATTTCTGAAATTGAGAATGTTCATGTAAATTTTGTGTTACTGCAGATTTCACACTATATTTTCTGATAGTTGAGCGAAACCCATCTGTCACAGGACAGATAATCAGCAAGAGACCCAACTTCAGTCTTAACTCAGTTTTTACAAATTTGTTGACAAATGTGTGTTACTGCATTTTGAACAGCAGTACACAATGTACAGATGTAGCCTCATTACTCATGGTGTTGAACAAATTCTTGAAGGAAAGCAGAATCAGGGATGAGCAGGAGGAGAAAGAAATGAGTTAAAATAGACTTGTGGGACCAGATGTGATGTTTTGACATTGCTTTGACAAAGGGGCCAGCAGAAATAGTGGATGGTTGATCAAAAAGATTGTGTGCGTATGCGTTCTTAGAAACAAACAAGCACAGATGTTGCAATGGAAGCGTGCAGATTTTGCATGCCAGTCTATTTTTATTTAGGGGCCAAGCACCGAAGGTGCGGAGGCACCTATTGTGTCTGTTCCGGTTCTTATTATGGGCCAAGCACCGAAGGTGCGGAGGCACCTATTGTGTCTGTTCCGGTTCTTATTAGGGGCCAAGCACCGAAGGTGCGGAGGCACCTATTGTGTCTGTTCCGGTTCTTATTAGGGGCCAAGCACCGAAGGTGCGGAGGCACCTATTGTTTTTGTTCCGGTTCTTATTATTAGGGGCCAAGCACCGAAGGTGCGAAGGCACCTATTGTGTCTGTTCCGGTTCTTATTAGGGGCCAAGCACCGAAGGTGCGGAGGCACCTATTGTGTCTGTTCCGGTTCTTATTAGGGGCCAAGCACCGAAGGTGCGGAGGCACCTATTGTGTCTGTTCCGGTTCTTATTAGGGGCCAAGCACCGAAGGTGCGGAGGCACCTATTGTGTCTGTTACGGTTCTTATTATTAGGGGCCAAGCACCGAAGGTGCGGAGGCACCTATTGTGTCTGTTCCGGTTCTTATTATTATTATTATTCTTCTTCCGACTGGGCGTCTATGGCAGCCCATAGAAGCGTATGCGGGAAAGTTGTAACGGTCTGATATTCTGATAGAGGACAGTCCCAACATCAAATACACCAATTTTGGTGTCTCTAACTCATTCCCTCTAGCGCCACCACCTGTCCAAAGTTTCAAAAATATTATGCTAATAACTTTTGAACCGTAAGGCCTATCAACAAAATTCTTTTTTCCTCTGATTCCTGAGCTCATGACGATTCGATTGCACCCTATGACGTCATTTTCCGTCATAAAAATTTTTCCGCCATTTTGAATTCTCCAAAAAACCTACTTTTGCGAACTCGTCCTAGACGGTTTGTCCGATTTTCACCAAAATTGCACCAGATCATCTTCAAGCAGTGCCAACAAAAGTTATGGAAATCAAGTTGATTCGTCAAACCGTTCTCGAAAAACGCACAATCAAATTTTACGTAGAGCTTGCAAAAACAAACGTAAGTCTGTATCTCCGCAACGCTTAATTGTATTCAGACCAAACTTGGTACATGTCATCACAAGCATGACCTGAGGCGACATGCTGCGTTTCGGCGCAGCGCCACCTACTGGTCCGGAGATACAGAAAATAGCTATTTTTGTTTATAACTTCTGAACGGTTTGTCCAAAAATTATAGAAGTGGTCTTGTTACATTCAGGGCATCATGCCGAGTCGACTGATATCCAATTTTCTCAGATCGGCCATTTTGGCTGTCGGCCAATTTGAATTAAGTGCTAAAATGCTGTATTTTTTGAACGCATGAATGAATTGTTACAAAACTCGGTATGGGTCATCAGTAGGATGCCCTGAAGGAGCCAGAGAAGTTTTGAAACAGCGCCACCTAGTGGTAAAATTACATTTTTAAATGCTTATAACTCTGGCTGGGGTTGACTTATTTTCACGGGAGTCATATTATTAGATTCCTGAATCCTTGCCGAGTCCAACGATACCAGATTTGCCAGGTTTCGGCATATGGTTTGTGCAGCGTTGTAATTTAGCACTTAAAAAACATTTGCGAATATCTTCGAAACCACTTGTCCGATCGAGACGAAACCACCATCAGATGTTTGGAAACAGGTTGCTGGCAACATGCCAATGCCCAAATCTCAAAATATTGATAGTAAGGGGTCGTAAAATCCAATCAAAATCACGTGTCAGTTATTTTTGACCTGTTTTTTCACATAAATGTCTATAACTCTGAAGCAAATTGAGATATTGTCACCAAAATTGACATACACATGTATGAGCTCACTCAGAGGACACATATGGAAATTGTGGTATTGTGCCACTTGGTGGCGCTATAAAAGAACAAAACATGAAATTACCATTGACTTAAATACAGTATTGTGATAAAAATGCTATACTTAACGAATGCATTGGTGTAACATTTTGAAACTCAGAATGTGCCATCAGCAGCATGTCCTGAAGGTACTCAAAATATTTTGAGACAGCGCCACCTTTTGGTCAAAAGTTATAACTAAATGTCCCAAAATGCTAATAACATTTGTATAAATTTACCTATTGTAATCACACTGTTCTCAATTGATTCTTTGGGTTTTGCCAAAAACATAGATAACATTTTTCCCATAATCAGCCAAACTTCCTGTCCGCCATCTTGATTTTCATTCAATGCCTACTTTTTCAAACTCCTCCTAGACTGTTAGGGTTATGGTTTTCACCAAAATCAAATCGTATCATCTCCAGAACATGCCAACTACAATTTATGGATTTTGTGACGATAGACAAAACTGTTTTTGTAAACTGCCAGATCAAAGCTTACGCATGCTGCCAAAATTACCATTCAGGCTTTATCTCTGCATTGCCTTGATATATTGACACCAAACTTTATATGTCTCATTGTCACCACACTCAGACCACACCACATACATTTCATAACTGCACCACCTATTTGTCAAAAGTGATAATCAATTAAATCATATTTTTAGTTAATGTATGATTTTTCATCCATTTGCCTAAATTCATCTTTACATGTCTTTAATTGCTACTTGCTGCAGTTGGTCTGACCATTCCAGCCATGTTGGCATGTCTTGTCATCTTCTTTGCGCTTGGCCCCGGTAATGGCTGCTTTGCAGCTATATTTAGGGGCCAAGCACCGAAGGTGCGGAGGCACCTATTGTGTCTGTTCCGGTTCTTCTTCTTATTATTATTATTCTTCTTCTTCCGACTGGGCGTCTATGGCAGCCCATAGAAGCGTATGTGGGAAAGTTGTAACGGTTTGACATTCTGATAGAGGACAGTCCCAACATCAAATTGACCAATTTTGGTGTCTCTAACTCATTCCCTCTAGCGCCACCACCTGTCCAAAGTTTCAAAAATATTATGCTAATAACTTTTGAACCGGAAGGCCTATCAACAAAATTCTTTTTTCCTCTGATTCCTGAGCTCATGACGATTCGATTGCACCCTATGACGTCATTTTCCGTCATAAAAATTTTTCCGCCATTTTGAATTGTCCAAAAACCCTACTTTTGCAAACTCGTCCTAGACGGTTTGTCCGATTTTCACCAAAATTGCACCACATCATCTTCAAGCAGTGCCAACAAAAAGTTATGGAAATCAAGTTGATTCGTCAAACCGTTCTCGAAAAACGCACAATCAAATTTTACGTAGAGCTTGCAAAAACAAACGTAAGTCTGTATCTCTGCAACGCTTAATTGTATTCAGACCAAACTTGGTACATGTCATCACAAGCATGACCTGAGGCTACATGCTGCGTTTCGGCGCAGCGCCACCTACTTGTCTGGAGATACAGAAAATAGCTATTTTTGTTTATAACTTCTGAACGGTTTGTCCAAAAATTATAGAAGTGGTCTTGTTACATTCAGGGCATCATGCCGAGTCGACTGATATCCAATTTTCTCAGATCGGCCATTTTGGCTGTCGGCCAATTTGAATTAAGTGCTAAAATGCTGTATTTTTTGAACGCATGAATGAATTGTTACAAAACTCGGTATGGGTCATCAGTAGGATGCCCTGAAGGAGCCAGAGAAGTTTCGAAACAGCGCCACCTAGTGGTAAAATTACATTTTTAAATGCTTATAACTCTGGCTGGGGTTGACTTATTTTCACGGGAGTCATATTATTAGATTCCTGAATCCTTGCCGAGTCCAAGGATACCAGACTTGCCAGGTTTCAGCATATGGTTTGTGCAGCGTTGTAATTTAGCGCTTAAAAAACATTTGCGAATATCTTCGAAACCGCTTGTCCGATCGAGACGAAACCACCATCAGATGTTTGGAAACAGGTCGCTGGCAACATGCCAATGCACAAATCTCAAAATATTGATAGTAAGGGGTAGTAAAATCCAATAAAAATCGCGTGTCAGTTATTTTTGACCTGTTTTTTCACATAAATGTCTATAACTCCGAAGCAAATTGAGATATTTTCACCAAAATTGACATACACATGTATGAGCTCACTCAGAGGACACATATGGAAATTGTGGTATTGTGCCACTTGGTGGCGCTATAAAAGAACAAAACATGAAATTACCATTGACTTAAATACAGTATTGTGATAAAAATGCTATACTTAACGAATGCATTGGTGTAACATTTTGAAACTCAGAATGTGCCATCAGCAGCATGTCCTGAAGGTACTCAAAATATTTTGAGACAGCGCCACCTTTTGGTCAAAAGTTATAACTAAATGTCCCAAAATGCTAATAACATTTGTATAAATTTACCTATTGTAATCACACTGTTCTCAATTGATTCTTTGGGTTTTGCCAAAAACATAGATAACATTTTTCCCATAATCAGCCAAACTTCCTGTCCGCCATCTTGATTTTCATTCAATGCCTACTTTTTCAAACTCCTCCTAGACTGTTAGGGTTATGGTTTTCACCAAAATCAAATCGTATCATCTCCAGAACATGCCAACTACAATTTATGGATTTTGTGACGATAGACAAAACTGTTTTTGTAAACTGCCAGATCAAAGCTTACGCATGCTGCCAAAATTACCATTCAGGCTTTATCTCTGCATTGCCTTGATATATTGACACCAAACTTTATATGTCTCATTGTCACCTCACTCTGACCACACCACATACATTTCATAACTGCACCACCTATTTGTCAAAAGTGATAATCAATTAAATCATATTTTTAGTTAATGTATATGATTTTTCATCCATTTGCCTAAATTCATCTTTACATGTCTTTAAGTGCTACTTGCTGCAGTTGGTCTGACCATTCCAGCCATGTTGGCATGTCTTGTCATCATCTTTGCACTTGGCCCCGGTAATGGCTGCTTGCAGCTATATTTATGCTTGTTTACCTCTCTTCCTCTGCAGGCACTTCTGTAATGCAGGTAACTGCCTACGATGCCGATGACAGCACCACGGCAAATGGGCTGGTGCACTACCGCATCCTTAGCCAGACACCACATATCCCCATCCCCAACATGTTCACCATTAACGGAGCCACTGGTGAGATCAGCACCATCGCTGCAGGCATCGACCGAGAGGTTAGTAACATCTCTGCTTTTGACGTAAAATGTGAGCCTGCGTCCAAGAACATTTTGCAAAGCCGCTGCTGAATTTTTCTTTTCTTTTTTTCATTTAAATAACTGTTAATCAGTGTGTTTGTAATGTTGGAGTTCACTACTAATGGATTTGTATGTATCTGAGTGTGCTTACAAACACCTTGCCAGTTGCCACCCCATGAAGAACGTCTTGCCCCTCTCTTTGAGTCTCCCCAGTGTTCTGATATAATTAGTCCTGTGCTGTGGCCTGTTTGAGCATAATTGATGTGTATGCTGCACAGTGTCTTGTGAACAATATTCTGAAGAGACACTCTATGACTATAACAAACCGTGATTTTTAGAATCAACTTAATGACCAGCCTGTCCTTTGAGCTGTCTGTGACCTTTTCAAGTTGAAGAGCAGTTATCTGCCCACAGATGCCCCTCCCAGAATGCCCATCACAGCAGGATAAGATCCAAAGATGCAGTGGCTAGTAAGCAGGGAATGCTGAAAGATCATTGCTGGGCCCTATTTGTAATACTATATTTGTCCATTTTAAGGGGTAAGGATGGGCAAGGAGGAGGCTGGAACCAGCAGAATAGTCAACATAACTTTAGTGACAGAAAATAACCGAGCATAACATAAAACACATAGATGCACACACACAGCAGTCACATGTGTGCGTTTCTTTCTCTAAATGGCGCCCCCGGCTCGTCTTTATCCCCTCCTGGCTGATTAGGTGAAAGCACTGGCCGTGCACCCACACGGCCCGGCCACACTCTCCTCGTCACACTCCTCCACCGCCCGATTCAGGCCAGGGAAACCTCCGGCATGACGTACTCTGTCATGGCGTGTTGCCCTTCCCGCCATCCTTCTGCCGGCAGATCTTCCCCACCTCTCTGGAGACCTGGGAGAGATGAGGGGAGGGCTCAAAGAAAATCTCCCTCATCAGTCCCTGGACACACCGTTGCCTGGTCCTCAGCCACTCCTTAACCCTCAGGCAGCCGACAACCGCTTCTCCCCTTAAGGACGGCAGCGAGTGCTCTGACCCCTGGGAGAAGGAATGGCTCCTCCCCTTCCTTGTGGATGGCAGTGGTTCCTCCTACTGCCGGCGTCCATCAGCAGCAACTTCTTTACCTGGTGGATGGTCGCGTCTCCTCCCCTTGCGAACAGCAGCGGCGAGGACTCCATGACAGTGCATCCCTCCTCCTTCCCAGGTTTCGGCACCAGTGTATTCGGAAAGGATGGGCAAGGAGAAGGCAGGAACCGGCAGTACAGTCAACATAACTTTAATGACAGAAACTGAACATAAAATAAAACACATAGATGCACACACACAGCAGCCACGTGTCTCTCTCACTCTGTCAAACTGGTGCCCCTGGCTCGTCTTTATCCCCTCCCGGCTGATTAGGTGACTCAGCGCCGGCCGTGCACCCTCATGGCCCGGCCACATCCTCTTCCTCATCACATCCATATTCGTATAATAGATTAGGATCAGTGCATCTCAAATCAGTGTACATTGAAACTAGCATATCAGAGGTGCCCCAATACATTCTATTTCCAATGGGCAAGGCCATAGCTAAGAATTCTGGGCCCACTGACTGTATATTGGTCCCTTTCACATAAAAAAGAAAAACAGTTTAAAATTTGTTGTTGGCTCCCCTGGACACCGGTTTTAAAATTTTAAACTGTTTTTCTTTTTTATGTGATGGCCCCTATAATTGTTTCCATCTCTCACCCCATTAGCTACTGCCCTGCTAATGCCCTGGTGCAAAATATGTTAAATCAGAATCAGAAAAAGCTTTATTGCCAAGTACGTTTTTTACACATCCAAGGAATTTGTTTTAGTGTTGTAGCCGCATGTCACACATTCTCTAAATATAAGAAGTTAAGAGAAACAAGTATTAAAATATAAGCAATATAAATATATATATATACACAGTATGTATTAAAAATAGAAATAAAAATAGAAATAAAAAGAGCAGTACAGCAGAGTAAGTACAGTGGCATGTAAAGCCAGGGGTGGAGTGTGGAGAATGTCAGGATGGGTTCCAGGCCTTGTTGATAAGGCTAGTGGCAGATGGGAAAAAACTGTTTGTAAAACAGTTCATTCTCACGGGCAAGGTAGAGGCGAGAAACCGGCTTGACATATAAAATAATAGGTTTAATGGAAAACTCAAAAGACAAACACATAGGATGACGGACATGTCCGTGAACGATCTCTCTCTCTCCCATCGCCGTCCGCGAGTGGCCTTTATCCCTCTTGATGGCTTAATTAGCCTAATACGGGACTGGGTGTGCGTAATCACGCCCTGGTCCCGCCCTCCACCGTGCCACATTCCTCCCCCGTTCTTTCAGGCTGGGGACACCTGGCCTGACGTACATCCCCTGGGGGGGGGGGGGCCTCCCGCGCGGTCTGCCGGCGGGTCGTCCCCATCAACCTGGACGAGGGAGGGGGCAAGGGGAGGGAAACAACAACAATTAAAAATGGGGGGGAGGTTCCTGCACTGGTCACGATCCCCTCCCCGCTCGCAGACGGCGGTCTTCCCTCGACCCCTCCGCGTTTCAGCGGCTGGTAGGGGCATCCTCCACCCCTGGCAGCGGCCCTGACCTCTCCAGGCAGTCGGCTATAGGAGCCCCTTCTCCCCTCGCGGTCGGTGGCCGTTCCTCCGCGTCCAGGCGGCTGGGCTCCTCGTCCCCCGGCAGATGGCCGCGGCTGCTCCGCTGTGCAGTGGAGAGAACTCCGCTACAGCGCATCCCTCTTCCTTCCCGGGTTTCGGTACCAATGTAAAACAGTTCATTCTCACGGGCAAGGAAGAGGCGAGAAACCGGCTTGACATATAAAATAATAGGTTTAATGGAAAACTCAAAAGACAAACACATAGGATGACGGACATGTCCGTGAACGATCTCTCTCTCTCTCCCATCGCCGTCCGCGAGTGGCCTTTATCCCTCTTGACGGCTTAATTAGCCTAATACGGGACCGGGCGTACGTAATCATGCCCCGGTCCCGCCCTCCACCGTGCCACATTGTTCTTGTGGCATGAGGTTTTGGTCCTAATGCACCTCAGCCTCTTGCCAGAGGGGAGTGTCTCAAAGAGTTTGTGGCCAGGGTGGTAGAGATCAGCCTCAATCTTTCCAGCACGCTTCAGAGTCCTGGAGGCGTACAGGTCCTGGGGCTGGTTGCATAAACATAGTCATTATCTTAAGACTGTGTCTAAGAAATAGTCTGACTAACTAAAGTCACTGAAGAAAGACCATTGCATAAAACAAGCTGACATTTGTCTTTTGAAAGACAGTCTAATTTGCATTGCATTGTGGGAAAAGTAAGACACTTAACAGCTTTAAAAAAATGGCAGACAGTGGATGCTCAATTCATTTGCTGAAAATATTTGCATATTAGAGGACTACAGTGCTTCAAAATTTATTCTAATGAACAAATTTGGTGATGTTAACCCAAATAATAAAAAACACAAATTTTGTTACCATCTTTGAAGTCTTCTACAGAGTTTCAAATCAAGCCCCTTTCAGCCCTCAACTGAAGATCCCACAAGCTCAGCTGACAGTTATTTTCCATGGCAACATGGAATGTAAACAAAAGTTAGCCAAGGTGCCTGCTGTCTTACATGTTGGCCTTAAAATATGCAACTGACTGAAAAAATTAAGACCAACATTTTAGACGACTAACTTGTAAGACCAGTCTAAAACAACTGAAAACTGTTTTATGCAACTGACCCCTGGAGCGGAGGCAGATTGCAGCCAATCACCTTCTCTGCAGACTAGATGACACTCCACTGTGTAGAATTGCACCATCATTGTCTTTGTTAGATTGAATTTCTTCAGCTGCCGCAGGAAGTACATTTTCTGTTGTGCTTTCTTGATGAGGGAGCTGATGTTCAGCCCCCACTTGAGGTCCTGGGAGATGATAGTTCCCAGGAAGCGGAAAGACTCCACAGTGTCAATTGTGGAGTCACAGAGTGTGATTGGGGCAGGTGCAGGTGAGGCTGAGTTCTTCCTGAAGTCCACAACCATCTCCACTGTCTTTAGAGCATTGAGCTCAAGGTTGATTTGATTGCACCAGGTCACCAGGTGGTCAACCTCCCACCTTTAAGCGGACTTGTCACCATCAGAGATGAATCCGATGAGGGAGGTGTCGTCCGCAAACTTCAAAAGCTTGAGGGACTGGTGACTGGAGGTGCAGCTGTTAGTGTACAGGGAGAATAGCAGAGGAGAAAGGCAGCAGCCCTGGGCGGATCCGGTGCTGATGGTCTGTGAGTCAGAGACTTGATTCCACAGCTTCACATGCTGCTTCCTGTCAGACAGCATCCACCTGCAGGTGGAGTCAGGCACACTTAGCTGGGAGAGCTTCTCTTGAAGCAGAGCCGGGATGATGGTGTTAAAGGCAGAGCTGAAATCCACAAACAGGATCCTGGCGTAGGTTTCTGCGGACTCCAGGTGCTGGAGGATGTAGTGGAGGGCCAAGTTGACTGCATCGTCTACAGACCTGTTAGCTCTATATGCAAACTGCAGGGGGTCCATGAGGGGATCAGTGATGTCTTTGAGGTGTGAAAGCACAAGGCGCTCAAAGGACTTCAGAACCACAGAGGTCAGGGCGATGGGTCTGAAGTCATTAAGTCCTGTGGTCCTTGACTTCTTGGGAACAGGGATGATAGTTGAGGACTTGAAGCAGAGCACATGACATGTTGAAGATGTCTGTGAACACTGGAGACAGCTGATCAGCACAGTGCTTCAAGCTGTAAAAGCAAGGATGTGTCTGCTCATTGAGGCTTTGCTGTGACCATATTTAATAATTTAAGAATAAAACATTGAAAAGCTCATATTGGTCAACCACTAATCTGAATATTGAGGGAATACCTGTATGATGGATACAGCCCTGGTTCAAACAGTGCATTTGTGCATGATTTTGCACTAATATTGCACACAATATTTTGGGAGGTGTTTGAGATGGTGACTGTGCTCATACACCATTCTATGTTTATTTCATGATGCTTTATCATGACTAGCACATTATGTTCTTTTTGTTTTCATTAGAGGAATGCAAATTGAGACTGAACCTATGTTTTATGTCTGAAATAATATTAGATAGCTTGTCCTCTATCACATATATATTTACATGCTCTTGAATCTTGTTATAGTCTGTTATAATTCAGCTCCACCTAGAATTAATTCAGCTAATCACTGGGGTCTTCTTAGTGCCTACTTTAGAATGCAGTTGCATTTTTTGTATATGTGCACATGCTCACATACCCGCACAAATGAACTCTATGGGTCATGGGAACAGCTTTCCATAACTCATCTGCATCTCAGAGCCTGACCCTTCCCACCAGACTTTTTTCTCCTCTTTAACCTCTCCATAAACCCCCGCACTCTATTGCTCTATCTATCCCTCTTTTCTCGCACACACACTCACTCTCCAAACACAACCACACACATAGTTGTGTGCTGCTCCTTAACCTCCCTCTGCTCCACTAATGAGTGGGGTCATTCAGAGGTCCACTCAATTTATCCCAGAATGCTTAAGTGGACCTGCGGGGAAGTCTTTCATCTCTCACCTTTTTATCTCTCCATCCTTTCCATTGCTTTCTCACAACAGACCCTAGTCTCATTTTTAAGTTGCATGAGATTAAAATATTTCAACATTACTTTTCTCTGATGTATGAACTGCAAAACACTAAAGCACATGACTGTTAATCAGAAGGTCATCGGTTCTATACCCACAACCATCACCATTGTGTCCTTGAGCAAGGCACTTAACTCCAGGTTGCTCAGGGGGAATTGTCCCTGTGAAAAGTGCACTGTAAGTCGCTTTGGATAAAAGCGTCTGCCAAATGCATAAATGTAAATGGAAGTAAAAATCCCATTCATTTTTTTCCCCATAGGAAACTGGTTATTGATGATAACATATAAACCTTTAAAGACAAAGGGGTTGTTAATCAGTGGTACTGTATATGCTTCTATTAAAGCCATCAGTCTTCGTCATTTCAACTTCAATTAAAAAAAGAATGTGTTTAATAGAACTTCCTGATGAAATTCTACACTACTTGGATCCTGAAGGAAAAGTGTGCGCAAGGCCTCTTTTTAACCAAAATTTAAATAACTGTAGGAAATTATAGATATTGTTTGACGCTCTTAACCAATTTACTTTAACCAGCATCTTTGTTTTAACTGGTTATTTTGTTGTGGTAGCATGTAGGGCTCTTTGAAATAACTAAAATATTTTGCCAAAGTGATATGGAACCGTTATGTGGTCAAGAAATGAAACTACTATATATCCGTGTGTTTACTTGAAAAATAATTGCACACATTAGAACGTCCATGAACCAATCAGAATCAAGCATTCAACAGACACGTGGTATAATTGTTTATAATTAATTAGAAATTATTTAACAAACATTTGTGTCTTATATCATATTGCTGTTGGTGGCGTTTTTTTAAACCATAAGCTACTTGAAGCTGTGCCTTACTGAAATTATTTCTGTTAAAGACAACAAAATGTAAAATCATCAGTCATCTTCTTTCAGTTGGTACATAATGCTCTGTTCTCTTCATGCCACTTTAGATGACGCTGCTGTCACCTCAAGATATTTTCTCTCCATCAAATGTTCATAAGTCTGTACCTGGAGCAATGACTCCTGCTATTCCAATGACTTAGATTGACTGGCTGAGATGGTCTCTACAGGGGAGTGAATGTGGGATGTGGTGCCCACTGCAGGCAGGTAATCTGTCCTCCTCACAGGAGCACAGAGAGCCCCTCGTTAATCTAATGCAGTGATTGCTCTCTCTTCCACCTGTGCTTTCCAATTAAAACTAGGACACAATTGTGTGTTTATAGAGCAACATTGCAAATGGAACACTTGGAAGATTTTCAACACCATATGCTCTGCCAGTAAAGAGCCTAAACTCTTGCAGTGTTGGACGAGACTGAAATAAATAGTTCATCCAAAAATGAAAATTCTGTCAACATTCACTCACCCTCCTGTCAATCAAAAACCTGAGAAAGATTTTGAGTTATTAATGACTTGAAGAAATAGTTTGGCCAAAAATGCAACTTCTCTTAGCATTTGACCCCGGATGACTCTCCTGTGAAACACAAAAGAAAATGTTAGACAGAATGTCAGAGCTTCAGTTTTACACTCAACAAAATTGGATGGTGATTCATACTGTCAAGATCCATAAGACAAAATAGAGCAATGAAAGATCATAAAAATAATCTGTATGACTGGTGCACCAGTTCTTCTGTGGCCAAGTTTGAGGAATGGATTTTTAAGGGAATAGTTCACCCAAATAATTTAAATTATTTCATCATTTACTCACCCTCATGCCATCCCAGATGTGTTTGTCTTTATTTCTTCTGCTGAACACAAACAAAGATAATTAGGAAAATGTATCTGCTCTGTTGGTCCATTCAATGCAAATGAATGGTTTGGAGTTTGAAACACCAAAAATCAAATAATGTTAGCCATAAATGTAATCCATATCACTCCAGTGGTTAAGTTAATATCTTTAAAAGATAGTGGATAGGTGTTGTGAGACAGATCAAAATTTAAGTAATTTATTTAATATAAATCTACTTTCAAACAGTCCTCATATGTATGTTCACACGAGTTCTTCTAGTTTTGTTTTTTGCAGATTTGCATTCTTCTGCACCTTCTGGTATGTTGTGCAAATATTATGTATTTATTCTATTCATTTGCTTCATCCCTCTCTTATTTTTCCTTTTGTCCTTCCTGCACAGTAGGCGGTGATATGCACGAAGAATGTGAATCGCTAAAAAACAGAGGAAGAATCTGGTCCTCTTGTGAATGCGCATAGGCTGGTAGGGCTGGTAAAATTGTACATGTATAGTAAATAAGGACTTAAATATTGATCTGTTTCACACCTACACCTATCATATAACTGATGCACATACAGATTTAAACATTGTATGGATTAATTATATACAGCATTTTTGTGGTTTTTTGGAGCTTTAGAGTTCTGGCCAACATTCAATTGCATTGAATGTACCAACAGTGCTATTGACTATACAGAGATATTTTTTCTAAAAATCTGTTTGTGTTCTGTAGAAGAAAGAAACTCATACACATCTTGGATAGTATGAGGGTGATTAAATGATGAGGGAATTTTAATTTATAAGTGAACTATCCATTCAACGTAACATGACCAATTGTAACACAGCTGACTTAAATGTAAAGTTAACCTAAAAATTATTTACTCTGTGTTCTAAACCCATATGACTTTCTTTCTTCATGGGAACACAAAATGTTTGGTAGTACTGTATGTTAGTCTCAATCACATTATGTGATGTGTTCCACAGAGGAATGAAAGTCATACAGTTTCACTTTTGCATTTCTTTACATTTCGATTTGTTTTTGGAAAAGAGTAGAATGGCTAAAAGGACCAAGGCAATGTTGTTTATATATGCACTTAGTTTTGAGATTGGTGTGAATAAATGAATACGCTTCCTGTGAACTTTCATTTGGAACTTTAACATTATATTGTACACAACAGGGGTCAAGCTCATACAAAGGTTCATTGAATTCCGAGGAGACACCCTAACGTTTTCCCTTTCTGCATTTCCATCTCTCTCCCTAACAGTTACACACACATTTTCTCATCAGAAAGGTAATCCTCCTTCATCAGTACCTTTAGTCTAATTGGAATATTTATGCAGTAATTAGTGGGCTGAAGAAGCCTTGCTTTTACTAGTGGGAGTTTACATTCACGTTAATGTCACACACATCTGATCAGGTCTGAATACCAATTACACTCTCACACAAAGGCCCCATCACCCATACACACCTCTTAACCTGCTCGCCATCACCAGTCTGATTACAGCAGCTAACAAGCTCCCACCATCTTTCTTTCTGTCTTTTTGTTCTGTATGTCTTTTTTTTACGACTGTCACCTTATCTTACAACTTGCCTTCCCATATTTTTGTCATTTTATTTGTTTGATGTAATCGTAATACTTTAGAACATTGTAAAGAACCTTGCAATTGTTGTTTTTTCGTTCACTGAATGTTATTACCGTTATTCTTTTTTTATAGTGGTATATTTTGGGTTTTTAATCTTGACCATTGCCCCAGCATCAATATTTGACCACTGTATTACAGCAGAAATGTTGCAGTAACAGTCTTAAATGGACAGTTAACCCAAAAAATTGAATCCTGTCATTATTTACTCACCCACTTGTAATTCCAGACCCATATGACTTGGAACTGTGGAACACAAAAGATGTTAGGCAGTATGTTCTGTGTCCCATATAGTGAAAGTGAATGGTGACTGAGGCTAACATCTTGCCTACCCATGCATATGATATATATTTTATAGCTATACATATTTTTTATGAATTAATATATATATATATATATATATATATATATATATATATATATATATATATATATATATATATATATATATATATATTATTCAAATTCAACTAGATTTTTGTAAATTGTTACATATATTTCATATATCAGATTTCTATATGGGTAACATCTCTGTTTGTATTACACGGAAGTGTCACAGTCCTGTCACTCTGTCAGTCTGGGTTCCCCTTCTGTCACTCACTAGACATTGTGTCGAATGTAGTGACACAAGGAGTCTTTCTTGAGAGCCTCACGTACCTCTGAACTTGAAAAAAGGCCAATGAGAAATTGGCAGACAGAATTAGCATGTCCCGCCCCCGGACATACGGGTATAAAGGGAAGCGGGCGTACGTCTGTCAGTCAGATTTTTTCTTCAGAGCAGATGTGCAGCAGCTAGCTGAAGTTCACTACTGTTCCACTCACCTCTGTTGGTTGTGCAGTCCACACCCCTGGGCGCTTCAGGTAAATCCCCACGAACAGCCCCCCGGCACGCTCGCTTGCTTCCGTTCTGGATTGGGGGGAGTGCAGCTTGCCTCTCGGCCAGCCTGCGTTCTCCCTCAAGCCCCCCGAATTGGATGATGACGTTGCCGCTGTATCGGTGAACATTCAGGTGTCTGACGCAGAGGACTCGACTGGGCTGGCACATTCGGGTCAGCCCGCCCAGTCTGAGGCTGACATGCAGATGGCTGACATACTTGCCTGGGCCTCCGTGAGCGTGGGCTTGGACTGGAACCCTCCGTCCTCCCCACAGCCTTCACGGCTTGACGATTGGTACCTTGGGTCAGGGCGCCACTCTCAGCCATGCTATCTTTCTTCCCAGAGGTGCATGACGAGTTGATGAGATCGTGGAGGGCACCTTTTACTGTGTGGAACTGACCTCTTCATTCATCTGCTCTCATTACCCTTGACGGTACACGGAGGTCCCCCAGGAGGACAGAGCTGTTGCAATCCACCTATGCCCCGAGAATGCCAACACCTGGCAGGATCGCCCGGTACTCCCCTACAAGGCCTGTAGGATGACGTCATCGCTGACCTCGAAAGCCTCTCTGCTATCTACCTCACTCTCAGAGCCGGAACTCGGGCGGCCGATGGCCACACTCGTGGTCCAGGAACGCCACCTCTGGCTGAACATGGTCGAGATGCATGACGTTGACAAGGCCTGCTTTCTCAATGCCCCCGTCTCTCTCTGCTTGGACTCTTCAGCGACACCATCGATGACTTCACCCAGTAGTTTTCGGTGGAGAGGCAGACGGAGGCTATTTCTCACATCATGCCACGGCGCCTCCACAGCGTAGCCTGCACCCCCCTGCGTCCAAACAACCGCCTCTCCAGGACCTCTTCCTCAGTCTCTAACCTTCCCCCTGACAGGTGCACAGAGGGAGGTAAGTGCTTTGAGTCTTTTCTCAGCACCCAAGTCTCGGGATGCACTTTTGCCTCCCTACGTGCTATTACCTGCTCCCCCCTCATTTCAGCGCTATTCGCTCCACCTGGATGCACGCTGAAAACCCCAGTGCCTTACGGGCAGAGATTACAACCCTGTTACTCAAGGACACGATAAAGCTCGTCCCTCCAGCCGAGATAAAGAAGGGTTTCTACAGCCCTTACTTCATCATACCCAAAAAAGGCAGTGGGTTGCGGACAATCTTGCACTTGTGAGTTCTCAACCAGGCTTTACACAAACTCCCGTTCAAAAAACTGATTCTGACCTGCTTTCGGCATCAAGATTGAAGGACTTGAAGGACCTGAAGGACTTGCCTTGACACGACCCTCCCTACGGTTTGTATTCGATGTCCAGGCATATCAGTAAAAGGTCCTCCCCTTCGGCCTGTCCCTGTCTCCTCGCGTCTTCACGAAGTTTGCAGAAGCAGCCCTTGCCCCGTTACGGGAATTGGGAATCCTTATACTCAACTACCTCGATGACTGGCTTATTCTAGCTCACTCTCGGGAGTTACTATGCACTCACAGGGACCAGGTGCTCAGGCACCTCAGCTGTCTAGGGCTTCAGGTTAGCTGGGAAATAAGAAATAAAATTGGAATTATGCAATCATCTGTCATAGCACCTCAGAAAACAGTGTCTAATAATTTTCCTCACGATACACAACTTTATATTTCTTCAAAACCTGATGAGATTTCACAAATCTCAAAATTAGCAGAGTGTATCAATGAAATAAATGATTGGATGGCCAGAAATTTCCTTCTACTCAATTCTGACAAAACAGAAGTACTAATTATTGGACCAAAAAACTCTAAAAATAAGCCACTACAATATAATTTGACTCTCAATGGATGTACTGTTACATCATCTTCAACAGCAAAGTACTTAGGCGTTTTATTTGATACCAATCTGTCCTTTGAAAATCAAATTACCAATGTTTGTAGAACAGCATTCTTCCATCTAAGAGATATTGCTAAATTAAGGCACATGCTCTCTGTTGCTGATGCCGAAAAACGAATTCATGCATTCATGACCTCAAGACTAGATTATTGTAATGCATTACTGGGAGGATGTTCACCAAGATCAATAAATAAACTTCAATTGGTTCAAAATGCAGAGTGCTAACGAGAACCAAGATATATGATCATATTAGCCCCATTTTATCATCGTTACATTGGCTACCTGTTAAATACCGTATTCATTTTAAAATTCTGTTAACTACGTACAAAGCTTTGAATGGTCTAGCTCCGCAGTACTTAAGTGACCTTCTACCACGTTATATTCCATCATGTTCATTACGATCGCAAAATTCTGGCCTGTTAATAGTTCCTATAATAAGGAGGTAGATCCTTTTCAAATTTGGCTCCTAAACTATGGAATATTCTCCCTAATACTGTTCAGGATGCAGACACACTCCCTCAGTATAAGTCTAGACTAAAAAAGACTTTTTAGTTTAGTTTATCCAGGTTTATCTATTTAGCCAGGCATACACCTCATTTAAACTCCAACCCACAATTAGGCTGCTTTAGTTCGGTTATGCCAGAAACCAGAAACATTGATCATGATTTATAACTCTGCAATAAATTGAATGGCATCTATGCTTATATTATTTTATTTGTTTCCCTGTTTCAACCTCGGGACTCCTATCTTGAGGTCACCAGCACCAGTTGAATCCAGCACCATTCCTGCTTCATGTTGGACTCCACTGCTACGTGTCGCTGAATGATGATGACTAAATGCAGCCGTTGCCAGCCAAACATCACTTCAGTCTATTATGATGGACTTCAGAGGATGAATTGATGCCAACTCCAACCATAAGACATGGGATAATTCATATGCCCTTGTCTGAACCTTGGATTTCAGGTGGACCACACCGAATCTCAACGAAATTACTGGCCAGGTTGAACTGCTTTTCACATCCCTGATCTCTGCCTGCATCACCTCGGTCTATTGATGGACTACGATCTTGAAATGGAATGCATAGACTAACAATTGCCAACAAAAGCCTTCATCAGCCAATTAACAAGGACAATTGCATCTATGTGAACTTCTGCAGTTAATCCAGGATGGACTTCAAAGACATTGGTCATTAATCTTACAAATCAAACAAAATCGATGTTTAAACACTGACCCATAACACTTACTTAGTTTAATAATTTTAAACCATGACTTTAACTATACATAAGTAATGTTTATATTATATTCATGATATTAGCCAGAGGTGAACTGGTGCCCACAGTGAGTCTGGATTCTCCCAAGGTTATGTTTTTCCATTAATCAACATCTTATGGAGTTGTGTGTTCATTGCCACAGTCGCCTTCAGCTTGCTCACTGGGGTTATTAATACAATTATTATTTAATTACTTATTTTTAAACACAATTAACAATCGTATTTTATCTAATTACACAATGATGATTCATCGACATTATAAACATTACAGTTTTATCATCTGTTAATGCCTGATCTTCTGTAAAGCTGCTTTGAAACTATGTGTGTTGTGAAAGGCGCTATACAAATTAAATTGATTTGACTTGTCTTGACCTGCAAGCGTTCTCTGTCAGCGACACTTGCCTGGATTTCGGTCCGGCAGATACGTCATGTCATCCTAAAACCACAACCGGGCTACGTGCCTGAGGTTCCTACGACCCCCTTCAGGGATCAGATTGAGAACCTGCAAGCTCTTCCCCGGGAGGAGGTAGACACAGACTTTTTGATGCTGTGACCAGTACGTGCTTTGCGTATATATTTGGACCACACGCAGAGATTTAGATGTTCTGAGCAGCTCTTTGTCTGCTTCGGCGGATGGCGGAAAGGCAACTACACCTCCAAAAGCTATCTCTCTGGCCTACCAGACCCAGGCCGTGCCCATCCCCTTGAGGGTTCAAGCACACTCGACGAGAATTGTGGCATCCTCGTGGGCACTGGCCAACGGCACCTCCCTAGCAGACATCTGCAGAGCAGCGGGCTGGGCAACACCCAACACCTTTGCGAGATTCTACAATCTCAGGGTTGAGTCAGTCTCGTCCCGTGTTTTGTCAGGTCCGAGTCGGTAGAACTCTGTAATACGGAACACCTGACCGGATGTTCTGCTTGCACCTGCGCTTTCTCTCCCAGGTTAGCCACTAATATCTCGCTTCCTGGATGTTCTTCCTCCCTAGCCTTCTGGCCTGCGAAATCAGTGGAGGAATTTGCAACCAGACCCACTATGAGCCACAAGTGCTCTGTACTGGGGTAGGGCTCCACAGGCTTAATTCCCTCTTCAGGCAACTCCCTGTGATGTATTTTCCGTGGTACGGTCCCCCTGTTGGCGGTCCCGCCTCTCCGTTAGGCAGTCCCGCTGCCCCCGTCACTGTGTTTGTAGAGCTCCTCCCTCATCAGGTAGGACCTGCCACCACTCCCATGTGTGGCTTGACAACCCATGTGATGTATTGGCCACATATCACCTCCCCCTAGTCTGGGCAGGATGTGGTCTCCACAGGGTCTTTTCCCCCTAAAAGAATAGGATCGGGAAAGATCTCCCTCCCTGACGCATTTCATAGCGTTAAGCCGCTTTACGCTGTATGTGAGAAACATAGAGAGAGAAAAGGACGCAGCTGGCTGGCTTGCTCCCACGATGGTCATGTAGTGCCTGTTCTCCCCTTAGGGGTGTATATGTGTATATGACACCTTTTTCTGGGGACATTGGGGAGGGTTACTTGTGGCCGATACAGTTGCTTCTGCATGGCGCTTTGAAATGGGACCCCTTGTGTCACTACATTCGACACAGCATCGAGTGAGTGACAGAAGAGGAACGTCATGGTTATTGTAGTAACCTCCATTCCTTGATGGTGGGAATGAGACGTTGTGTCCCCTTTGCCACAACACTAGACCTACTTCTGTAAATGGCCATATCTTTTTCTCAGCTCCTCAGTGCAAAAACCTGACTGACAGATGTACGCCCGCTTCCCTTTTGTTGGACATTCAAATTCTGTCTGCCAATTTCTCATTGGCCTTTTCTCAAGTTCAGAGGTACGCGAGACTCTCAAGAAAGACCTCTTGTGTTACTACATTTGACACAACGTCTCGTTCCCTCCATCATGGAATGGAGGTTACAACAGTAACCATGACGTTTTGTCTCACAGGAAAATGAAATTATCGTCCCGTGTCAGTCTTCGTATTTCGTTGTCTGTCTTTGTTTGAGTGCATGGTTTCAAGATGAAAGGATGGTTTCAGTGCATGGTTTCGAGATGAAAGTCATCCAGGTCTGGAACAACATGAGGGCAGTAAATTATTACAGAATTTAGCATTTTTGGGGGAACTGTCCCTTTAATTACATTTTATGAATCTATAATATAATGGAATTCGGTGTAGTTTCCTGGGTTTAGGAAAGACATGTTTCTGCATATAAAAGTGATACAATGAGTATCTGTTATTTGAAGTTATTTATTGAAGTTTGTTTTATTTATTTATTTGTTTATTTTTTATCACATAAAATCAGAGCACTTAAAAGTTCTGCAGCAGAATGTCAGAGCTTTATCTTTCTGTGTGTGTGTGTGTGTGTGTGTGTGTGTGTGTGTGTGTGTGTGTGTGTGTGTGTGTGTGTATGTATGTGTGTGTGTGTGTGTGTGTGTGTGTGTGTGTGTGTATGTTTATGTTTATGTTAAAAGCTCTGTGTCTTGCACCTCTGTGAATCTGTTCAGGCCAGATTGTCCAGGCTGTTGCTTTTCATTACCTGTCACTTGTCTCTGCCAGAGACCCTGTGGTCTGTGTTTATGCTTGCCAGGTTGTGGTAGGTCTAGGTTATAACATGTCCACTCTGCCGTACCTGATTAGGGAATCGATCGGTGTCCAGTGTGTTTGTGTCTCTCCCAGTTGTTCCCAAAGGATCCAAAACTTCCTGCTTGTGTGAGAAGATGAGAATCATAACTTCTGGTTGCACTCTCTTAGCTATCCTCTCCTCTGTCATCACTTCTAGGTGCACTTTCTCCTCTCCACCTCTTATCTCCACTCCTCTTCCCTTCTGTCCCGAGGGAGAGAAAGAGGTGTCGGAGAAGTGAGGTCAGAGCCCACTGGGCTGTGAAATGCTCCTCATAACAGTTGACTCAAGCGTGTGAGAGCCTGTACGAGTGAAACCCGTCCATCGCTGGGTCTGCTCTCCAGGCTCACAGATTGTGCCAGTGTCCCGAGGTGTAATCGTTTTACATTTTCTTCAGGATGGAAATGTGTTTAAGCTCGTCTCACAGTGTCACGTGCCTGTCCCTCCAGTCGACTCTGTATGAAATGTGTGCAAAATTAATTACACACTGACTTGTGTCTCTTGTTCTCTGCAGAGCATAACCAGAAGAGACAGTATTGATATTTCATTATGGTGTTAATAAAAGTCAGCCACTATTGAGTTCTCATTAATAGAGCCGAATTGGGCAATATTAACAAGGAGACGCATATTTTAATGACTCTCACTGTGAATCTGTGATAATCTGTGGGGCTTTAAGTGCTTCAAAACTACATTTCAGTAGTATATTGCAATACAAGTAACAATGATATTATAAACGTTGGTTCTTTAGCTAAAATCATGCTACGAAACTGCTCTAGCTAATTCTCATCCTAGAGTTACATTCCTAAAGCTGACACATTGAGTGTTACCATTTTGCCCATTCATTTTTCTATTTGTATGAAAATGCATTGCACACACAATTATTGGGTAAAATGGTAGATTTTAAATGGATTTATCTATTTGTATTGATACGATTCTTTATTGAATGAATTTTAAGTTGGCTACATTTATGTTTGGACGTGACATTTGGGTAAGTAAATGAAGAGAAAATGATTTTTTTTGTTTTTTGTAAGCTAAGCATTTAAAATGCTGAATGTAGGCAGTTCACTACATTTTGGAACAAAACCAGGATGAGAAAGAGGAAGGAGGCATTCATACACTTGTTGTATAATTAAATCATTACATTTAAATCCCATAGTAAATCATGTCCTAAAGCATTTAGGGCCAGAGTTAAAGAAAAAAGCCGTCAAAGTAAAACCATCAAGCTTTGGGGCATGATCTTTTATGGGTATTCATGGTGTTATAGAAACTTTAACAGCCAGCCCCCTCCCTGTAATACACCTGTCTCTCAGACCAGTCTCAGTGGAGCACTGACTTGTCCTTGATTCCACCTGCTTCCTGTCTGCAACAACAGAAGTCTTTCGGCCAACCGTATTAATATGGCTGGAGCTGAAGGAGGCAGAGGAGAGGCTTTGGCTCGGGCTCAGCTTTTTGTCTCCTCCCAGTGTGGACTAACTGGAGTCAGATTCACCCGAGCATGGACAGAGCACAGTTTCAGTGTTATCACCAAAGTAATGTAGGCCATGCAACAACAAACACTTTGGGGTTTTGCATGTGTCTTTCCATCTGTTGCCCTTGCAACTGCTACCTTTCATCTGTGGTTATAAACAGGCTGTTTTATGTTTGAAATTGAGTATGTGTGTACTTCCATAAATAGCAAGTGACAAAGTATCAAAGTTGAACAAAGCTCACAGAAGCCTCATGTCCTAATTAACAGATAAGCCTTTAGACAGACAGACAGACAGACGTAGGTAGGCCTGTGCTCAGACAAACACAAAGGCCCGCCATTTACCAAATATAAACAATGTCTTTGTAAGGATTCAGGCTTGGATGTTACCCATGCCAGACTTCAAGACTGTTGAATATGCTATCACTGGAAATGGATGAATATTGCTTCTGTATGTTTCGAAACTAGCTATACTCATGAAAAAGTACCAAAAATAATATATATATATATATATATATATATATATATATATATATATACACAAAATAATAATAATTTATATATGCTTGACATGGTTGTAACATGGTATTTTGGAGATGTAGGCCTACAATTGGATTACCTAGTTTAGGTTTTTGTGTTGCGTTGTGTTGTGATGTGGGGTGTTTTGTTGTGTTGTGTTTTGTTAACATTTGTTTATACATTTGTTTATGCTAATTTCATCAGTTCATTAATACATATTCTCAAGATTATGAATTTATTACCTCGTACCTACAAAATTAAACCAGCATCAACTCATACGTATGCCATAATACAGTATAACTTTGACTATGTAGAATTTATCAGAAAAAAAATATTATGAAGGCATTCTATTTCTGGGTATTTTTTTTGGGGGGGGCATATTTGGTGGCATTTTTTGACTTGAGCCCCCCTTAGTTTCTGACCCTTGTCTGTATTAATTGTAAATGACTGTAAGATAAATCCCTAAAGGTGTTTTAATAGCAATGCATATTAATATCTGCATGTTCTGTGTTCTTTCAGAAAGTGTCCCAGTACACCATCATAGTCCAGGCCACAGATATGGAGGGCAGCCTAAACTTTGGCCTGTCGAATACAGCCACTGCCCTCATTAGCATCACAGACATCAATGACAACCCTCCAGAACTGGATGCTAAAACAGTGAGTATCCTACTGTACAACAGGGAGCATTTACATAGTCTGCATGTTTGGACAAAGACACCCCTCACAACCCCGATATCTGAATTCTAGCAGTGTCTTGATACTCACTTAATTCACACAACAGTCTGACAGCTGGAGAAACTTACTGGAGATGTGAAACAAAAATAGATTAACTATGAGCAATGATGGCTGCAGGGTGAAATAGAACAAGGGAAGAAAGAGAGAGTAAAATAGAGGATGGAGGGAAAGAGAGGGAGGGGAGATCAGTAACTCTCTCTCTCTCTCTCTCTCTCTCTCTCTCTCTCTCTCTCTCACTCTCTCTTCCTTTGTCATAGTGCCAGCTCTGCCCCTTAGGGGACTGTAGTTTCTCTTCAGGCATCTGGCTTCAATTCCCCTCTCATCCTCTAATTTACTTGCTCCTTCACTGCATCCACCAAAATAGAAATATATGGAGGACTCTAAATAAATATGAAGTGTCTATTTGCTTCTTGGCTAAAGTTCTGCAAATTAATAAAAGATATTGTGGTGACAATATTGTATACAAGTATAATATAAGAAAACAATTTTATAGGTTGATTTCTCCTAAGAGTTTAACACTGTGGCATTATCAAAACATTTACCTGTTTGTTTGAGCTCCCCTCCAGACTGTTTAAGCAACATTGACTCAACAAATCATAAGTTTGGGTTGGGACTATTCGTTTATACATCCAATGGGAGACATGAGGAGTTTTCTGGTTTAAAATCTGTTTTTTTTTTGTTTTTTTTAAAAAAAGAGTGATTCTTTTTGCAATTCAGTTTGATGACACTACTGTTGCAGAAATTGCATTCAGCTTTAAACAGTTGTGCAATGGTTGCATTTCTGCTTTTGACAGAAACTTTTGTCCAAAGCAACTTAAATTCTAAGAATACCGTTATCAGTATGCATGTTTCCTCTAAATCAAACCCATAACTTTAGTGTTGCTAGCATCATGCTCAATCAAATTACTTAAGTTTTGTGTTACTTCTCTTTTGCACATGCTCATTACGATTAACATGTCCACTATTGCTTGGCAAATATAGAACCTGGTCTCAGAATGAACATTAAAATATCTATAATTTTGCAAACTGACTTTCATGTGCCAGATTACATTTTTCACAGTTTCCTGGTGACATGATCACTAGAGGCGCTACAACAACATTTGTTACTGTCGTAACCTCCATTCCCAGATGGAGGGAATGAAACGTTGTGTCGAGGTAGTGACACTAGGGGTCACACTTGGGATCCCTAAACACCTCTGATCTTTAAGAAAAGGGCAATGGGAATTGGTGAGTGGAATTTGCATGCCACTCCCCCGGACATACGGGTTTAAAAGGAGCTGGCTCGCAGCCACTCATTCAGGTTTTGCACTGAGGAGCCAAGACAGGGTCCCGGACATTTCAGCGGGTAGCTCAGCATTGTGGCAAGAGAGACACAACGTCTCGTTCCTTCCATCAGGATCTGCATTGTGTTGATGTAATGACACTAGGGGTCCCTATACGAAATGGCACAACCAGCTGAACTGTGTTATGTGGACTGGCGGTGCAGGTGCAGGCAGACCACCGTATGCCTCGTAGCAAGTGCACCCAGCCCCCATGTAACCTCCCCCAATTTCTCCTCCAAATTCATCTGCCACAGGGCTGAGGAGGAAACACATCCAGGGTTCACCGACTCTTGAACTTGCATGGGGTAAAAAGTGCATGTCTTCCACTCCAGGATGGGAAAGAAGCTGTATGCAAGCAGTATACCTGGCCAGCTGCCCTGCATACTTACCTGTTCGTACCTGACAACACACAGGACAAAACTGGCTCAACACAGAGATTATAAAATCTCACAAAGGTATTGGGTGTTGTCCACTGTCTGTTGCCATTGGTCAAGACACAGGAGGCCATCACACTCCTCCTGGGGCAGTGCTTGCAGGCTCACCACCTGTTCCCTAAAAGGGGTCATGGGAACCTTGGGCACATAGCCCAGTCGAAGTCTCAAATCACATAAGAGTATGCCGGGCCAAACTCCAGGCAGGTCAGTGTTTCCCCTAGGTTTACAGCTTTGGGGGGGGGGGGGGGAGGGGGGTTGGAAGAACATTTCCAGAGCCTCTTGATATGGGAAGTCAGAAACGTCTGGCCCATTTATTGAGATCCGCATGCATGCTGCAAGATGGTCTCCTTGCAGCCTATTGCGGATGTTTGTCTTGACCTGCAAATGCATTAACTGTTAAATGTGATAGCTTAACATATAGCTAAAAGCAGCAAGTCCTATTGTGAAAAGTTTGTATTACCCTGTTCATGGTTGAGAAGTCCCTTTCACAGTTTACACTACTGACTGGGACCGTCAGAGCAATAGAAGCCAGCAGGCTGTTAGTCTGAGCAGACAAACAAATATGTGTGTGATTGAGCATTAAGCATTAAGGCCTATATTATTTTATTTTTGCATTCTTTGAATTAGTTAATTATATTAATTTAAATCTTTTGATTGTTCATATCTTAATTTTTTTAAAATATTTTTATTAATAGATCCGGCTCTTCTGATATGCGAGCCGGCTCCCAACGTTCACCTACAAGAGTCGGCTCTTAGAGCCGATTCGTTCGCGAACGACCCATCACTAGTGACTGGACTTTTGCTGCTTGTCAGGGAAAGGGCGTGCAGCACTTGGGCTCTTTTCTGTACTTGGACTCGGAGCAGTAGCGCTACTCCGGGTGCTACTTACAGGAGAGCGAGTGTTGCCATCTTCACCACCCTGGGAGCATTTAAAAAACAGATATTTTTGTCTTCTTTTCAGGTGATTGACGCAACATATTTCCGACGCACGCTTTCTGTCCGCTGGTGGGAGAGTGTGATGGGGAGTCGACTCTGAATAGCCCCAGACTCGGGGTCGACTCCATCACAGGAATCGACTCTTGGTGTCGACTCTGTTACTGTGTCCGAAATCACTCACTTGTGAGTGTCTAATCCCTATAAAAATTATATTTTTGCAGTAAAGTCGAGTAGATTGTATATTTTTTACATTTTGAGTGTATTACTATTCGTTATATGTTGAATGAATGTGACGGCATATCGCGACCGTAGTCTCAAAGTCTAGTGTATCCGCAGCATTACACCATGCCAGAGACCTGTCGTAGAAACTTTGTATTTATCCTACACGTAGCTTGTAGCTTATCTCTTTAGAAATAGATAACAGTCATAGTGACTCTAGTTTGTAATTATGCATACCTCCGTACCAGAAAACCTGGAATCGAACATCCCTATGCTCACCTGTGTGCGCGCGAACGTGTCTGTGTGTGTGTGTGTGCAGGCGTGTGTGTGTGCGCATGGGGCGGAAGTCCGCCGTGCACGATACAGAGAGCTGAGGAGCTCTAATTAATCACTCGTATTAAACGTGCGACCATGTAGAGACAGAAATGACATGCCGTCGTGTAAATAAGATAAATAACTTAAGGGCTATTTAGTTTGTTTAATAAAAGAACGAGGTATAGACCTGTTCTATTGGAAAGGTAACCTTAAATTACTTCTGATCTGGCGCTATATAGAAAATATAATTAACTTTACCTTCAAGGGGGGGCGGGGCGCCCCCCTAATATAATGGCAGGGGAAACACTGCAGGTGTTTCTGACAGAGAATGCCTGCAGGTCCCCAACCCTCTTGGTGGATGTGAGTGCAGTCAGGAGAGCAGTCTTCAATGAGAGAGCCTTTAGACTCTAGGGGCTCAAACAGGGCTCTCCACAGGCCCAACAGGACCACCGAAAGATCCCACAAGGCAATGAGGCGTGGTCTAGGAGGATTCAACCTCTAAGGAACCTGATGATCAGGTCATGCTTCCCGAGGGACTTACCATCCACCACGTCGTGGTGCGCCGCTATAGCAGCCACATGCACCTTCAAGGTGAAGGGGGACAACTGCCCCTCCAACCTCTCCTGCAGGAAGGAAAGCACCGATCCTACTGCGCATCTCTGGGGGTCTTCACCTGAGGAAGAACACTAATTTGCAAACAAACTGCACTTCTAGGCATAGAGGCACCTCATAGAGGGATATCTTGCCTGAGTGATCGTGTCTACCACTGCCGGTGATAGGCCACTTAGTTCTTCTGCGTCCCGTCCAGGGGCCAGACATGGAGATTCCAGAGGTCTTGTCACGTGTGCCAACAAGGGGAACTTGCCAGGGTGGGTCTGTCACAAGGAGCGTGTGCTCCAAGAACCAATTCTGGGTGGGCTAGTAGAGTGTCACCAGGACAACCTGTTCCTTGTCCTCCATGAACTTGCACAAGGTCTTTTCAAGCAGGCTTACTGGGGGAAAAACATACTTGTGCAGCCCCCGAGGCCAGCTGTGTGCCAGCGGATCTGTGCAGAGGAGAGCCTCGGTCAGGGAGTACCAGAGCTGGAGTGGGAGGATTCTAGCTGTGCTTCACCGAATCAACTCCAAATCAGCTGGACCACCTGGGGATGGAGTCTCCACTCTCCCCTGAGTGTAACCTGCTGCGACTACACGTACACTGCCCGGTTGAGGTATTCCGGGATGTGAGTGGCCTGCAAAGACTTCAGTCACTTCTGACTCCAGAGGAGGAGACGGCGGATGAGTTGAGACATGTGACGTGAGCGTAAACCGCCTTGGCAGTTTATATATGCTACCGACGCTGTGTTGCAGTCCTAGGGCATGCGGCGAAGGGCATGCGGTGAACTGCAAAGGAAACAAAAGATTCCCCTCCCGGCCCTCCACCGGGGGATGGAGTGGTCTGTCCACCACCTCCAAACTTACAGCAGGTCTCCTTGTCCCTGGTCACCCATTTCAGGGCAATTCGAAGCCTTCCTAGGGTTCTTGGCACCTGATCGTGGGGTTCTACATCAGTGCCGGACCTTGAGCCACACCGGGGCAGGATGTGTTGGATAGCCTCAGTCTGCTTCTTGACCGGCGAGAACTGCTGAGCAAAGTCCTTGACAGTGCCGCCGATCAGGCCAGCTTGAGAGATGGGGGAGTCAAGGAAGCGTACCTTTGTCAGTATCCTTCATCTTGACCATATTAAGCCACAGGTGGCACACCTGGACCACCAAGGTGGACATCGCCTGCCTGAGAGCCCATGCCGTGAGCTTAGTCACCCAGAGAGCGAGATTGGTCATCGAGCGCAGCTCCTGCATCACTCCGGGATCAGGACTACCCTCGTTCAGCTCTTTCAATGCCTTGGCCTTGTGTACTTGCAGGAGGTCCATGGCATGCAGTGTGGAGGTGGCCTGTCCAGCGGCACTGTAAGCCTTGGTCGCCAAGGACGACATGGGCTTACAGGCCTTGGACAGGTGTCTCGGGTTGATTCCGCCAGGTGGCAGCGTTTTATGGGCACAGGTGCACCACAACCACCTTGTCCCCCTTGGTAATCACTGTGTACTCCATGGCTGCCTCACCATCAAGTGTAGTGAGAGTGGAGAAGCTCAGTGGTTGGGTCTGGGCAGTAAAAGTTGCCTGCCATGACTTTGTGAGCTCCTCGGGCACCTCTGAGAAGAATGGAACCGGGGCAGGCATGAGCGCCACTCTGAGCCCAGGAACCAGTCATCAAGCCGCAAGGGCTCAGGGCAGGATGGAGGATTCCATTCAAGCCCAATGCTTGCAACAGTCCGGACAAGCATGGCCGCCAGCTCTGCATCGGCCTCAGACTGGGCGACCACACCCGAAGGTGGGAGCCCAGTTGAGTCCTCCACGTCCGACTGGATCAGCCCGCTAACGAGCATACTGGGAAATGGGTGGTCAGTGGGGATTACCCCACAGAACCACTCACATTGTTGTCCCCAAATCGCCCCCAACGCTAACCGTTGCGGCCTCGTGCCTATAGGTAGAAGGACCAGGGCAGGAAGCGGCTGAAGTGGCTTTCCCCCTGAAGAAGGAAAGTTGCAACCGCAACATTGCCATTCAGAGCATGAGCCAGTGAGAGCATGAGCCATCCATGAACGTTGTCTCAGCTTGGCTGCGAAGAAAAAATCTGAATGAGTGGTTGCGAGCCAGCTCCTTTTTTACCCGTATTTCCGGAGGAGTGGCATGCAAATTCCACTTGCCAATTCCCTTTGGCCTTTTTTCAGAGATCAGAGGTGTTTGGGGCTCCCAAGAGCGACTCCTAGTGTCACTACATTGACACAGTGTCGAGTGAGTGACAGATAGGGAACTGTGCATTTTATTCACTTTCACATAAATTACAACTACAACGGCTGATTAAATATGTATTTTCACACTATTACTCACATTGTTATGGTATAAAAAATGTTTTACTATAATGCATAATTTGAAAAAAAATCTTGCGTGGTAGCTCACTTGTGTGTTGGACTTTGGACTCTAAAGTACAAAGTTTGAGACCAGTCAAGCACGCAAGCTGACACATAAGACAAGAGTGTCATAGAAGCAACACTAGATGACATAGTTGCTTTAGACAGTGTGTTTAAATTTTTTGGACTGTTGCTTTAGGGTAAGGATGTCTGTTTTGTGTCTACCTCTCATTTGATTTTAGATCAATATTAATTAGGTTTAGGTTAAAGTTTTAGTTTTAGTTTTAGGTTAGGGAAGTGCATTTTACTCATTAAAACCTTCATCTAATATTCACTTTAATGTCCTTGTCAGATTACGACACCATTTCACTGGCTTTTGGTGCCCTCGCTGGACATTTCATTGGGAAACTGCAGCCAAATGTGTAACGAGGCACGTTATTTTGTTTTGCCAAAGTCAGGTAATGTTCATGAGACTAGGCAGCGTGATGCTGATAGATTTTTTTGAGCTGGATTTAAGAGGTTGACTGTACAGGAATAATAAAAAACTGAATATAATGTTATTAATTGTCGAAAAAATTAAGAAATGATTGATAAAACCCATCTTCCTATAGAACATTATATTGTGCCATCGTATATCTCTATTTTCTTAACATTATTTTTTACTGTTAACTTTTGTTGTTTTTTTTATCTCTGTCCCTCTTCTCCTCTCTCTCTGCCCACTTTAAACAGTGTTTGTTTCTGTCAGCCTCCATATTTTTCTCCTTATTTCTCCAGTTAACCATATATATCTCCTTCCCTCAATCTTTCTCTCTGGCTTTCATTGTCTCTTCCTTTCTCCAATTTCATTTATTTCTAGCTATTGGCCATGCTGCTTTTATCTCTCTCTCACAGCACTCATCTGGGGTGCCCTTATATTCCTTCACTCATTAAGTAATAACCCCAGGCCTCCTCCATGCCGTCTGATGCTCAAACATTCAGAAATATTTAGCTATTTTTTTTCTACCAGTAATCTTTGTTTGAAGGCCAAATTATATTTAGTGAATTAGTATGACATCTATCATTTGGTAGCAGACAGTCTTGGTCTTCATTTTAATTGATGTCATCTTATTTTCCAACGTTGGTTCTGAGGAGTACCTGCTTGTGGACAGGTCTCTCTGCCTGTGTTGAGTATCTGGCTCCTGTTGTTGGTGGGTCTGAGTTGTTTTTAGCTGACAGTAGCTTAGAACAGGGGGTTTCAAACTGTTTTATGCAGAGGAGCCCCAAATATGATGATCTCCTTTCATGGAAACCCCTTCCAAACATATAGACCATTTCAAGGCTGTAAACAATAACAAAGGAGTTAGAACGCTGCTGGCCTGGGATCACTTCCGGTATCATTATTGTATCCTTTAAATAAGGCTCAGAATTAACATATTTTCTCAAAGAACAGAATGTTTACCTGAAGTGACTTATCTAGATGTATTGTTGAAACTGAGCATCTACGTGTTTGAGGCGATTAAAGTGTATGCTCGCAGTTATTTCCTCGGCAGAGAGGATCGCTCCTATCATAATCAATGAAGCCATTCAAAAAAGCTGTCTGTGTGACCTGCAGACAAGGTAAGGACAAGGTAAATTCATTATAATTGGAGCTATCTATAGTCACTTTTAGAGCTCTGCCTATCAAAATTACAATTAGTTGGCATACATTTATTTCACCTACCAGAGATAAGATGTGTGCTACAGTTGTTAGTACTGCACGTATCCAGCTGTCTTGCTTCACTTCTGCGGCTCATGCGTCCATTTGCGATTACTTTTTAGGAGATAAAAACACTTTAATTTCCATTGGTTCCAGGCATCCAGGGAGCATCCAGTCACTGAACAACATGGTCCAAATTTAAATAATGGCATTTTATGACAATCATGTTAATGTTAGTATTGTTAACCATGTTAAAGTCACTATGAATTAAGCATCTCCCACTGTTGTTTTTAATGAGTTTGACAATTAGTTGGAAATGTTCAGAGAACAAAGACGTCCCTTCCTTATACTGATGAAAGAAAAATAAAGAAACCTATGCCACTGTTCAGAACTTAAGCCTGTGCTCTATTCACTGTGAAGTCTTTGCTGTGAAGGTTTACAGAATGTATGACTTGAAAATAACTACAATCTGGAAAGTTTTTTAACTTTGTCTTTCCGGACAAAAGTGAAGTGAACCGAGCAAGGGAGATCCACTGATCCCGCAGATCCACTCTCTCTCAGAAACATGCTGGGTCTCTCTTGCGTGTTTGCTGTAGTCTCAATCAACCCAATTATGATACTGCAATCCATATTTTGAGCATGTCTGTTTAGATGACATGTCAGCTGTGATTATTCTTCCCTATATAGGCATCATTTATTAAATTTGGAACACACACATCAGAGACAGAGAAGTAGGATAGACCTACATCCATCTTTTCTTGACACCTCCTCTAAGTGATACACACTAAGAGTCACTCATCCATGCTCTAGACGTTCTCTTGTCTGAATGAACACAGAGGGAAAATTGAAAAAAAAAATGGAAAGTGAGACTAAAATGAAAAGAAACTCATTGCTTACCCATCCACTTGATTATTTGTGATACTTTCTGAAACTTTCCTAGTTTCAAAGTTTTATTTTCATGCTGCTCCTCCCACAAGGGTGTAAACATGTGTATCTTTTAAAGATAGATTATAGAGTGTAACCAAAGAACAACTCTGCAGTTTGGCTGTCTCGTCTTATAACATATGGCTGGTCCTAACAGAGCAAGTTAACCTTAATGACACCAGCAATTAAGTTCTACATTCAGCACATGCTCTCACTCACAATATCAAACACATTTGTCTCATATCACTGAGCTGAGAACAAATTAACCACAACTGGTTTATGGCAGGATTGCTCGACCAGACACTTGTGATGGTTTTTGTTGATTCAGTCAGCAATTTGAGAGCGAGTTACTGATAGCGACTTTTTTTTTTTTTTTTTTTTTTTTACATAGAATGGGCAGTCACTCAGTCAGAAAGAAAGAAAGAAAGAAAGAAAGAAAGAAAGAAAGAAAAAGAATGCTGGCACCTTGAAATCATGGGAGAGTGCAGACTTGTTCAGACTAATTGACTTGTTCATAAGTTTCTAAAATGTGTCACTGTATGTCTTTGCTGGTTAAACTCAGACAAACATTTAAATAAAGCTTAATTGTTTCAAGCGGAGAATATGAACTTCAAAATAAATGTCTTTTTGGCTTATTATGGATTTGGGCAGTTGTATTGGGGTTGTGCTCAATTGCATGTTTATGATAGACACAAAGGCACATACACATTATTTTTTGTGTGAAATGCATGCTAGAACTAATTTGTTTTGTTTTTCATCCATCCTCTATATCTCTCCCTCCCTTCCTCTCTCACCCACACAGACTGAATCTGGTAGAAATGGTCTGTGATTATATGCATTTGACAGAGGCATGAACCGTATATATCTTGCCGTAGGAGACCCACAGAAACGTAAGCAAGCTAATTAAGCGAAATTGCTTGAGGGGGTGTAAACCTTGCAGATACATTGCTTCCAATTTGAAGACAGCTGCATGTTTTATTCATGTAAAAGCTGCATGAATATGGAAAGATTTGTCTCTTCTCAAGAGCAAGAGTAAAGTGAAATAGAACTGCATCTTAAGATAACTCTAAAGCTCAATGACAACTGTAATGATAATTATAATGCTGATGATTATATTGATGCAGTTAGTGGGGGTTAAGATGATGATGAAGACAATAAAGACAGTGGACTTTGTCCCGGGAAACATCATAACTATACTGAGGCCTTGTAAAATGTTTCATAGTCGTTGCAGGGCATTAATGCATATGCGTATGTTGTAATCTCAGAATTAAATTGCATTTGATTTTGCCAATTAGCGCATTACATGCAAAATTTTGCCAAACCTACTTGCGCCAAGACTTAGCACATGCTTTCATGAAAATACCAAAACTTCTTGGCCATGCCCACTGAATTACTTAAAGCTATAAGTCTATATTACCCATCATATATTCATTGATTTATTTAGGGTAGCTTTTGTCATAAAAAAGAATTGTAATTATGAAACACACTTTGTTTTTAAAAAATAAATAAAAACTAGCTTCAGGGCTTTCTTTATTTATTTATATTCTGACAAATACATAAAAAAAATATTAAACAACCAAAGAACTTGAGGTTGGATATTATTTGTTTGTTGTTGTTTTCAAAGCAAAGCTGTTTGCAAAAATGTTTACCAGCATGTCAAAACTTTTGACTGATTAAATATAAAAAAATATATATATATTGGGCAATCTACTCAGCATTCCATTCTATATGAATGCTGTTACTAGTAATGAATGTATTTTAGCTTCTACATCCAATAGACTTTGATGGAAAAGTATTGAATATTGATGAAAAAAATGCAACAGAAATCCATGATTCTTACAATTAATACAATTATGTATGCCACAGATCATTTTGTCACTAAGCATCATCAAACTACCACATCTAGAATAGGTCTGATGAGATGGCCATAATTTATTAGTATAATTAATTATTTCTATAAATATATATATATATATATACATAATAGGAGCGGGGCTGAAATGTTGCCCTTGATTTTCTAAGTTGGAATATGAAGCAGAAGAGGAAGAGAAATTCATAAAAAAATTTTACCCTCTTAATTTTCTTCTCACTTAAAATCACCCCACCGTAATCCACATATCATAAACAAGTATCAAACGTCACATTTCTTCCATCTTCTCTCTCTCCACACACACACAATTTCGCAATCTTATTGAAATAGCCTCCAGAGGAGAGTTTTTCATCAAACTAGAAGCAGTCTAGAGAAATCAGACTGTGATTTTGCACAGATCAATCAATCACTCAATCACGTTGTCTGCTGTCCTGTCCTCTACTGGTCTCTCATACCCCATCCTGGAAAGGACACAGAACATTTGTTTGATCTCGACAAAATGTTTTTCTACTTATCAGTGAAAGCAGCTGTGCATCCCAGACAGCATGCAGCCAGAGAGACTGGACGGCCCCTCTGATGTTTTCATCGCTAAAGCCAGTACACATTACTTGCTGTCTCTCTCTCTCCCTCTCTCTCGCTCTCTCTCTCTCTCTCTCTCTCTCTTCCCCTTTCTGTCAGTCTGTCTCACTCATTTCTCTCCTTTCTACAATTTCAACTAATAAAGCATGAAAATACTCCATGATTTATTTTCCCAATTGAAGCCAACTTGTTCCGTCATGAAGTATGTGTGTATACAGTATGCAGCAGTGTGTGTTTGGCTCTAGTCTGTGCTGCATGGTGATGCCATTACAGTAAACAGCATCTGGCAGACACACTTCATAACCCCTTTAAACTGCTGGAGAGAGAAACAGATTACTAAGCTGTAATGAGCTTGTGTGCACATTAGCACCTTGGGCTGTGAGTATACTGTAGTAGACTGTGTGTGTTTTTGTGTAACAAATGAGACCCAAACTAAACCTTTACCCTGTCAGTAACCCTATCCAAACCATAATAAGTTAATTTGGAACAAAGCCCCAAAGCCCATGAACAGAAAATAAGTGATATGTTGTAGTCCATCCGGACCGCGAGACATCATGACATCAACTGACCCATCTCACCATTTCTGCACTTCAAGTGATCAGCATGACAAAACAGTGGAGCTCTGCACATCTCAAGCACTCATCTCTAGATAGCACTGATCTTATAGCGCTGTATCTTTGAATATTTTTCTCTACTACAGAACATTCTTCATTTAAACCCTTTCATGCTCCACACGCATTGGTAGACGTGGCACCGCGCGCAGATTTGCAGATACGGTTATTTTAACAACAGTAGGCTGTAGCAAAAAAATACAGTGAACCACAATATAGAAACTGGCGTCTTTCACTAAAAAAAAAAAAAAAACAGATAACAAGAATGAAGCAAAATTAATTCAGCTTCATGTGTCTGAAATGAATCTGACCGTTCAGTTAAACCAGGTTTTTGATAAGACAACGAGCTTCCAGAGAACCTTTAAAATGTTACAGCTTTTTTTTTTTTTTTTTTTTTTTTTTTTTTATCTAAAATTACCTGTATTATGATCAGCATGTTTCAAGTCTATCACAAACAGATTATGTTTGTGATAATTAATCAAAGATGCCATCATCTCTGGCATAGATGGCACGGAAAAACAATCAGAAATGTTATACTTGTAGTACAGTGGAGCTCACAAGAGAACATTTCCATTATTTGATATTTATATCCCATTTATAGGCCTACTTAAAGGAATAGTTCACCCAAAAAGGAAAATTTACTGATAATTTACTCACCTTAATTTACAGGCCATCCAAGATGTATCGGAGTTTCTCTCTTTATCAAAACAGAATTGAAGATTTTTAGGATTTCATTTCAGGTCTCCTCCTTTAAACAATGCAAGCGAATGTACTCCATTTTTTGACGCATATTTAGGGTGCATCATAATAATCTACAGGACTCCAGTCGACAAATAAAGTTCTTCTGATCCCAAACGATTGATTATTTCTAGAAACAAAACAATACTTATATATATACTTTTTAACTACAAATGTCCACTTCCGTACATCTCTGAGATGCACACTTAAAAGAGGGAGGACGTAAGCTCTTTGGTAAGGTCACGTGTAGGAGAAGGCAGGAAGCGTGTCATTCTTTTCAAGAGAAGGAGAGCTGTACAAAAGTTTAATTGGCTATAGATTTTTGTATAAGTGTATTGTTCAAAATGGTCATTTCGCATGTGTATCCTAGATGCTTCAACCTTCAGAAAAATGCACGGCTGGAAAAATATAAACTTTTCATCGATAGCCTAAACGTGATCATGAGCGATTAAAGCTCTTGCTTATTGCACTGAACATCAGTATACCCCTACATTCTCTCAAATACTGGAGGGTGTGCAGTGAAAATTTTACCCCTAAGGATTTCAGACCATCGAAAGAAACAAATGGTCGATATCTGAATTTATCGGCTGTGCCCGTGCTGTTTTTCCAGCAAACTCAGGTATGTGTGAAAACTTTGTCATTGTTATGCCTCCCTCAGCGCTCCGTTCCTCATCACCCGAATTCAAATTCACCGCAGCTGCACACAATTCACTCGCTCATCACTGCCTGCATAAATAACTCGCCTTCATGCCACTTCACTGTCAAGTCTCACCCAAAGGACTCGCAGTGTTTATTTACCTGTCTGTATTTGCTCTTGATCTTCGTCGATATCTGTTTAGTGCATACCCTGCTGTTTTGCCTGTTACCTCTTCAGTTTGTGAAGCTTCTCTTCTGCATGATATCACCTGTACATTGATCTAACTTTGTAAACCCTGTAAATCCTGTGAATCTCAGTAAATATTCACACTTGGTTTCACCAACTACAACTTGTGTGGCTTGAATTCCTGACAGTCATATAGCCTGTATATTTCTGCTAAAGAAAAAGCACAAGTAGATAACGCAAAAAGCATTGCTATGAAATAAAATATGTAAAATAATGTTTTTTTTATTATTATTTGGAAATTATTTAATTTTATATTGTTTTGAAATGGTTTCGGACTGTTTTGGTTTATGAACAGTGCTTGGTCTTTGGTCTGTGCAAGTTTCTCTTGTAAACAATGACATGCTTCCTGCCTCCTCCTCCAAGTGAAGCGTGACCTTACCAACGAGCTTACGTCATCCCTCTCATGAGCGCACATCACAGAGATGTATGGAAGTGTACATTTGTAGTTAAAAAGTATATAAGTATTGTTTTGTTTTCTAAAAATAATCAATTGTTTGGGTTCAGAAGAACTTTATGTGTTGACGGGAGTCGTGTGGATTATGTTGATGCACCCTAAATATTTTGGACCATCAAAAAATGGAGTACATTCACTTGCATTGTTTAAAGGAGGAGGCCCAACATGAAATCCTAAAAATCTTCAATTCTGTTTTAATGAAGAAAGAAAATCAAATACATTTTGGATGGCCTGAGGGTGAGTAAATTATCAGCAAATTTTCATTTTTGGGTAAACTATTCTTTTAACTTTGGCTAACATTATTTTTAAGCTATACCACTGTGATGTACATTATTTGTTGATGGTAGATTTTCACTTTAAAAAATTATAAAAATTGTCCATTCAGACAAAAAAAAAATTCTATACTCACTACTGACACCATGTAAGATATTGTCCGGAACTTTGCTGGGAAGGAAATGTAGAGATTGGAATACTTGGAACTTTAATTGAGTACCTCTGGTGTAGTGGTAAAAGCCCAGGGCTGGTAACAAGAAGGATGCAGCTACGCTGAATGCCCATGAGTCATCACAATTGTCCCTTTGAGCAAACCACTTATCCCTATATTCCTCCAGGGGAGCTGTCCATGTAATAGTATTTTGGCACTTACAATTTTTTTTTTTTTATGTCATTGCATGATAAATATGAAACTAAAAGGAACAAATTTGCGAACATGTAAAGGGTTAAAAAAAAACATGATTCAGTCATGGACAGTGGCTCCACATGTTTAAAATGAGCTTTCTTGAAATAAAACTACCATGTAATCTCAACTTAAATGCATTAAGTAGAGACAACCTAATTACTACAAAATTAAATATGTTGGATCAACTCAAAGTCACTGATTGACTAGTTAGAACAGTGAATGCTAGCATGCTAAATGCTAATGCTAACAATATGCTATGATTAGAATAGCAACTATTCAATGATTAAAGCAATATATAGCCTTCTCAACATGTACCTGTCCTCAAGCTAAGCATAAGCTTCACACTTCATGGTAACCCCCAAAATTCAGAAACTCTTATAAATCAAAACATTAAACACTACAAGTGAGCAAGGGAGGATTCAGTTAAACTGACAAAAGTGAAAAATATATATTTTTTAAGTGTAGCTCGACCTTTTCTCAGAGCTAACATTTTTTTTAAATTACTTTTAACTGACTGGTCCCAATGTGATTTTTAGTGGATGTATGAAAGGAGAACCCCTCAAGTTCACACAGATGCCCTGACAGAGTAACAAATACTTCTTAGGGCCACTGTGCTTTCTCAATTTCTTGCATACTAGAAAATTACTTGCTTGCTTCATTTGTGTGTCATCATCTCTTCCTCTCAGTTTTTAGGCGAGGTCCCAGAAAATGCTGTGGGCGTGGTGGTGGCTAATTTGACAGTGAGGGACAAGGATCAGCCTCACACACCCAACTGGAACGCTGTTTATAGGATTGTGGGAGGAGATCCAATGGGTCATTTTGCCATACGCACTGATGAGATCAATAATGACGGCAGGGTCATGGTGGTTAAGGTGGGTGTGTCTACTTGGTTATGTTGCATGGGAATTTTCAGATCATCTAAAGTGCTTTAATTAAAGAAAACCTGTCCTTTTATGCATTTTTCTCTTTGAAGAGGTCACGTGCCTGTTGCATATAGCACCCCAGCCTGTCTTGGAGGCGTCGGTTGTGACCACGACGCACCTGGAGACTTGTTCTAGATTAACCCCTGCCCGTAGAAACGCAAGGTCGTTCCAAGGGCTGAAGAGGCGGAGACAGATTGGTGTGATGACCACGTGATGTGTGTCGTGGCGCCATGCCCCTCTCAGGATATGAGAGGGATGGGAGCCAGTGCTCAAGCGGTCTCATATGCATCAACTCGAGTGGTGTGGCCACCGCTGAGGATGCCATATGCCCCAGGAGCCTCTGAAATAGTTTCAGTGGAACTGCGGTCTTCTGTCTGGATGACTTCAGACAGCTCAGCGCCGAATGGGCACGCTCGTTTGTGAGGTGCGCCGTCAGAGACATGCTCTGAACTGGGAGGAGCTTGCTCTTTTCCCAGTTGACCCGAAGCCCTAGCCGGCTGAGGTGCACACACCAGGTCCCTGTGTGTACACAACACGTCCCGAGAGTGCGCTATGATTAGCCAGTCGTCAGCGTAGTTGAGAATACGGACACCCACTTCCCTTAATGGGGCAATGGCAGCCTCTGTAACCTTCGTGAAGACATAAGGGGACAAGGACAGGCCGAAAGGGAGGACATTGTACTGGTACACCTGACTCTTGAATGAAAATGGAAGGGTCTGTGTCAAGGTAGAATCGAGACGCATCCTTCAGGTCTACTGTCGCGAACCAATTTTGATGCCAGATGCTCACTAGAATGCACCTTAGCGTCAGCATCTTGAACGGGAGTCTGTGTAAGGCCCGGTTCAGAACTCGCAAGTCCAAGATTGTCCGCAACCCACCGTCTTTATTCGGTAAAATGAAATAGGGTCTGTAGAACCTGCTCTTCATTTCGGCTGGAGGGACAGGCTCTATCGCGTGCTTCCGTAGAAGGTTGGCGATTTCCATACGCAAGGTGGCGGTGTTCTCACCCCTCACCGTATTAAAGTGGATGCTGGCAATCCTGGGCGGGCGCCTGGTGAACTGAATCGCATAGCCGAGTCGGACGGTCCGGGCCAGCCATCGTGACGGGTTAGAAAGTGTGAGCCACGCGTCCAGACTCCAAGCCAGGGGGCCCAGAGGAACAATTTCATTGGATGTGCCAGTGGGTGGGTCCTCACGGCATGGCGGAGTCAGGGAGGCCACATTGATGGGGTTTGAGCCGAGTCGAGAGACATCAAAGCACTTACCTGACTCCTGGTGCTCACCGGCGGATCGGTCGAGGAGGGGGGAGGAGGTGCTTCGTCCCCGCAGTCCATCAAAACTGTCCGGTTTGGGTACTGTGCCACAGCTTGGTGCACCGGGTGGGGGACTGCCTGTCAGAGAAAGAGAAAAGCCGATGGTCGGGGGGATGGCGGAACACACCGATTATGTGACCCAGGGACTGAGGAAACTGCTCTTTTGTTGAATGTTTGGGTACTGCAGCTACTGGAGCATGTGGCAAAACAAAAGGAAAAGGGAACAAAAGATTCTCCTCCTGGCCCACCGGGGGATGGAGTGGTCTGCCCTGGGTCACCCGTCTCAGCGATGCTTTGAGGTTTTCTTCCTACCCCTTTCTTCCGAGCCCTCCCTGCTTCCAGCGGGGGGCTCGATGTCCGGGAGGGACCCCAGGGGCAGACTGGAGATGAGCCGGTGCAGCCACCGCAGAGGGACGCCCTTGGTGATGAGCAGACGGGGTGCAGGATTTTGAGCTGCTGGGCAAAGTCCCCAACGGTGTCGCGCAGATCCTGCATCAATTCCTGGTCAGAACAACCCTTTTGCAGTTCTTTCAGTGTCTTGGCTTGGTGGACCAGCAGGATGGCATGCAGGGCGGAAACGGCTTGTCCAGTGGCGCCGTAGGCTCTAGATGGGAGCTATATTACACACTAAAGGAAAGGTTAAATCCCAAAAAGTATAATAGGTCCTCTTTAATAATTCAATTACATTACGTATATTTAGACACTTTAATATGGGAGGTATAATGAAATATTAACCTGAACTTTAGCTTCTCAATTTTTGTTTGGCTTATTATTGTATTTTCATTTTGCCCAAAAATGTATTTGTTGTTTGTTAATTGTTGAACCACCTAGTTGTTTTTTGTTTGCTCTTTAGAAACTTCACTCAAACTCTCTCTTTAACTGAGACAATAAGAGTTAGTATCTGAACTAAACTGAAGTGTAAGTCATGTGTGGATGCATATGCCAGACACATCATCGGAGGTGAGCTTCCCTCCCTACAGGACATCTACACCAGTCTGTGTGTGAAAAAGCTGGGAGAATTATCAGACACAACACATGGCAACACATTTATATGATAAATGGTAAACCTCATTGTTCATAGTTCTTGTGTCATGAAATCATGATGATTGGTGTCAAGAGGCAATGATGTATAATTATGGTAAATAACAACTTAAATTTCATCATACAGTGATCGTATGCCTTCAGATGACTTTGAGAATTATGCGCAAGTCAAATGGGATACTTTTATGACACTTTTTTAATTTAAGTTACTTTCAGCTGGTATTGTCTGGGAATCAACAATGCTAAATGCTAATCTGTATTCTGCATGTGAGTTTGAGACATTATGGTTACTAAGTAATGACAGAATTTTCATTTTTGGGTGGACTATTCCTTTAACCCTATTTGTGTGTTCCTTGACCATTGGAGTTTGAGAATGTGCTGCATTCTCTCCATACTGCATAAAAGAAATACTGGTGAAGGAAACGTATCGGGTTACATGTGTAACCCTTGTTCCCTGAAAAAAGCGGAACGAGACCTGACATACAAACTATAAAAGTCTAATGAATGTGTGCGGAGAGGACCAGCCTGCCACATCGCAAACTTACTTAGACATAAGCGTAGATGTCGACCCAAGGGCATAAGAGCCCGGGGTAGCAGGAACATCCAGTAACATGACCATAAAACCAGATGAATGTGTGCGGAGAGGACCAGCCTGCCGCATCACAAACTTGCTTAGACATGATCGTAGATGTCGACTCAGGGGCGTAAGAGCCCGGAGTACCATGAACATCCAAACCATAGAGCCTGAAGTATGTTTGCGGAGAGGACCAGCCTGCCGCGTCACAAACTTGTTCAGGCATGAAAGATTTAAGCCATAAGATCTGAGAATGTATGCGGAGAGGACCAGACTGCCGCATCACAAACTTGCTTAGACATGAGCGTAGATGTCATCCCAAGGGCACAAGAGCCCGGGGTAGCATGACCTTCTAGTAACATGACAATAAAACCAGATGAATGTGTGCGGAGAGGACCAGCCTACCGCATCACAAACTTGCTGCAGAGGGAGACCTCTAACCAAGGCATTTACCGTCTGGTAGAATGCGCCCTAAAACCTACTGGCGAAGCTTGACCGCGCACCTTGTAGGCCCGGGCAATAATGTCTCTCACCCAAAGTGACATAGTCTTCCAGGAGGTGACTGCCCCCCGGTCATGGCTTCCAAGTGAAGAATTGCTGCCCTGACTTTACGCCACTAACAAAAGCGGTGGACATAAGTCTGAAGGGTACAGACTGGACAAATTCTGAGAAGTCTTAGCTGCTCCAGCGTTACAAACGGCAGGGAGCAGAAGGCTTAGAAAATAACCGGCCAAGGGTCACGAAAGGTACCTTGGGCAGGTAGTTAGGGTGAGGGTGCAAAGAATGCTTTTGGTCATAGCTGGGGCAAACTCTAAACAGGCCGGCAAAAGAGACAGAGCCTGTAGGTAAAGTCTCTTTAGAGACGTAATTGCCATAAGAAAAACCATCTTGAGAGTCAGAAGTCTACCAACGCTGACTCTAGAGGTCTAAAAAGGGGGGGACTTATCCTATGAAGAGGTCCTAGCAAGGATGCCTCTTAGGGGGCACCCCGCCCACCAAGGCGTGGCAAATCGCAGTGGAGGCCACATAGAACCTGGCAGTGGCTAGGCAAGTGCCCGCTGACAGCTCTTTCTACAGAAAATCCAGAACTGAAGCAAACTGGCAGTTAGCTGGTTCTGTAATATGAACTTATGGGGGGAAACTGGGCGACTCAGGGAGAAGTAGAGGAGACATTGCACTATCAACAGAGGCGAAGAGGTCCTCTTCTGCCCTGTAAAATCTACCCAGATCAGTTCCAAGTGGAGGGAGCCCTAGCACTTGAAATGGTCTCGATAACCTCAAGAGAAAGCCCTGTGAACCTCAGTTGGTACCCTTAAGGGCCAAGCATGAAAAGTTTCACAATTCGGGCCAGTGATGAGACGGTCCTCCCTGTTCGGAATCACCCAAGGCGAGCCGTCGAGGAGAGGTATTCAAGAAACATATCCTGTTCGGCCAGCACAGCGAACATTAGAAGGAGGCAAGACACTTGCTGGCGAACCTTGCCAAGACTCCCGGGAGCAGAAAAACCGGGGGGACAAAAACGCATACAGACGCATTCAGGGTCATGTATGTGCCTTTAATTCCAGACCCAAGGGGGCTGGGTGACTTAGGGAGAAGTAAAGGAGACATTGTGCTATCATAGAGGCAAAGAGGTCCTCTTCTGCCCTGTGAAATCTCACCCAGATTTGTTCACTATCTCAGAATAAATCTGCCTCACACACACGGGCATTCCGGGATGAAACTGTCCTGAGTGACAGGAGCTGCCCTGGGCCCCAAGGAGGATCCAACGTGCCAGAAATTCAGCTGACGTGAACGTGGATCCCCCCGATGGTTTACATAAGAGGCTACCGCTGTATTGCCCACCCGCACCAAGACATGGCAGCCTCAGGAGGAAGTATTTCAGGGCCAGAAATATGGCCATCAGCTCGAGACAGTTACTGTGACAACCGAACTGACGACCCTCCTATCCCTTTAAGCCGGACAACCACTTAAGGCCACTACCCAGCCCGTCAGGGAGCTGCCTGCGACGACAAGACGCACCTAGAGTGGGACCCAAGGTAAGAACCGGGGTCTGAACCACATAGAAAGGGAACGAAGCACGTGGCGCATAACCCTTATTTGCCTTAGGGGACCGGCCCTCGGATAAAAGCCCCTGGCTTCTAGCCACAGCTGAAGCGGTCTTATGTGCAGAAGGTCCGAAGGGATCACCGCAGACACCAACGCTATGAGACCTAGTATTCAATGATACTGACGAGCAGTGCAACCTCGACCTAGCCTGACCTTGCTCAGGGTGTTCTGAATGGAAACGATTCGTGCGGGAGACGATTGTGCCTGCATCGTGACCGAATTCCATATAACCCCCAGATGAGTCAAGACGATATCCCTGTGCTGAACTGCCAGTTCTTGGAACTGTGCTAGGATCAGCCAGTCGTCTATATACAGTAATTCAGAATGCGGATGCCCTGGAGTCGCAGAGGAGCCAGTGCTGCATCCGTGCATTTCCTGAATGTGCGGGTTAATAGGGCTAGGCCAAATGGAATAACCCGATTCTGGAAGGCTTCTCCCCCGAAAGCAAACCTCAGGAACTTCCTGTGCTGTGGCTCTATATGAAGATATGCGTCCATGAGATCGATGGTGACCAGCCAAACATGATGTTGGGCTTGTGACACGATCGTCTTGATAGTCAGCATCTAGGACTTGAACACTGAGCGGTTCAAGCCTCGAAGATCTAGAATCGGACGCAACCCCCCCACCCTTCTTGGGAACAAGGAAGTATCTGTTGTAATAGCCTGACTCTTTCTCTGGAAGGGGATGTTCTATGGCCCTTTTGACCAAGAGATTTTGCAGTTCTTTCCACAGTAGACATGCCTGTCCCAGTTTCACGGTAGTGGGAACCACGCCGTTGAAACGGGAGGATGGCGAGCAAATTGAATTCTGTAGCCTCTTTCTAGAGTTTCTAGAACACACATAGAAATACCTGGCAGAAGCTTCCACGCTGCCAGGTTCTCTGAGATGGGTATTATTTCTGACACTTCCTGTTGAGGGGATTTTTGAGTGTTCCGCGTCCTGGATCAAGGCAGGAAGCAACGGTACACCCAACTCTTTGTTGGAAGCCTCTATCACCCGAACCACCAAAGGCGGTGGGAGTGAAGAGGTTTCGGGAGGGTATCGGGAGGGCCGAAGTGGATGATACACGCGCTCCGTCCTGAGAGGAAATACCCCCACAAGGCTGGGTACAAGACCGTCAGGGTTTCTTTCTCTTAGAAATCACGCCCCTGAGGTCTTGCATTGGGGGCTGCTGAGGGTGACGAACTTGACCCCAGTCTTTAGGAGGGGGAGCACGACTCGCCACGTTTTGTTTTAGAGCTTCCCGTCTAGAAGGACCAGGGCGGGGCTGGGTGGCCGACGGCCCCTCCCCCTGAGTGAGGTGCCCACACTCAGGTCCTTCAACAGATTTAGCCTAGTGCACTTGTAACACTGCCATAGTGTGCAGGGCAACACCAGCCTGACCTGCTGCCTGATAAGCTTTCCCCACAAGCGTGGAGGTGGTCCTGAACAGCTTTGTGGGGAGAGTAGGTCTCTTTAGCGATGATGCCGAGCCAGGCGAGAGAGAACCCGCAGGTGTCTCTTCTACCGGCGGCATCACCGAATACCCCCGAGCTTCAGCACCCACGATAGTTGAATACACCAACGTCGAGGGCACGAAGACAAGGGAAGTATACACTCACCTAAAGGATTCTTAGGAACACCATACTAATACTGTGTTTGACCCCCTTGCGCCTTCAGAACTGCCTTAATTCTACGTGGCATTGATTCAACAAGGTGCTGAAAGCATTCTTTAGAAATGTTGGCCCATATTGATAGGATAGCATCTTGCAGTTGATGGAGATTTGTGGGATGCACATCCAGGGCACGAAGCTCCCGTTCCACCACATCCCAAAGACGCTCTATTGGGTTGAGATCTGGTGACTGTGGGGGCCATTTTAGTACAGTGAACTCATTGTCATGTTCAAGAAACCAATTTGAAATGATTCGAGCTTTGTGACATGGTGCATTATCCTGCTGGAAGTAGCCATCAGAGGATGGGTACATGGTGGCCATAAAGGGATGGACATGGTCAGAAACAATGCTCAGGTAGGCCGTGGCATTTAAACGATGCCCAATTGGCACTAAGGGGCCTAAAGTGTGCCAAGAAAACATCCCCCACACCATTACACCACCACCACCAGCCTGCACAGTGGTAACAAGGCATGATGGATCCATGTTCTCATTCTGTTTACGCCAAATTCTGACTCTACCATCTGAATGTCTCAACAGAAATCGAGACTCATCAGACCAGGCAACATTTTTCCAGTCTTCAACTGTCCAATTTTGGTGAGCTCTTGCAAATTTTAGCCTCTTTTTCCTATTTGTAGTGGAGATGAGTGGTACCCGGTGGGGTCTTCTGCTGTTGTAGCCCATCCGCCTCAAGGTTGTGCGTGTTTTGGCTTCACAAATGCTTTGCTGCATACCTCGGTTGTAACGAGTGGTTATTTCAGTCAAAGTTGCTCTTCTATCAGCTTGAATCAGTCGGCCCATTCTCCTCTGACCTCTAGCATCAACAAGGCATTTTCGCCCACAGGATTGCCGCATACTGGATGTTTTTCCCTTTTCACACCATTCTTTGTAAACCCTAGAAATGGTTGTGTGTGAAAATCCCAGTAACTGAGCAGATTGTGAAATACTCAGACCGGCCCGTCTGGCACCAACAACCATGCCACGCTCAAAATTGCTTAAATCACCTTTCTTTCCCATTCTGACATTCAGTTTGGAGTTCAGGAGATTGTCTTGACCAGGACCACACCCCTAAATGCATTGAAGCAACTGCCATGTGATTGGTTGATTAGATAATTGCATTAATGAGAAATTGAACAGGTGTTCCTAATAATCCTTTAGGTGAGTGTACATTTCCTCCATAAAGAAAATACTTGTTATGGAGGTCATAGACGAAAGGAAGGGACTGATATAGAGTTCCATTCCCTCTTTTATTTATTTAATTATTTCGGCCACCAGACAGAAATTTGTCTTCTAGTTTGGAGCGTTTGAGGGAGGGTCTCTTGTTTGCGTGGCCAGTGTAGCTGTAGTCTGGCCAAATCTCGCTTAATCACCTCAAGTCATTTCTCAGCCGCTTTATTATTGTGCGTGAAATGTACAGAGGTTCAGCGCCCCGCCCCCCTCGTGAACCGGAGAGGCGCCGAAGCTCGCTTCGAGATCACGGGAAGGACCAGCTGGGTCTGGGGAGAGAGCAAGGGAAAGGGATGAACACGTCTCTCGCTCCTCAGCCAGATCCATGCGAGAGCCCCACAAATTAAATGTGGGCGTTGACTCCCGGAAGTAAGCGAGGCGAGCGCGAAGCATTTTGCCCGAAAGCAGATCGTAATGCTTGCATTTGGCTCTTAATTCCACAGCCGCTTTATTATTATGCGTGGGATTTACAGAGGTTCAGTGTCCTCATGAACCAAAGAGGCGCGCTTCAGGCTTACGAGGATCAGCTGGATCTGGGGAGAGAGCGAGCGAAAGGGATGAACCCGTCTCTCGCTCCTCAGCCAGATCCATACAAGAGCCCCACCCAAACAGAGCAAAACTGATGCGTGTCCTCTTCAGCTTTAGAGCGAGAACAGAGGAACACGCATCGTTTATGGCTTTCAGTCATTCTCTCTTTCTTTTAAAAAAAAAAATAAAAATATATGTATATATATATATATATATATATATATATATATATATATATATATATATTCTAGACAGAACAGAAAGGAGAAAAGGTTCACTTCACACTGCCTCACAAATTCTAATTCCTAGCAGAGGAAAGAAAGTTTTGACAGGGTTTGTAAAACACACACACACAGAATCACTCTGAAAAAAGAGGATCTGATGACACCTGGTGACGCATCCATTTATAGCCTGGCCGCAGGTGCGTCTAATGACTACATCAGCCAAGGCTATAAATTCCGGTCAATGTTTATTGACTTGTTACACACATATTCACAGCTCGTTCACAACTAGGATTGTTCCCAAAGCGCTTAGCAAAGCGCAGCATCATACTGAAGCTTTTTGTAAAGGGAACAATTCTTGCCTCTGCCAATTTCAACGTTTAAAGAACCTAACAAATGCAATATCTTTGCCTCTCTCCTCTGATGTGTGTTTTGTTGTGTGTTGTTCATACGGGCAGCCTGTGGACTATGAGCGCAATGGAGCCTTCATGCTGACAGTGGTGGTCTCAAACCAGGCTCACCTGTCCAGTGGCATACCCTCCTCCCTTTCCTCCACGGCTGGGGTTACCATCACAGTGCTGGATGTCAATGAAGCCCCTGTCTTCCCATCCAACCCTAAAATCATCCGTTTTGAAGAAGGAGTTCCTGCTGAAACCACCCTCATTAACTTCGCTGCACTGGATCCCGACCGCTTCATCCAACAGACTATCAGGTAGAGAAAAATGTCTAAATGACAGGAAGTGCATTTGTCTGTCAGTTTAAAGCTGTCTAGATGTCTATCTGACTGAGTTACTGTGTAACTGTCAATCCACAATCCATTTACACTATTACTCACTCAAACACACACACACACACACACACACACACGCACACAAAAGTGAACTTGCACACATCACCTCAATGATAGAAACAATGATAGATTATTTTTGTCCTGACATTTTTTAGCTAAATATAAGTCTAATTAAAATACTGTTATGTAATTTTTTTATGAAAGATTCAGAGTTATGAGTCTTTGAATGACTCTGACTCCATGATTGCTGTTAATGTTTTTAATAAAGCACACATTAGATAAGAAACACATATCAAGACCTGGATTTGTCAGCCACATAGCCACAAAAAAGCAATCCATTTAATGGGGGGGGGGGGGGGGTCATACAATCACCTATTATGATTGTATGCTAATTGTTTTCAAGAAAAAACAGAGACATCATTTGGGTTCTCAGTGTATTGTATTGCTTTTCAAGTAGAATGTCTATAAATGAAGAAGAAAAATGTAAAACCCCGCTCTGCATTAAAAAAAAAAAATCTGCATCCCCTCTCCCTTTGCATTTTCTTTTTGAAGAAGTTTAAAACACAATGTGTAAAACTTCAGTTTGGATTCATGGTGGCTGGGACAGATGCTGAACCGCTGCCTCAGTGTGTCATATGCTCGGATTTGCTGGCAAATGATAATATGAAGCCATGCTACAAGTTGGATAAAACTAAGCGTAAGCTCAGAGGGGACCGTGCATTTGCTGTGTCTGCCCCTAAACTATGGAATGATCTGCCTTTGCATGTTAAGCAGGCCTCTTCTTTATCTGTTTTTAAAACCCTTCTTAAAACTCATCTTTTCTCTTTGGCTTTTGACACCTAGTAAGATGTCGACTTTTTATTGTATATTTTTATTGTATGGTTATTAATTGTACATATGTTTATGTTTTCTGTACAGCACTTTGGTCAACTTTGGTTGTTGTAAAGTGCTTAACAAATAAAGTTGGTATGGTATGGTATGGTAAGTTGAAGCGACATTTAAAATCCAAACACCCAACACTCATATACAAATCAGCAAACACACATCAGTGTCTAACAGGTGTCTACAAGTGTCATACTACATCTCGCAACGAGTTGCTAAATTAGGAAAACCTCACACAATTGTCGATGCGCTAATCTTACCTGATTCCAAAGATATCTGTCAAGTCATGTTTGGAGAGAATTTCGCACAACAGATTGGTGACATCCCCCTTTCTAATGACACTGTTAGCTGCCTCATATCTGACATGGCAAGTAACGTTAAGGAGCAATTGCTAGCTAACATCATGCAAAGCCAGTCCTATGCCCTGCAGATTGATGAGACAACTGATGTTGCAGGGTTAGCACAGTTGCTTACCTATGTCAGATATATCAAAATGGTAATATTGAGGAGGAATTTTTTTTCTGTCGGTCTCTTCCAGTTCTTGTGTCATGAAATCATGATGTTTGGTGTCAAGACGTGCAAGAGGCAATGATGTATAATTATGGTAAATAACAACTTAAATTTCGGCCTGTTCATCATACAGTGATCGTATGCCTTCAGTAGACTTTGAGAATTATGCGCAAGTCAAATGGGATACTTTTATGACACTTTTTTTTTATTTAAGTTACTTTCAGCTGGTATTGTCTGGGAATCAACAATGTGAAATGCTAATCTGTATTCTGCATGTGAGTTTGAGACATTATGGTTACTAAATAATATTTCCACTTGCGCAACAAAAATCATCTTCGCCCCTCCCTCTCAATTCACAGCACTGCCACTCTCGTACATGCTCTGGTCACGTCCCGCTTGGATTATTGTAATTCCGTTTTATTTGTTCTACCTCTAAAAACTTCAGTATAAATTACAGCTGGTACAAAACTCGGCTGCACAGATTATTTCACAAACTTCTAACTCTGCCCACATAACTCCTATTCTTCAACAACTTCACTGGCTCCCTGTTAAACTTTATTACAAGATTCTGTTATTGACCTTCAAGGCTATTCATAGACTAGCACCTTCTTATCTTCTAGATATTATTTATATATATTCTCCTACCCACACTGTTAGATCCTGTTCCTCTCTCTCTCTCTCTTGTGATACCTTCGGTTTGTCTGACTTCTATGGGGTCCAGATCCTGTAGCAGTGCTGCTCCACGACTTTGGAACTCTTTACCGCCAGATATCCATAATTGTGATCATCTTTCCACTTTCAAGTCCCTCTTCAAAACACACCTTTTTAAATTGTTACTACAAATAACTCTTATTTATGACTGTATATATTCCTATGATAATGCAAATTTATATATGTGAGTTTAGGTTTTTATCTTTTCTTATTGTAAACTTGATTATGTCTGTAAGGTGTCCTTGAGAGTCTTGAAAGGCGCCTATAAATAATAAAAAAAAAAAAAGTTATTAAGTAATGACAGAATTTTCATTTTTGGGTGGACTATTCCTTTAACCCTATTTGTGTGTTCCTTGACCATTAGAGTTTGAGAATGTGCTGCATTCTCTCCATACTGCATAAAATAAATGCTGGTGAAGGAAACAATTATTGCCTCTGCCAATTTGAACGTTTAAAGAACCTAACAACTGCAATATCTTTGCCTCTCTCCTCTGATGTGTGTTTTATTGTGTGTTGTTCATACGGGCAGCCTGTGGACTATGAGCGCAATGGAGCTTTCATACTGACAGTGGTGGTCTCAAACCAGGCTCATCTTATCTGATGCCAAAGATATCTGTCAAGTCATGTTTGGAGAGAATTTTGCACAACAGATTGGTGACATCCCCCTTTCTAACGACATTGTTAGCTGCCTCATATCTGACATGGCAAGTGACGTTAAGGAGCAATTGCTAGCTAACATCACGCAAAGCCAGTCCTATGCCCTGTAGCTTGATGAGACAACTGATGTTGCAGGGCTAGCACAGTTGCTTACCTATGTCAGATATATTAAAAATGGTAATATTGAGGAGGACATTCTTTTCTGTCGGTCTCTTCCAGCGCACACAACTGGCGAGGCATTGTTTGAAGTTCTGGATGGTATATAAGGGATGCAGGCATGTAATGGGATAAATGTGTTGGGATATGCACAGACGGGGCCCATTCAATGACTGGGAGGGTTAGCAGTCTTGTCACTCATGCCCAGCATTTTGCATTTAGTATGATTCATCGTGAATCTCTCGCATCAAAGCAAATGCCTGAGTCTCTGGAGTCAGTTTTAAAGCTGTCAAATTCAACATTTTTACAGTAAATTATACTGCTCAGAAAAAGACCCAAATCAGAAAGACATCAATTAATTTCTCAACAGTATCAATCTGCCACAACTTTGTAGAGTTCACAGCAGGTGGTAGGCCACTTAAATCTTCTACATCATGTCCAGGGGCCAGACATGGAGGTTCCAGAGGTCTTGGCATGGATTCCAGAGGGTGCCCCGTCCCTGAGAAAGAAGGTCCTTCCTCAGGGGAATTCGTCAGGGAGGGAAAAGAGAGAAACCACCACAGAGAAAGGGTTACAGCCAGCAACTCCAGGCAGTTGATGTGCCAACCCAGTCGGGGCTCCATCCAGGAGCCGGTGGCTGCGTGCCCGTTGCACATGTCGGTCTCATATGCATCAACCCCAGTAGCGCAACCACCACGGAGGATGCCATATGCCCCAGGAGCCTCTGGAATTCTTTTTGAGGAACCGCTGTGCCTGGCTTGAATAAGGTGAGGCATTTTAGCACCAACTGTGGGCGCTCGTTGGTGAGACGTGCTGTCATTGAGACTGAGACTAACTCCGTGTCGAGAATAGAGATGCTCTGAACCAGGGCAAGCTTGCTCTCTTTTTTTCAGTTGACCTGAAGCCCTAGATGGCTGAGGTGCCTGAGCACCTGGTCCCTGTGGTCACAGGTAATTGAATATGCGAATGCCCACATCTCTTTGCGGGGCAAGGGCTGCTTCTGTGACCTTCGTGAAGACACGTGGGGACAGGAACATGCCGAAGGGGAGTACCTTGTACTGGTATGCCTGGCCGTTGAACGCGAACCGTAGGAAGGGTCGGTGTCGAGGCAAGATAGAGACGTGGAAGTACGTGTCCTTCAGGTCTAATGCTGCGAACCAATCTTGATGCCGGACACAAGTTAGAATGTGTTTTTGCGTGAGCATTTTGTACGGGAGTTTGTGCAAGGCCCGGTTGAAAACTCGCAAGTCCAAGATAAGGTTGTTTTCTTGGGTACGATGAAGTAAGGGCTCTATCGCATCTTTGAGTAAAAGGGTTGCGATCTCTGCAAGTAGGGTGTTGGTATCTTCGGCGTGCACCGAGGTAAAGCGGATAAGAAAAGGGACAGGGGCCTGGTGAACTGAATTGCCTAGCCAAGTTGGATGGTCCTGGCCAGCCAGCGCAACGGGTTGGGAAGTGACCAAGCTGCATGTCCAAGCTCCGTGCGAGGCGCACTTGCTTTTGACAAGTCTTCTCTTGATTCTGTTGGAGCAGAGCGGGAGTTTTTTTATTGGTTCTCCCAATGTTAATTGATAATTAGTAAAAGTATATAAGAATGTTGTGGGTTATTTGGAGTAGATACTCTCTGTGGGATAGTTTTTCTCAGAAGTGTCTGGTCTCAGTATGTAAGACCTCATTGACACTTTTCTAGTTTTGCTTTTCTTATATCACATAGCAAAGACTTTGTCACAGTTCTATCGTTTGTTAACTCTTTGTTTTTCCTTCATTATCCCTAGACTCATGTTTATTATTTATTGGTTGTTGTGGTATTTGGTATATATAATAATTTGAATTGATTAGACTTTGTTGTTTGTTTGTATTGCTGTTGTGTTTGCTCTGTTGCCTCTTTTAGCAGTAATGTCATCGGTAATGGAGGATTGCTTTGTATTTCCTTCTGAAATATTATTGGAAAAATGTATGAAGGAAAAGCTATTGCAGATGGCTGAGCGCTTTGATGTGGTGGTAACCAGTAATGATAAGAGGCTAAAAGAAACTCTGATGAAAACTGTGCTCAAGTTATTCATTCGGAAGAGACTTTAGTCTCTCCACTTTTTGATACTGACAGGAATGCAAAGTTTAGTGATATGTCTGCAAGAGAAACAGTTATGTGTTGATGCGGATAAACAAGCGTGATGCTTGTGCACTGAAAGAAAAAGAGTTATAAAATGATTTTGAGATAAAGAAATTACAACAAAAAATTTTAATTACGTAAACTGGAGTTACAGTTTGAAAAGGAAAGGGAGGAAAGAGAGTTTTAGCTGAGGAAACTTGAGTTAGAGCTGAATGCACAAACAGTGCCATCTGTTGAACCTGTGCTCGCTGCACCTGTTTTTGATGTTTATAAAAACATTAGACTAGTGCCGCTGTTTTTAGAGAAGGAAGTAGAGAAGTATTTCCAACATTTCGCAGTTTTGGACCTTACTTTTGCAATGTGTTTTAGTAGGGAGAGCACAGGAGGTTTATTCAGCACTGAATATGGAACAAAGTGGTGACTATGAAATCATTAAGTCTGCTATTTTGCATGCTCATGAATTAGCACCTGAAGTATACTGCCATAAATGTAGTAGTCGTTTTAAATCTGAGTACTTATCTTGAGTTTGCTAGAGAGAAAGATAACCTATTTGACCGCTGGTGCACCTCAGTAAAAGTAACCACTAAGGAACAGCTTCGAGAGCTGATTCTTTTGGAAGAGTTTAAAAACTGTGTTCCAAGAACTGTTGCTATATCTTAATGAGCATAAAGTAAGTACATTGTCAAATGCTGCTCTTATGGCAGATTAATTTGTTCTTACGCATCAAGTTTTTGTTAGTCACTCAAATTATCTGAGTAGGTCTAAATTGAGTGTCTCTTAATGTTGTTTCAAATTTTAGACTGTATTGTTCTCAAAAAGAAAGAGAAAGTTGTTAAATCTGTTGGTTTAATTTCTACATCAAGTATGAATCATACTCCTGCTCAATTTAATAAGCAGATTGATCAGGTGGATATCACTGAGGTGGAGAGTGTTAAATATGGCACTGATTTCTCATCATTTCTCTCTGAAGGGACTGTGTCTTTGCCTAATTCTGAGGAGACTGTGCCTGTATGTATTCTTCGAGATACTGGTGCAGGGCAATCCTTTTTGTTGAAAGGACTTTTGCCCTTGTCTGTACGCACTACTACAGGAACACATTTACTGGTCAGAGGGCTTGAGATGGGGTTCATGGAAGTTCACCGCATTCAGCTTCATTCCAAACTTGTGTCAGGCAATGAGGTAGTTGGAGTTTGCATTATGCTTCCTGTCCCTGGTGTCACATTCATACTCGGCAATGAATTAGCTGGGGGAAATGTCTGGGAAAAGTCAGACGGTGGTGTTCCACCTATAGTAGTTTCTGCTGTAGAGAAATTGTATGGGTCTTCTGACTGTCCTAATTTATTTCCTGCATGTGCAATAACTCGAGCGATGGCTAAGAAAAGTATGTCAGATGAAACTGAAAGTGTTCTTTGAGATACTTTTATTGCTTCTGCTAATTACTCTTAGCCAGAACCTAGGACTGTGTGTACTGAAGTTGAAGATGCGATCCTTGTGCATGAGTTGCAGTCTGTTGATGATCATAAGGATAAGTCTGATTCCATGTCTAAAAGTCAATTTATTTGTTATGACCATGTTGACACTTGTTCTTTATCTCCACTTTATAGTGTGACTTGAGATGACCTTATTAAAGCACAGCAAAAATTGTTCTCTTTAGCTTGTGAAGTGGGTGACAAGATTTCGTCTCCCTTATACTTCCTCCAAGATGGATTGCTTTATAAACCACAACCTATGAGCTCTGACTTTTCACTTGATCCTAAGATCCAAATTGTGGTTCCTTTTAATTTTCTTCAAGCCATCTTACAGCTATCACACCAGAGCATTGCTGGTCATATGGGGGTACCAAAAACATATGATAGAGTTCTGAGGAAATTTTATTGGCCTAGAATCAAGCGAGATGTGATTAATTATGTACGGTCCTGCCATACTTATCAAATGACTGAAAAGCCAAATCAAAAAGTTCCACTAGCTCCTTTTCAGCCTATTGCTGCAGTTTCCACCCCTTTTGAACACCTGATTGTCGATTGCGTTGATCCTTTACCACGGTCCAAGGGTGGACATACTTATTTACTCACTGTAATGTGTCAGTCTACACGTTATCCTGCAGCTTATCCTCTGAGATCAATTACTACTATTACTAAAGGCTTTAATGAGTTTTATGTCTATTTTCGTCATCCCAAAAACCATTCAGTCTGATCAGGAATCGAACTTTGTCTCGACACTTCTCTACAATCATGCGAAAACTTAAAGTTAAACACAATATCTCAAGTGTTTATCACCCACAGAGTCAGGGAGGGCTGGAAAGATTCCATCAGACTCTTAAGTCACATTTGAGGTCTTATTATGTTGAACTTGATTGTGACTGGGAGGAAGGACTTCTTTGGTTGTTGCTAGCTATTCGTAAGGTCGTACAGGAGAGCATAGGTTTTAGCCCTAACAAGTTGTTTTTTAGAGGCCCTATTGCGGTCTTGGCAGATGAGTGGACAACTTCTGACCCTCCTGAAAATGTTTTAGAATACGTAAGTAGTTTCCATTATCGACTCTATGAAGCTAGAGCTATTGCTCTATGAAAATTAGGTAAGTCTCAGGGAAAGATGCAGAGTTTGTTTGATCACAAAGTCAAGTCTAGAAATTTTCAAATTGGTGATCAAGTGCTGCCGTTGTTACCTGTTTTGACTAGTCCTTTTCAGGCTAGGTTTGCTGGACCTTATAAGATTGCGAAGTGTTATTCTAATAATAACTATTTATTAAACACACCTGATCATCGAAAGAAAATACAGGTTTGTCATGTTAATTTAGTGAAACCTTATGTGATTCCAATATCTTATTTGTCTGCTGATGTTGTGACAACTACTGAAACGGTTGATCCAATTGTTTCAGAAGTATCTGCAGAGATTGCTGACAATCCAGAGGAGAGGAAAGGTCCTTCTCGGGGAGAAGTGGAAGGGTGATTTAATCATTCTGAAGTTCTTGCAAACTTGGCTCACCATTTGTCTCATCTGTCTGAGTCAGAGAAGACCAATATAATAAAGTTAGTAAGTTTGTTTCTCTCTTTCTTTTCGGATGTTCCGACTCGAACTCATGTCATTGAGCATGACATTGATGTTGGTGTGGCTCAACCAGTAAAACAACATGCATATAGAGTAAACCCTATTAAAAGAAAATTACTCCAGAAAGAAGTGTTTTCTTAGGAGTGGCTGATCTCAGTATGTAAGACCTAATTGACACATTTCTAGTTTTTCTTTTCTTATATCACGTAGCACAAAGAATTTGTCACAGTTTATCGTTTGTTAACTCTTGTTTTTCCTTCATTATCCCTAGATTCATGTTTTAATATTTGTTGGTTGTTGTGGTATTTGTTTAATTAAAATAATACCATTTGAATTGATTAGACTTTGTTGTCTGATCCCTCTTTTATGTTACTACTTGAAACGAACTGGTCGTGACACGTACCTGGCGAGGCTTCGCAGCGCATCAGAGCTGGTAGTGTCACATCGGGAGGCAAAAGTGCATCCCGAGGCTTTGGTGCTGAGAGAAGGCTCAAAGCATTTACCTTGCTCTGTGTACCTGGCAGGGGGCGGATTAGTGACCGAGGAGGAGGTCCTGTGTAGGCGTCCTCTAGACTCGTCAGAACCAGCTGGCCATGGGGCAGCAGTCATGGGTGCCAGGACTGCCAGAGTGTGGCACCGGGTTCCCTTGAGAATGGCATTTGCAGGCCAGATGACCCAGGAAATGAGGAAATCGCTCTTTTATTGAGAATGTGTGTGCCACAGCCCGAAGGGGGTGCAAAAAAAAATTATAACTTCAAACAAGGATTATGCCCACGCTGGAATGGCAGTGACCGGGGCGTTGAGAAAGCGGGCTTTGTCTACCTCCTGCATCTCGACCAGGTTCAGACATAGGTGATATTCCTGACCACAAGTGTGGCCATCGCCTGCCCAAGTGTCCGTGCTGAGACCTTTTTGCCCCAGAGGGCGAGGTCGTTTGCAGAGCGCATTTCCTGCAACACGTCGGGGTCAGGACTACCTAAGTGCAGATCTTTGAGTGCCTTGGCCTGCTGAACCTGCAGTAGGGCCATGGCATGCAGGGCAAAGGCAGCCTGACAACCTGGCGATGTAGGTTTTGGCAGTCAGTGACAACGTCATTCTACAGGCCTTGGAGGGGAGCACCGGGTGATCCTGCCAGGTGGCGCCATTTTCTGGACATAGGTGGATCGCAACCGCTCTGTCCACCTGGGGGATCTCCGAGTACCCGTGGGCTGCCCCGCCGTCAAGGGTAGTGAGAGCGGATGAGCGAGGAGGTCGGTTGCGGACAGTGAAAGGTGACCTCCATGACCTTGTCAGCTCAACATGCATGAAAGGGACCGGTTATTGAATGAAAATTAAAGGGATGAAAGGTACCGTGGGGTCGTGGCTGTGAGCGGTGCCTGGACCTGAGGAACCAATCATCTAGCCGTGAGGGCTGCGAGGAGGATGGAGGGTTCCAGTCCAACCCCATGCTCACTGCGGCTCAGGCAAGCATGTCGGCCATCTGGGTGTCAGCCTCAGACTGGGCGTGCTGACCCAAAGGTGGCAGTTCAGTCGAGTCGTCCGTGTCAGACGCCGGAACACAGCGGCGGATTTGATGCAGCGGCGGATTTGTCATCCAGCTTGGGGGGCTCAAGGGAGTAAACAGACTTGTTGTGAGGTGAGCTGCCCTCACCTCGAGCCCGGACGGAAGTCAACGAGTGTGCCGGGGCGCAGGTGGTTTGTGGGAATCTACCCAGCACGACCGAGCCCGCTGCCTTCCCCAAATTGCCTCCATCGCCAGCCGGGTCATCCTCAATCCCGTGGGAAGGAGGAGCGATGCGGGGGGCAGCTGAAGTGGCGTTCCTCTTTAAGTAGGAAAGCTACGACCGAAACATTGCCATGGTTAAGTCAGAACATGAACCATCCACGAACGCCACCTCAGTGTGATCGCGGCCCAGACACACTCAAACCCAATAAAGACCCAACATTACCATCAAGCTATTCTCCCATTTCCCTAATTAATGTAGATATTAAAATCATTGCCAAAGTACTAGCACATAGAATTGAAAAAATCATGCCATCTATAATCCACCCAGATCAGACCGGTTTCATAAAGGTAGACTTGCATCCACCAACACACGCAGACTTTTTAACTTAATGTAATATTCTTCAATTCTTCAATATTTTTCAGACACTACCTATCCCTCTATGCACCAATCACATCACATATTTAGCCATTAATATTTCCCCCAGGCTGTCAGAGCTGTCTGGGCTTAACTTTACTCCGTTATTCAAATCAATAGATTATGATCTTCAATGCTAGATTAATTTACCACTATCCATTATGGGCACAATATCAGTAATTCAAATTATTATACTCCCTAAACTAAACTATTTATTCTCAATTATTCCAACACAACCCACCCTCACATGGTTTAAATCTCTAGATTCAATTATTACCAAATTCTACTGGAAAAATAAGATCCCAAGAATTAAACTGACTAAACTA